>JAJOZX010000099.1:1167500-1177500 GCA_023014485.1 Bathynomus jamesi | reverse complement strand
TTTTAATTACGTTTTAATAGACCTCTTTATACCACTGTATTGCCAGAACAGATGTTCATATACGACACAATTAGTTGCTCATTCCCAGATTTTATATATATATATACTGTTCCGCGCGAGATGATTCCTCATTTCGCGAAGGTCAAGCTTGTCGCCCCTCCTCCTTTATTTTTCTTTATATATATATATATATATATATATATATATATATATGAGAGAAAGAGAGAGAGAGAGAGAGAGAGAGTGTGTCATTGCCATTATAGATGATTTAAAGAATTTGTAAAAGGTAATAAAATTTTGACAGTAGACACAGATTATCTTTCGCGAGTACCAATAAATTTGATTAAATGTCAGGTTGACATTATCATTTTGAAACCATAATTTTTTTTCAGAATATAAATTTTAACCTCGTTTGATTTCCAAAACTCGTTTATAGTTACCACAAAATGTTCAGAATTCCTTCATAAATCAATTAAATTTCCTTTAGCGTTATTGATAAATGGCAGAAATTTTATTGAATCGCTCTCGATACTCTTTCGAGAAAGATTGCGTGTTTTTTTGACCAACCCAAATGTAAATCTATACAATGATTTACCCCCGCTCGTATGTCATTCCCCCCCCCCCGCCCCTCCCCCAAAAGCCGCACATTTAAATTAGATAAAAAAAGGTATAGTCGTATGTAATATATTTATTGCGCTACTTTATTCTATCTATGGAGTCATTATTCTGCGTCGTAAAAATCATATTCGACTCGTTATGCAAATTTCACGGGAGGAGGCAAGTCATCTAGACGCCAATGGGCCTTTTATCTGCTTCTGCGCCTTCCATACAAACTGCATTATCATAAATATGCAATATAAGCCTCGAGTTCGTCTGATCAGGGACATTTTAGATTTCCCCTATTCATAAAAATCTTCAAAAGCCCCTCTTTAAAGCCCCCAGGGGTACGTTTCTCCCCCCTTTGAACGCTAAAATGCCCTATAGAACGATTCTTCTCATCTTCACCCTGAGGCTGTTGCGTGACCGCGGAAACCGCTTGATTAGCCAGTTTAAGACATCTCTCAGAAAGAGAGGGCGAGCCCAAAGCGCGTATATATATTTGTAGCCCAATCTGTAGCCCAAAGTCGAGGAATGTATCCGAATGTGGCTATATAGCGTCTCTTGAATTAGATCGGACATTGCTGTAGCAAGCTGTAACATCGCAATAACCTTTTTTCTTTCTTAAGTACACATTCTCGAACGTTATAACTTTACCAAATTAAACGCAATAATGTAACAATAGTACCGTAATAGTTTCTCGTAAAAAAGAAAAGAAAAAAAAATTGACTGTTTATAAATTTAATTTTCGAAACCTAACCATGGCGCTTCCAATAAACATTAAACTGTCGTTTTAATAATAATTGCAAAAGTGAGAGTAAGTCAAAAGGACTGTAAAATGCTTATATAAACAGTAATATAAGGCAACGAAGCCGAAATAAAGTCGGTAAAAAGAATATTAAATGAAATCTTTCGTATATTAAAGAGAGTCGTAAAATTATAAGGAAATAAAATGTGCGAAAATGGCTCTCTATTTGATGAAAAATGACCAATTCATAATTTAATTATTAATTAACTTTCACTAAAATAATTGTTATAATCTTATTATTAATTAACAAAATATACCGCAAGTTCAAACGAATTTACAAAAAAAAAAGTGTATATATATATATATATATATTTTTTTTTAAATTAGGGTTGTTTAACCTCCTTCGCAACATCTAAGGTCATATGACGGAGGAGACCTACAGCTTTACGTGGGATACCATGGGTCACTACATAATATGGGCGCGGAGGACGGTCTCCCACCCAACTACTACCCAGACCCAATGTCGCTTAACTTCGCTGTTCGCTGATTTCCGGGAAGCGGTGTTACGACATTGGCCACGACGTAGCCCATATATATATATATATATAGGTATATATATATATATATATATATATATTGAATTTTACCCTTTTTGCTACGTTTTCAGTGAAATAGATAGGGAGTTTATAAACACCCTGTACGTACACACACACACACACACACACACATATATATATATATATATATATATATATATATATATATATATATATATAAAGTACTCCATACTGTTGAACATATAGCTACAAGATTATATAAATATTTCCGCTCAACTTGGAATGGAAAAGTAAATTCTTAATATAGGAGAAGGCTTTGATGTTCATGAAAAAGTTGGAGACCATTACGGAAAATATATGAAATGAATATATGAAATTGTGCCAAGTTATGTGTATACAGTATGTGAAATTTAAATTACTGCTCTCTCTCTCTCTCTCTCATATATATATATATATATATACTTTGTTTTTAAGAAAGCTCATCTTTTGTAACGCTTTCCGTAACGCGAGTCGCAGGCGAACGTTACTCTGTGAATGTGACGTTTAATGAAAAAGTTAATTTAGGTTAGATTAGGTTAGTTTATGTAAAAATGGGTTAGGTTAGGTTTTTAGAGTACTAACAAAATGCTTCCTTGAACAAATAGGTATGTGGGCGGGTCTAGCCCCATGCACTAATTTCATTTTCTCGGTAACTTTACTAGATTTTTCCATTTTATACAGTATATGGTAAGTACAATCATTGCGCTTGAAGTATTTCATTTATCTTAATCTTATCTTAGTTGCTCTTCACCGATCACGTTGTTTTGGAAGAGGTCTTATCTTAGAGTTCGTGGGTACCTTATTTATATTCATTTCTTACGCGGAAGAGAGAGAGAAAAAATAGCACGTTAATCGTGACTTGACTCAAAGTTGCTACATGGCGTTCGCAAGTACTACTCAACCTCGAGTTGACGCTGTCAGATGATGATTAGAAGATCATGGATAGATGGAAGGTGATCTTGTACGGCGTACGCAATGGATATTCACTGAATATTTGTTGTATTACAAATTTTACAATTAAGAATTGGCAAAACAAAATTTAATTTTTTTTATTGATTGAAGGATGGATTAAAAAAAAAACTTTGGAAAATATTTACACTGTTCTTATTATTCATTATCATTAAAATTGAAGAGAAAACTACACATTCCCGATAAGTCCCTAAAGTGTGTGACATTTTTTCCAAATCTTTTCGCGTCTTTAAGAATTTTTTTGAGTCTTCTTCTTTCAGCATCCCTTTAGTCCTTAGATGGAGAAACAGAGAAAAGGCGTCAAATGAGCCTGGACGATGTTCCAGTCGCTCCAGTCTGGAAAAGATGTCCAATATTGGTGATGGAACGAGTTTTCCGGAGAGAAAGAAGCTCTGGGGACGGTATAGGGAAAGATGGAAAGAGTTGTAAGAGGTTCGAAGGTTCTACGAGGGTCTAGAAAGAGAAAATTTAAGGAAATTGGTTTAGATCGAGAGAGAGATACAAGACTGTGATTTAGGAAAGTGTGTGAGAAGATGAAGCAGAGGCATTAAATATGTGTAAGAACGAAAGAGACCCTTATAATGACATGGACAGTGGACACAGCTCGCACCCAGATTGGAAAAGAAAGATATGCAAAAGAGAGAGCGATAGAATATGCTCCTTTGAACCAAAGGGACGGACGGTAGATAAATATAGGAAGGAGGTATGTGTATATATATATATATATATATATATATATATATATATATAATATATATATATATATATATATATGTGAGATTAGGTTAAAGAAGGTGGGGTTAGATTAGTTTGGTTTACGAATTTATCTAAAACGGGTAATACCAACGCGCGTGTTTGTTTACAAATTCAGCCGAAGTAGACGTATAAATAATAATTGGAAGTGGGAATACCAAATGCAGCTTGATAGGGAAGACTTATAATATATACAAATACGGTAAAGACGGCAAATAATGCAGAGATTGTTCGGCTTAAAGGAAAACCTGCTCCTTTCGTGAAACGAAGGACGATTCATGCATGAAATCTCGTATCTAATAAATAAATGCATGAAAAGCATTCATAAATTCATGAATGTTACCTTATAATTCGCGCCGAAAAGCGGGATGAAACTGAGCGAGAGAATTGGTGTGGAATATGAGAAAATTCAGTCAATGAATTATAAATTCAGTATTTCCATCTTATTTCACTTTATTCGCATTTATAACACACGCACACACACACACACACACACACACACACACACACACACACACGCACACACGCTCGCGCACGTAACATAAAGCGTTCTTCAGCGCCCCACATAAGTTAATTTGTTTTTGGTTTCAAAAACCTTTTTGTACACTTTTTTCAGGATTGGTAATTTGTGGTGTAAAAACTGTTTATATCCTGATTTAGACTATAAAATACATTAGAATATATGTATACAGATGGTGAACTGAAAGAATATTCGTATATCATTACAAACTGTCTATAAAATACTGTTCTTACAAAAATCGGGTATTGTGAGAACTTTGTAATATGTAAATGCGTTAAAAATACGCGTGTTAACATTGTGTAAAAAACTCAAATTATGCTCAGTTAATTTTTTTAAAAAAATCGTGAACGAACCGAAATGGCTATTGAAAAAAACGAAATAAAATGAAAACCAAAATAAAATATTGAATAACACGGTGATGCTGCAACAGATCTAAAAGCCTAGCCTTTTTATGCAAATGAGGCCTACTAAGAAGTGGTTCCCAACTCGCCGGGGCTCGACCCTCAGACCCAAACTGTTTCCAAAGAGGGAACTACTACTACTACTACTACTACCACTGAAAGGAAACCGCAAATCCATTTCGAGTGATTCCTGGAAACCTAAAAAGACTTTATTGTTTCCAGAAGGAAAAAGGAAACCAAATTTGAATTCCGAATTGGTCACAAAGTTGCTCCAAGGATCATTACTACTCCTCTTCTTTCTTCCCACCACGAGAGGTAAGAACACTCAATCTTCATTAATTTACTCGCTCATTTAAACTTTATTTACTATTTTTAAGGTAATTTTCTTACTTGGAATCTGTATTTATTCTTTTTTTGTAAATATTTCTTCATATATTATTCGTTTTCGTACTTGTCTTAAATGGTTCGCAAATTTTTCTATATACTTTTTTTTTTCTCCCAGTGGGATGTTTTTATGTCTTCCGAATTGATTTTGGCGGAAGAGAAATGGCATATACAAACTGACATTGTTACGGTTTGTTTTATTATTGTTATCAGTAAGTATGTATATAAATTTGTTTTCGGCAGGGGGAGCCACGTTTTCGATCCATATTTGATTTTCACTCGGATTCTTAACCCTTTATCGAAGAACTTTTTGCGTAGGGTTGAGTCTAAATGCGTGTATCTGAAATGTTATGTATTCGACGCACAGTGCGGTAAAGGGTTAAACTCGGTGGATAATACCGTTTCTCTATAAGCGAAGTGATGACACTGAGGTCGGGGGTTCGGATCCCGATGTTGCTGCTAATAATAATAATAATAATAATCTGGCCGCATTTCTCTGAATTGAGCATTGCGCCAGATTTTTGGCTCTCATTACTGATTACTAATAAATATTCGTGTTTCTGTGACTGATTAAAGAATTTAGACCAATCAACGGATGATCATGTAGAATTTGCACTGAATGTTTCGCCTTTGTAAGTAGCGTGTAACTAGTTCCATACAGTGGTCACGGTGACAGACAGTCGTCACGGCATTTTGACAACTTTTATTTTTTACCGATTTCGCGCAATTTTGCTTTTGATTGTTTATCCTGTAAAAATGTTTTTCCAGTTAAGAAACGTTCTTTTTTCGAGTTACAGTACGAGTGTCGCGATCCATTTGAAAGTGTTTCGCAGGTGACAATCAGTCAACCTCTGTTGGCGTGGCGCGAGTGGGTTAATCATATGAAATTTAAACTTCCCACGGAGCGGCGGCCGGCTAGGGATTAAACTCGGAATGTAAAAGACCCGGGTCCGACTCTCGCAGCTGCTACCGCTGCCGCAGTGTCAGGTTGAATAGAAACAGCCACCTACTCCGTTAATGTCCGGAATCAGGTGACTTTAGGAGTTCATACTCACCATCCACTGTGGGGAAAAGTGGTGTTCCGCAGTTAAGTGTTTTTACTGCGTAAACTTACGATTGCTTTGTAATTTGACCCCATTAAAACAAACGTTTTAAGGGATTCTATAAACTGTTGATATACGCTACCGCTTCAATGGTAACTAAAGTCTTAATACTGTGATTTTTAAAGATATGATGTAATAAGTTGAAGTACACACACACACACATATATATATATATATATATATAAAATTTTAAGTCCATTTGGGTTTAAACTTTGGCAATTTTTTGGTTGGTATATCACTCGTTCAACAGTTTAACACGTTAATTATGTTATTAACATTTGTGTAAACACGCTGAAGTATGATAAAAGCGATTTTTTTCTTAACATTAACATGAACGTCTCTTAGCGGAAGGATGATATATATATATATATACACACACAGTGTATATATATATATATATATATATATATATATATATATATATATATAAATAAATCCTTCCCCATGTTAAAGTTAATTAAAATAATAGGATTTTTCTCTACGGAATAAATCAATTTTTTTTTTTTTTTAAATCTCATTGCAACATCGCCATTTTGTTGAAGATCAAAAAAATGTTTAATTAAAAATATTTAATCGGATATATTATAATTAATTACATTATCTGTAATTAATTTATACGACTTTTTTCTTAATTAATTTTTTGAAATATTTTATTTTTTTTAATTGGAATTTAAATCATTATTTTTTCCATCTAAAATAAAATTTATTTTTTATTTTATTTTTAAATTTAAATTTTTTCCTTTCAGTTCGTCCGAATTTATGCGAAGAATTTTATTTTTGTGTCGCCGGAAGCATCAATGGAATGCTTCCGGACATTTCCCGGAAATAAATCCGGTTTTTATTTTATTCACCAATAATTAAGTGCATATATATATATATAATATATATATATATATATATATATTTAGTACAGTTAGTAAATTTTGTATAGATTTCCTTTTTTAATAGTCCAGAGATGGCTCGATGGGTTAAGATATGCTTTTAATTTTTGGAACCCCACCGGTTGGCAATTTCTCAATACATTGCCTTCTCTATGCACGCACGTGTGTGTGTGTATGTGTGTGCGTGTGTTTGTGTGTGTGTGTGTGTGTGTGTGTGTTACGTCTTTGGATTTATTTCTGTGGAACTACTTAAAAAAATGTCCCTTGAAACATTCGAACCTCTGAAGACCTCATATTTAACATCTGTAATCAAAGTTTGAATCAAAAGTATGAAAACTATTGAAAACGTCACCATATCTATCACGTGTCGTATTGCAATGCGCAAACATCTGTGCAAGGAATGCATTTCAAACACTTACTGTCGCTAATAAATATAAATAAATAATATCCATGTCACGGAGCCTTTCGAACACCCTTTATCCGTGTGTGTGTGTGTATATATATATATATATATATATATATATATATATATATATGATGAATAAAACCACGAAGGAAAGGAAACACAGAATGGTGCTCAAGCGCTTTCGTCTAATGACATCCTCAGGATATAATATATATATATATATATATATATATATATATATATATATATATATATATATATATATGTGTGTGTGTGTGTGTGTGTGTGTGTGTGTGTATATATATACTGTTCGAAAAAAATGTGGCCATTTTTTTCACCGAGCCAACAAAACCACAATTCGAAGGATAACTAAATAAAACGGATTATATTAAAGCCTTTATATTGTCCTTTAAATAAAAGGTAGTTTATTTAAATCGGATGAGTAGTCTTTTCACGGATTCAGGTTGAACAATAGTCGTTAAAAAATAAAACTGACAATCCGAAAGCAAAAAATATTGCTAAATTCCTATCACTGAATAGTCAATTTTTTTTTTCAACTTTTCACTATTTTTCTTTACAATTTAGATGTCTGATGTTCTTAAGATCTGAATATGCCATTGGAAACATGGAAGCTTTTTAGGCAAAATTAATTGAATTCATTTTATTTATTACATAAAAGAACTGAAAACAGCGCGTAATAGTAATAGTAGTAACAAATACTACTACTACTACTACTACTACTAATAATAATAATAATAATAATAATAATAATAAACGAAAGAAAAAATTTACAAAAGTTGTGTCCGTGTATATTATTTTACTAAATTTTAAATAAAATTATCAATTGTACTTTTAATAGAAAATAAATTATGCTTAATAAAAGAACATTAGGATAAATTATGAAATTAAAAGTGCTTAATGAAATTAGCATATGTCAGATAGTTAATTATAAAATGGGAACTTACTGTAATTACGATGGCAGTAGTGAACTTATACATCAGTTGTAACTAATGAAATACTGCTTTAGTGATTTGCGAAATACATTTAGTGATGAATGAAGCCTGTCTAATATTTATGGGTATTGCATGCCATAAATCTATTCTTTTGAAAGAGTGAATTTCTTACAGTTTCCATTGTATAGTTTGGTTTACATATACAGGGTGTCCCGTAAGTCTGGACCCATAGGGAAAAATAATAAAATTACAAAATAGTCCAAAAATTTATTACATAATCTGTTCAAAGTGTCCGCCGTTGTGTCGCACACATAGTTGAAGACGCAATCTCCACTGCGACAGCACTTTCTGAATCACAGTCGCAGAAATTTCTTGACACGCCTCCACAATGCGTGCTTTAAGGTGGAAAATGTTCTGAAGTTTGACCTCGTACACTTTGGCTTTCAAGTGGCCCCACAAATAAAACTCCAGCGGAGTAAGATCATAATAAAAAAATAATAAAAATAATAAAAAAAAAAAAAAATATATTATAAATAAATTTTTGGACTATTTTGTAATTTTATTATTTTTCCCTATGGGTCCAGACTTACGGGACACCCTGTATAATCTCTGGGGAGTCTAGTGTTATAATGATGATGAATTTGATGGGGGTGGGGGGTGGGGGATTGCTCTTTGAATGGTGATGTATGTTGATTTTTATTGATAACTTTGAACAGTATAAGTCATTTAGTTTTAAGATATTTAGTTCTTTGAAAATTAGGGAAGCGTGACTTCGTCTGTTATATTTATCTGAGAGGGCTTAACAGACATTTTTTATGAGTTACTTCTAAAGGATGTTTTATATATTTCTTTGAGCTACCACATGTTGCAATGCAATATAATAAATGTGGATGGACGAAGGAATAACACAGGGTAAAGAGCGCGTTTTGAGTAAAAGTCTTTTTAGTTTAAATAATATGAAAAGAAATCTTGATATTTTGGATTTGATACGTTGTAGCTTACTTGACTCTTGAAATTTAGTTTTTCGTTTAAATTAACCCTTAACTGGTATGGTGGTATGGACCCGCACCATACCACTTACGTAACTAAACCGCACCATACCAGTTAAGGGTTAATTTCAGACTTTAACTTCACTCACTATTGCAAGAGTAGGATTTCCAATTTTTATTTCACAGTTTGTATTTGTACGTGTTGTGGTAATAATCATATAAGATGACTTTGTCAGATTGAGTAAAAGTTTATTGGCAGACATCCATTTAGACACGTTCGTTTCGTTTATCAGAAGGTCTAAATTATGATGGGAAGAAGTAAGTGTGGTATCATCCGCACACTATACACAATTTAGTGTAATTGAGATGAAAATCGTTGATGTGAATTAGAAATGAAGAATAAATCCTCGTGGAACAGAAATCATATTATACCTTTTATATCGTCCTCAAAATGAGGGGTAGTTTAGTTAAGTGGAATAAATAGTCTCTTTACAATTTAAGCTTGAACAATAATTGTTAAAAAATAAAATTCTCAGAATAACAAAACGAAACAGAAATAACAAAAATAACAAAACGAAAGTAAAAAAATTGCTAAATTCGTGTCACTGAATAGTCAAATCGTAATTTTACGGTCAACTTTGGGATCACTCATCGATTGAGGGTAAGCCTAGGTTAGGCTAGTTGGTGCATTATTATGGGT
>JAJOZX010000099.1:1097500-1162500 GCA_023014485.1 Bathynomus jamesi | reverse complement strand
TATGATTTTATAAAAGGACTTATACTTTAAGAGTTACAGGGGTTTCTTTTGGGTCCCCTTTCTCTGGATCACCCTTTATATATATATATATATATATAATATATATATATATATGAGCTGTTGTAGACACCAATCGACCAGGGAAGTACTCTGGGGGTGACGTTAGGCAGGAGACAGGGAGTGCTGGAACTCCTGTTTCTCCTGTCACAGTCCAGCATGCTTTCAAACACATTCGCTCACTATTCCTCACTACACATAAATGCATCTTACATACTACACAATCTTTTCAAAATTAAAAAACAAAAAGGCATCGACCTCAAGACCCTCGGTGTCCCCTGGGGAGGGGTCCATAAATGTTCCCACTCATGGTTCCCTTGTTGCCGATACCAAGAATGAAGACCCGGGCAGCGGGGCTGGTTCTTCTACTGCCCATTCGAGATATTACGGGGTTTTGTCTAGTTCACTTTTCATAAATTTCTGCAACATACGTGGCCTTTCATCAAATTTTCAATCCGTTGAATACCACCGCTCCTCCTCTAAACATCACCTTCTCTTTGTTACTGAAACCCCCTTTTCTGTACCTCCTACTTTCTCTATACTCAATTCCATTCGAAAGGTAGATGTTGCGTATATATACGCAACGACCTAATTTGCTCTCGTATTCCCAAACTTGAATCCTCCGAATTCTACATCCTCTAGCTACGGCTTACATGTCAACTTCAAATTAAGTACATCTGCGCTGCCTACCTTTCTCCTAATTCTATGAACTATCCAAAACGCTTTGACTACCTCATTTCCAAAGTGGAATACATTCTCTTTTTGCTGAATCTCCATTTTAGGTTTCAATGTTCACCATTTCTTTTAGCTTTCCTCCCACTTCACAAAAATTCCTGTTTAACTAGCTTACAACTTCTCTATCCTGAATGGCCTAGAGCAGATTGTACAGCACCCTACTCGTATCTCCGATTGCCTTGTAGATAGGTCAAACATTCTGGATTTATTTCTCACCACTTATCGTTCTTCTTACTCTATCAAACGTTTTTCTCCGTTGGGCTCCTTCGACCACAATTTTGTATCTGTTTCTTGTCCTATCACTTCATTTTCGGCCTTTTGATCCTCCCTTTGGCACTTTGGCGCTGCTGATTGGGAGGTACTTCTCTGATTTTCCATCAAATGATTATTTCTTCCGTGGCCGGGGCCACTCCGAGTGCGCTGAGTACGTCACGGAGTTGATTATCTCTGGCATAGATGTGTGCATTCCATATTCTATTTCTACAACTCATGCAAAAAAAAAAAACCTCCACAACAGAGAAGGAACTTTCAGAAGGTACCATCACCATCCAACTTTTGACTTTCACTTACCTTATATTTCTGCCTGAAAAGGTGCAAAATCTGTTCTTCGACTCACCAAAAATTCCTTCATCAGACATAAATGGGAAACCTATCCAATTCCAATTCTTCTCGCTCTTTCTGACACCTAACAAGAACCTCTCCAACAACTTTACATCTTCTTCTTTCCCTCCTCTTTTCCATTCCACTGGCTCAGTTACCGTCTCTTCTCCTGATAAAGATGAACTCTTCGCTCAAAATTTCGCCTCCAACTCAACCATGGATGATTCCGGTGTTTTCCCTGCATCTCCTCCTCCCTCTGACGTAATTATGTCTGAAATTAGAATTTCTTCCAAAGAAGTTTTTTCTGCCCTTTCTGGGCTCAACTCTAGGAAGGCGTACGGGCCTGATGGTGTCGCTCCTGTTGTTCTCAAGAACTGTGATTCTGTGCTGACATCCTGCCTCGGCAAACTCTCGTGTATATCTTTCATCTGGTACTTTTACTTCCTGCTGGAAGTTCGCCATCAGTCAGCCTGTCCTAAAAGGGTGACCACTCTCAACCCTTCAGCTATCGTCCAATTGTTTTGATTTCTTGCCTTTCTAAAGTTTTTAATCTATCCTTAATAGGAAGATTTTCAAATACTTCTCTACTCACAATCTTCTTCTAGATCGTTATGATTTCCGCAAGTGACGTTCTACTGGCGATCTTCTTAAATAACTCTCCGATTCTTGGTCATTCTCCTCTCAAAATTTCGGTGAAACCTTTGCTATTGCGCTAGACATAAAAGCCTTTGATGGAGACTGGCACAAATCCTTAATTTTCAAACTGCCCTCCTTCGGTTTCTTTCCTTCTCTCTGGGGCTACGTCGTAGCCAATGTCGTAACACCGCTTCCCGTTGATCAGCGAAGTTAAAACGACATTGGGTCTGGGTAGTAGTTGGATGGGAGACCGTCCTCCTTGTCCAGATTATGTAGCGACCCGTGGTTCGGATCTCACGTAAAGCTGTAGGCCCCCTCCGTCATATGACTTTAGATGTTGTGAAGGAGGTTAAACAACCCCCAATCATTATTATTATCCTTCTCTTTGTACCTTCATATCTGATTTCCTTTCTGGCCTATCTATAGCTATAGATTCTTCGCGTTTTCTTTTCTCGTGATCTTTCCTGGAAAGATCATATGTACTGTATTCTCTTTTTAGAAAACACCTTTTAAGAGGTTAGGTGTGCTGTACTGGCTCCGCAGTTTCTTCAACCTCGCTCAGTTGCTGTCTCTGCTGTGGGGTCTTGTCTGCCCCTGTATGGAGTACGCTTTTCATGTGTGGGGTGGCTCAACCAACACAGTTTTACATGACCGGGTAGGACCAAAGGCTTTTCATCTCATCAATTCCTCGTTTCTTACTGACTATCTTCAATCCCTCTCTCTTTGCCGCAATGTTGCCTCACTCTCTCTTTACTATCGCTATTATAACGACACTGCTCTTCTGAACTCTTTAACTGCATGCCTCATCCTTTAAGGAGAATACGCAGGACCAGACTTTCGACACATTCTCACATCTTTTCTGTCCAACTCTCTAACGCAAGAGTTTATCGGTATTTTCAATCTTTGATGTATTCAACCGGTCAACTCTGGAACAATCTTTCCCCCTGACTATGGCTTCCAGTCTTTCAAACGCAGTGTGTCCAGGCATCTCGAAAACTTGGACCATGATTTTGTTTTTCTTCTTCATCTATGGTGGGGAAGGCATTTTTGCGGGCATTCGCCCTTGGCCCCTACTTCCTGCATGCATATACAGTGTGTATATATATATATATATATATATATATATATATATATATATATATATATATATATATATATATATATATATATATACCTTTCAACCTTTCAAATGTTCCGTGCGATGATTCCTCATTTCACGAAGGTCAAGTTTGTCGCCCTCCTCTCGAGTTGGCCTGGTGAAGTATTGAGTTGGTTTCTCGTACTCTCCACCTCACATAGCCAGGTACTCCCGGCTCATCGGAGATTGTTCTGAGCCAGGTGACTAATCTTCTTTTGAAGATGTCCACCGCAACACCACTCGTGTTCCTTAGGTCTTTGGGCAGCTGATTAAACAGTTTTGGTCCTCTCACAACAAAACTATTTTCTTTCAGGGTTAAGGATGTTCCCTGTCTCGCCTTTAATTTGGGAACACGACACAGTCTTCCTTTTCTACTTTCCACTGTTGTTTGGGGAGTTACAGGGTTCAGAGTAAGATTAGGGACTAGTTTCTCCATTATTATAATAGTGTCATTATATTGTATAAATAAATAAATAAATTGAATTCAGGTGAGAATTTCCGGATTTTGAGGAAATATCCTCTAATTTAACTCGTAGGAATTCTGTTTTGGGGTACTGGGGCAGCTCCCTGACTACACACACACACACACACACACACACACACACACACACACAGTCTTTGTATATAGACTTGGCCATTGTGAGGAATTTCCAAAATGGCAGTTGAGATTCGCGACGAACGGGGACCGAAACTCAACGCAGACATAAGGAAGAAGTTTAAGCATTGAAGTGGGAAAGTCTGTGCGGGTCTCTAATGAAGATAGATTACGTTTGAGGGGATAAATTTCCTCTCTTCCTACTTCCTTCCCTCTTTTCTTAATGAGTGGCATTTGCAACTGCATCTCTATATATCAAAATTTATGACTTCGCATCGGTATTAATAAAGAGGGGGATTCATGAGGGAAGGCAAATCGGGTTGAGGGACGGTATTTTGCTTCTCTTTTTCGATGTTTTAGGACGTGGAAACGACAAGAACTGAAAACATTTTCTTTCGTTGTTTTTTTAAGGATTTCACAACGGTATTCTGCGTACCATTGTTCGGTGCAGTCGTGCGACATTTCGCCAACAAGACATTTTATCATTAAATTATTTAGGGGGTTGGATTAGGATGGCTGAAATTGGGTTTGGCTGAAGTTAGGTTTGGCTCAAGCTGGGTTGGTTTACGTTTGGTTTGGTTAGTGTTCGCCAAGTTTCACATCAAAGAAATGTGTGTAGGTCCGTTTGGTGTTGCAAACGATCATTTTTCGTTTGATGGATCTGTCTACGACTTTTGGAAAAATTTGTCAGTCATTGAAGTAGTATTGCGCATTTACAGAGAGAGGAGAAAAGGGGGATGGGATGACGGAAAAGAGGGGGAGTACCAGTGCCAAGGGATGCCATCCCAGAAATAGAAAATTGAATATACAGTAACCTAACCTAACCTACAAATAAAAATTTCAATATAATAACCTAACTTAACAATAAAAATATGAAAATAGAGTAACCTAACCTAACGTGTAGACTATAGAGTATAATAACGTAACCTAACCAAAAAAATTTGAATGTAGAATAACCTAACCTAACCTAATGTAAGAAGTTGTTGTTGTTGTTGTTGTTTAGCCGATCAGCCCACCCTGATCGAGCAAGCCGGCGGCACGCAGGTAACCGATCGCCCTCTCCGGAGTGGACCAGAGGTTCAGCGCACTAGTGATGTTGTGTTGTGTTCGTTGTTGTGCTAGAGCGGTACAGTCCGTCATAATGTGTTCAATTGTTTGTGGTGTGTCTTGGCACAGGTGGCAGGTGTCGTCTATGGAGTTGTCTAGTCTGTGTTTATATGTCCGTAAGTTTGGGTGATGTCCACATCGGAATCGTGCTAAGTTAACTCGATCCGATCTGCTCAGGCTGATCTCTGACCTGTTAATGGGTGGCGGCTTCGCACCTAGGACCGCATTCGGACCGAGTCGTGTCAGTGCTTTGTGGGTTAGATGTGTGTGTATGTGTTTTCTGTACTGTGTGATGTCTGTGGGGCGTGGTATGGAATGGAGTATTTCGTTATAATATCTCTCTGGTGTTACCTTAATGGTGCGAGGTGTTGGTGCATGATTGTACATGTAGTGGCAAGGGTGTTGTGGGTTAGTTGTCGCTGCTGCCATGAATTGTGTTCCCCTCATGTCTAAATGTTCCCTAACTTTTAGTATTTTTGTTTCTGTGTGCAGGTGTTCTATTGGTGTTGTTTGAGTGCATCCTGTAATGATACGAAGTGCGTTGTTTTGTATTGTTTGTAAGGTGTTTATGTGTGTGTTTGAGATAATGGGTGCCCAGCATGGGCTAGCATAGTCCATAACTGAGCGAAATGTAAGAAGTGATAGAGTATAGTGAACTAACCTAACCTAGTGTGGGGGAGTACTAGTTGAATATAGACTATAGTAACCTTACCTAAACTGGAAAATAAATTATTAAAAAACAAAAATAAATTAACCTAACCTATCTCTCTTGCACCATTCTTTGCCTGATATATATATATATATATATATATATATATGTGTAAAAAATAAAAAATTGTAGATTAATGGAAAGTTAGTTTTCTGTATTCGCTTTATATATATATATATATATTATATATATATATATATATATATATATATATATATATACAGGGTGTCCTATAAGTCTGGAACCATAGGTTAAAATAAGTAATTCATGTTTTTCCGTTTATGCAAGTGCCCATGATGTCTTTAAGTAAGGAAGAACGCATCCAGGTAATTCTGCTCGTAGGAAATCGGAGTCAGAGGGAGGTCGCTGAGGAATTTAACAGATTGCATCCGGACCGCGCGCCGATAACACACAGCTGTGTCAGCAAACTTGTAGCAAAGTTCAGGGAAACGGGATCCATAGGAGATAAACCACGCAGTGGACCTCCGAGGACATCCACCGACGATGACACAGCCGCTACCATCCTCGCTCATTTCACAAACAGTCCCCAAAAGTCTCTTCGGCGTTTTTATTGCCGTTTTTATCATTTTGCCCTATGGTTCCAGACTTACGGCACACTCTGTGTATATATATATATATATATATATATATATATATATATATATATATATATAAACCTATTGTTGTTTCTACCCTGCACCCCCTTGTTGTAAATATATTTTGTGGGCGGGGCATAACCCACTCGGCATTCTTCGTTTTATTTCTCTGGTCCACAACTGTGTAAATATACTCCATACCCTGATACACAAAATGAATCATTGAAATATAATGTAATAAATTCTCAAGAAAGTTCTCTCTCTCTCTCTCTCTCTCTCTCTCTCTCTCTCAGACAGATCACAAATAATAATAATGATAATAATAATAATAATAATAATAATAATAAATAATTATTATTATTATTATTATTATTATTATATCTCCCGTTGGGAGTCGGTCAGTGATAAATATTGTTATTTTTCTAACCCCCATCCTCTCATTCACCTATTTCCAACCACGTCACACACCACACACACACACACACACACACACACATTTCACCGAGGACAGTCTCGACACAGATACTCTCCATTAGCGTGTAGCGTCATTGGGCAAAGTGTAACGGATCAAGAGGCACATTTCAGGTTTTGTACAATTGACCTCCCTAAATTCAAAAATGAAAAAAATTTTTTTGTGACAAGTGCAACACCTTTTTCGCATGTGAAATCGTGAAAATTGCTAGTTACCCATAACTTTTGGATACTTGCTTTCCTAGAGTTTGAGCTATCATTTGACCCTTTACAATGTACTGCTTTTCAGGAAAAATAGAAAAATTTATTTTTGGAATAAACATATACACTCTAGGTAGGTAGGTAGGTAGACTAGATAGTTTTATTTAGTAAATGATACATTAAAATCTTGTTTAGTTTTGAATGACGGCATAAAGTCACGGGATTTAAGTACTGCTCTAATGTAACCATCTCTTGAATCCTTTCCATACACTGCCCCAGACGCTTCAGTTACCATCCTAACACAGCGTTCTACACCTTGGGAGTGACATGGTATCCGGACAACAAGGGGCTCTTCAATGATCTTATCGAGTTGTTCGACAGAGAACTGCTTCGTGAGTGGTGGTTCCATTGTGCACTCCTCCACTGGTGGTAGTAAATCTTTCAAATTCTGAGCACTTTGTTTGATCTTTGGTGGCCGAAATTCTCTGACTTGCTGTTGAGCAGGTTTGGGAGCTCGTCGAATGGTCTTGATTACATCGATGGCCAATTTCCGGTTTGCTTGATCTGCATCTGCAAGCATTGCCAGTAGAACATTTTCATGGTGAGCCCAATATGCATTTCTTTGGATCACAGGCCATGTGACAGTCTTGCTAGCTGGTGGCAGTAATCGTAGCAGCTTGATTTGCTCCAGGAAATGTTTTGGGCCATCTGTGCACCTTGGATGGCACTTGATGCTAAACCACATGGGTCCATAGTGGCACACGACAAACTGTGTGAGTGAATACAGTTCATCACTTGGCTGCGCCATCGCTACATATAGCCGACAAATTCTGCTGGTAGTTGTAACCCATCTTGCATGGGAGATTGGTCCAGGCTTCTCTCGTAGAAGATCTTCATTAATGACACCAGTCCTTATCGCTTTCATCATTCTGTAGAGGTAGGCTTGGTCACGACTCAATTCAGTAAGGTCAACATCCGGGAGAGTGTGGCCATCAGCAATACATTGAATTCCTCTAGAGGAAAGTGGCAAACTTTCACATGTGGCCAAAGCTTTGCTAATTGGTCCTTTCCATTGAGATGCAGATTCTGTTGGGCCGATGAGTTCCTTGCACAAGTGGCGCAGTGAGAGTTCATTTAAATGCAGACTACAGATGAACCAGTGCAAAGGGCGACCCAGGCGGCATTCTAGCAAGTTTATTGCTCCACTTCTGTGCCCTGTGTTTGTGGCTGTGCTGTCGGCTCCCACTGCAATTATCTTGTCTACAATACCCATTTCTTCAATCGCATTTTGAAGTCCATCCGCAATGACAGTGCCAGTTCCTCGTTCCAGTGTCAGATGGCTTAGATAGAAGGTTCCAGGCTCTCCGACCAGAACATAGTGGTCCTCAACTTTCTTTGTGCTGTACCATTTGTTCCCCTTTTTCTCTTTGACAAGTGTCATGTCTTTCCGCCCATCAAAAAATAAAGCAGTGACTTCCACATCGTGGTAAGTTACTGCTTCCTTCAGATCCCTCCGTACCTTCTGCCGTGCTCTCCATACTTTGTGGTGGTCAATTACGTTTATCTGATCATCAGAACTAATGATGCCATAGTCAACCAATGTTGCAGTGCTGATAGCTGCAGCAGCCCTGTTCGATACACCATACCGGTCAGCTTCCAAAGCAACAGTGGGAATCGGTGTGATGTTCCTGTCCTCCTGGGCACTATCACCCATCCACTCATCACCAACACTTTCACCACTGGAGTCTGCTTCTGCTTGAGCTGATTCGACCACATCTGCAGAGGATGCTACCTCTTGCCGTTCCGTTTTTCTTCTATTCTCTTCTTCTTGTCTTTCTTGCATCCGATCCTCTCTTGACTTCCTTCTCTCCATCATCCGAGTCACATTCGTATCCACCCGACTGATCTGCATGATCCGCGTGGTTCTCTGGTCGATCAGAAACGCATGCTCTCGTCGTGGAACTTTCATTTCTTTTTCACAGTAGCATGCAGACAGATCATCGCATTGGCAGACAGCTATGTCAAACAATTGATTCAGGCTTTCCTCGAACTTCTTGGTTTTTGTGGCCTGCTTGCCTTGTTTCGATGCTTGTGAGCCTTTTTCCATCAATCGGAGCAGCTTGGTCTTCACATTCTTGATTGGCTGTGATGGAATGTTAGCACGATTCCATAAGTCAATGAGTGTTTGGCATACCTCCGGAAGAATCTCCCTGTTGCTGGTGTACTTGTTCTCCTTCAAGAAGAGGAAATGCCTTGCAACTTGTATACGGGTTGGAAGTTCAGACAGAGGAAGCTCTGATAGTGGAGAACCAAAGACAATGTGGCTGGCAGATCCCCGTGTTCTTTGCGTGCTCATTGTACCAGCAAAACTCAACAAGTATCACACAGGAACACTGAAACAAAAACATAAACGTATAAATAAAAAATATATATGATTATGAGTATGTATATATAAGGCTTGGTTTACTGGTAAACAATAAGTTTACCAATATATATATATAAATATACTGCACACACACATATGTATTATGTATATAAATATCCATAGGTATATACATACCCTAAGACATATAACAAACTTATAAACAATGTAAAACACAACAAAACAAAGAAATGTGTATAATGTATATATCACAAAACGCACCTTTCGTTAGTACCTTGGGGTTTTTGAACACCCAATCCACAGAAAAAACAATTGTTTCTCTCAAGCGAACTAGCGTAGAACTAAGAAATTCCAGGGGATGACTCACTGAGAATAATTAGAAAGCTGCCAGTAGTACCATGTTAGTCAGTGTTGCCAACTGTAATTAACAAGAATTTTGTATTTTTTACATGCAAAAAAGGTGTTCTGCTTGTTGCAGAAATTTTTTTATTTCTTTTCTGAAATCAGCAAGGTTGATTGTACAAAACCTGAAATGTGCCTCCAGATCGCTCATGACGCTACACGCTACTCTCCATACTCTCCAGACCGAAAGTCGTTTGAATTCAGTGATCGAATGGGAACGCTGATGCATTCTTTGCATGATAAATGCAAAAAACTTCACTTTTTTCTACGTGAAGGTCAAAATATGAAAATAAAAACCCACTCTAATAGACAGAGTTAATTTCCACAACAGTTTCGATGCCCACTGGCATCCTCCTCGGGTGGACACAGAAAAACGAATGAACCAAAACAAGAGGGAAAAACAGTCCAGGGACCAACAGTTAAGAAATTCGCACCTAGGTTAGATCCGGTTCTCCCGACACTGGAAGGGCATTTTCATTAAAGGGACCCGCTTATAAGTACATTCGCACAAATTTAAAACTATCTTCCTGTTCTAAACATACAGATTCTATTATTTTTTTACATGATTATTGCATTTATTATTAAATTTATTATATTTAATATTGCATTATTATTTATTACAGAAATTATAAATTTATTATTACATTGGTTATTAGTTACATTGTTGTTTATTATACAGAAATTATAAACCGAAAAACGAATGAAAAAGGCGAGACGGAAACAATCCAGAGACCATTGAGAAATTCGCACCTAGGTTAGATACCGTTCTCCCGATACCGGAAGGGCATTTTATTATAGGGTCTCGCTTATAAATACATTCGCACAAATTAAGACTATCTACTTGTTCTATACATACAGATTCTAATATTTTGACATAATTACTGCATTTATTATTGCATTTACATTTTTTTTTTTTTAACATTTATTATTATTACCTTTACCCTAATTATTAAATTTATAATATTACCTTTATTATTACATCTGTTGCATTTATATTTATTTCCACATTTATTTTCCACATTTCCACAAAATATGCCCTTCCGGTGTCGGGAGAACGGTATGTAACCCAGGTGCGAATTTCTCAATGGTCTCTGGATTGTTTCCGTCTCGCCTTTTTCATTCGTTTTTCGGTTTAGAAGTTCTGTATAATAAACAACAATGTAACTAATAACCAATGTAATAATAAATTTATAATTTCTGTCATAAATAATAATGCAATATTAAATGTAATAAATTTAATAATAAATGTAATAATTATGTAAAAAAATAATAGAATCTCTATGTTTATAAGAGGAAGATAGTTTTAAATTTGTGCGAATGTACTTATAAGCGGGTCCCTTGAATGAAAATGTCCTTCCAGTGTCGGGAGAACGGGATCTAACCTAGGTGCGAATTTCTTAACGATCGGTCCCTGGACTGTTTTTTTTCCCTCTTGTTTTGGTTCATTCGTTTTTCTGTGTCCACCCGAGGAGGATGCCAGTGGGCATCGAAACTGTTGTGGAAATTAACTCTGTCTATTAGAGTGGGTTTTTATTTTCATATTCTTTGCATGTACGAAAAATAATATGTGTTAAATAAATCTTTTACAATTCAGTTATTACCAGCTCGATAAAAGAGCTTAGTATAGTGGCAAAAATGCAGACAGAAATAGATGGAATTGAGAATTTTCCCCTTGATATTCTCACGTACGTTTATGAGTTACATTTACGAAAAATTTTGGGAGGGTAATGTCATGAGGTCCTCACGGCCGTTGGTACGTTCACGACCCCGTGTTTATTTAGGCATGCAGGGAAACAAAGCTCTCGTGCATAATTTTTCTCCTGATAATATATACTCGTATGTACGACAGTCGGTACGAAAGTAATGCCTCTTATTTTTCAAATCCTACGAATGAAGCGAAATGTGGCAGCAGAAGGGCAAGAATATAATTCCGGCCAGGAATTATTTAGATAACAGTTGTTAGACATGCACTTACTATATCATTGTAATACTTGTCTGAGAGTTTACAGTCAGAATCATCTGATCAAAGATTTCTACAGGCAAGATGCAAATTTTCTAAATTATTAAAGAGGTGATTTGTTCCGTCTTTATATTCTATTATCTGTTGCGTGTTAACATTAGACCATTTGACCTAATTATTCTTTCTTACAGAGTTCTTTTTATGTCAGGTATTATAGAAGTTGATGAAATTAATTATCAACTACAAAATATAAATTTTAGTCTGTTATGGTATAACGGTCTTGGTAAAAGAGCAACCACAACATTTTGAGCAAGCTCATTTCCGCACAATGTGAGAGTGAGTACATTCCATGGATCACCTTTACCCTGAGGATTAACAGGATAAGTTGCCAACTCAACCCAACCCAGGAGACAGCAAACAAGAGTGAACAGAGCCTCATCATTGACTATGAACAAATTGAATTTAGCTAAGATGCGCGAGTATTCTCGAATATATGATTTTCAAGCGCAAATACTTTAAGAGAGATCTGATATGGACAGTGGAGAAGAGAGGAAAGTACGAGTAAATGATTGAGGAATGAAAAGTCTGAGTCCATGTAAAAATTTAACATTTCTTAAGAAGGAAGCAGCTTATCCCTTAACCTTAAAATCCAAAACTTTTGAGTGTAAGAATCCTTTATTAAACTTTAACGCAAATCAAGATTTATGCGCATTTTAAGCATTCTAGTGATGAATGAGAATGATGAGAATGGTTAAAACATTTTGTTAAAACATTTGAAAGATGTGACAAGTATTAGAAAGTAGGCCTAAATGAATATTTATCTTTATAGGTTAAGTTACAGTAGGTTACTTTATATTCAAATTTTTCTTCTTAGGTTAGGTTAGGTTGCTCTATATTTTATTTTTATTTTGGGGGTTATCAGCCCCTCTGGCACTGGTACTCCCGTTTTTCCCTTCTCTCGTAAATGCACACATTCTACCAGTGATAATTATCACAGGTTTTTATTATTTTTTTTTATAATGAGTCAAAAAGACGTAAGCCATTCATACTTAACTTTTCTATTATACTTTCATTTTGAACATACGAACCCCTAAATTAAAAAAATTAATAATAATAATAAATTAAAGGAATATACTGTAAAATGGCGGGACTTCTTTTCCTCTAGTTTTGAACGACAGTATAGTATTTAATGTCTTATTTGATATGCAGACTTATTATATAATTCCTAAATGTATCTTCTTATTGAAGCGTTTGTTCCGTAGTGGGGATTACCATCATATGGCCCGCGGGCCACCTTTATATTGGTTCTTGACTGATATTAACAGCGAAAGTGTCATCCACTAGTATGAAATATAAGTGTGTTTTAAAGTATTAGCTACAACCGGATAGCCAATAATAATGATAATAATGATAATTTTAATTTAACTTTTATTGTTACGTACAAGATATTCATTAGGTGTAACAAGAGAACAATAAATATATATATATATATATGATACACATGAAAATGCGACAGTTAATGTTTTTCTAAACATACATAGCATATGATAATAATACAGTAATAATAATAATGATACAATTTATTATTCCCTTTATACATGCTGAGGCCATACATCAAGTGCAACAGGAAATACACACATATATATATAACATGCACATAGCGATAGGACTAATTTTTTATGTAAGTAGCGAGCAAGCATGATGTGATAATTATGGGATATCTTAATTTGGCTTGAATTCTAATTCCGGTCGTTGATTGTACGAGAGTTGCTCGAAAGTTCACTATTTCAAATAGTCAAAAACCCCACTAGATACCTCAGTATTCTAAATTTAGTTTTAAGTACAGACCTAGACTTAATGATAATATCTCTGTAGGAGACTACTTCACCAGTGATCATAGGCAAATCATCTATACTATGAAAAGGCAGTCCTGTCCGTCTGTAGATACCATGTATTTACTATTAAGCGATTCTGAGCATAGAAATAAATGCCCTTTGTTTTGTTTCAACTTTTTACTCTAGCGCGTTAAGATTTTCATTGCTGAGTTTTTTCTATAGTTTTAATGACCGAACAATTGACACCTCAATTACTGAGGGTTCACTTATTCGGTCAATAAAACTATAGAAAAGAACGCAGCAATGAAAATCTTAAGTTTCACATCCGAACCCATTGTATCAAGATTTGTGAAGTTTAAGATTTTCGTGGCTGCTCTTTTTTTCTATAGTTTTATTGGCCAAATAATTGACTCCCCAGTAATTGGGGGACCGCAGGTCCCCCAATTACTGAAGCCGAAGGCTCCAGCACCGCAAGACTAGCTAAATGGGCCCGTAGGGCCTACTTTAGCTAGTAATATTTGAAATTAAAGTTAATGTTCATAATTTGGCTAGTTTGGAATACGTTTTGGATTTTAAGAGAGCTAAATCTCGGCCCATAATTGGGATTAGACTTTATTACGAGATGATATGAATGGTACATGGAATTCTTTTTACAATTATTTTAAACGTTGAGAATCGAGTAATATTCCAATAAGTAAGAAGACATTGGCGAAGTATGTTAAGCGTAAATGGTGGAATGCTGGAATTAAAAGTAGCTTAACATTAAAAAGGAACGCGATTTCAAATTTAAAGAAACAAATATTCTGTCCGATAAAAATGCATAAAATTTATTGAGAAGCCGAAGCAAAACCGTATTGGAAAAAGTAAGCGCAACTATGAGTTATATATAGTGAACCAAATTAACTCGAATCCATAGGAATTCTATAATTATGTTACGAATAAAAAAGTAGCTTCGCAGAATATTGGTCCACTCCTAGGCGAAAACAACGAACAAATTCACGATGATACACAAATGACGGGAGTCTTAAATAAATTCTTCTCTTCCGTGTTTACTAACGAAAATATGAACAACATTTCCGTTCCCATAATCATGCTCAATGAATGAAAATGAAGTAGCGTACTGTCGGTCATAGGTAATATTAATCCTAATAAAACTCCAGGTCCAGGTAAGCTTTGCTCTATGGTACTTAAAGAAATGAATTACGCAATAGTCTAGTCTCTCCTCTTACATATATAGTTAATAATAATAATAATAATAATGATAGGAAGTCGATATCAGCCTATGTCTTTATAAAGGATTTACATTTAATTTCCAATATTGTGAATAGTTTTTTATTTTCAGTACTGAGTTTCTTAATAATAATTTCAGATAAGAATTTGCAGTATGCTAAGAATACTGTCTTCATTTTTTCTTCCGCTGACGCGTTTCGTTCATATACTTTGAACATCTTCAGAGCTTTATACACAATTTTAAAGTAAAATGGGTTATATATATTTTTTTTTATTGTAAAATTTGATACAATTTCAAATTATTTAAGAATATTCGAAAGTTCATTAAATTTTATATTAATTTTCGGTTTTTTCATTTTAATGTAAAAGGCTTCGGCAATTTTTAGTTTTTGCACGTTTTGTGATGAGTATAAGATTGGAAAGTTTTGCGAGATATTTTTTAAATTTAATATTTTATGATCTACTCTGCAATGTTCGTTAATTTTACTTGGACGATATTTATGTTGGTATGCTCTCTCTTTAATGTGGCTTGTGGTGTAACCAATGTAAGTCGACGTACAGTTAACTACAGAACACGTAAATTGGTACACGCATGATGTTGCTTATCAGGGTTTTATTTACGTGTCGAAAAATGGCTTGATAACTTTTTGTTTTTATAGTATATGTTAACATTGATAGTTTTTTCTTTATCCATTGGTTTTATGTGCCTCTTTAATATATTGTTTAGACATTTTTCTTCATGTTTTAGTCTTGTTGGGTTTCTTGTTTCGAAGTAAAATTTTATACCTGTAGTTTTATTTTTATTTTCATCCTCCTCCTTATTTTTGTTATATAAATTTGTTAGAGTTCGGTTTATGAACATAAGACTTTACGACAAAACAGCCCACAAAGAAAAGTCTACAGAAAATTTCAAAACGCAACTTCTCAAACGCGAAATTGTGAAACAGAAAGATAAATTAATCGACCTTAAAAAAGAATCCATTAAAAATGTTTTACTTTTCAGAAAAGAAACCGGAAATCTACACTTCTATTCTTCTATCTTATTCTTAAATAGAAGCTTAAGAGAATTCAAAGATGACATTGAGTTTAAACACTTAAATAAATTACACAAACTTTATGGAGGAACAATTATGCAGAAAAACAAAGAATCAATAGTGACTAATTTATCAAATTATGAACCTAATGAACACGAATCTAGTATACTTGACAAAGGATTAAATTTTGGCCTTAGGAAACCATCTAAAAAGATAGAAAAACAAATTGAAACCGAAAGACTTTATGAAAAAATTAAATACAATGAACATAATGGTAAAATAAATGTGATTAATGATGATGAATTTAAAACGAAATTAAAAACCTTTTCAATCTCATTTATTGAAAATAATAATCATGGAAAATTAACAAAAAATGAATATGACGCGATATCATCTCTTAGAAACAATAATGACATCATAATAAAAAAATCCGATAAATTTAATAGCACTGTTATATTGAACAAGAATGAATATAATAATAAATTAAGAGATATTGTCAGCAATAATAATAAATTTTCGAAATGTAATATTAACACAACACTTAAAACAAAAAATGAAATAAATAAAATTGCTAATTCAATAAATGACGTAAACATCTCCAAATTACTAAAACGATCAGGAAGTTATAACGATGGTCATCTTTATGGACTACCTAAGATTCATAAAAACTCTACTAATCCACCATTACGCCCTGCCATCTCAATGAGCGGAACTGTCACACATGATATCGCTCAGTTTTTAAATAAGATAATAAGACCGTATCTTAACAAAAATTTTATTGTAAATTCTACAACCGAAACACTAGCTAAATTAGCTAACTTAAAAATAACCAACGCTGAACAACTTGTTTCTCTTGACGTGGAATCACTTTTTAGAAATGTACCAGTCATGGAAACCATAGAAATAATTTTGGACAATGTTTACAATAATCAAAATTTAATTACACCAACATTAAAAAAAGAAGATATGAAACAATTACTTATTTTGTGTTGTACAAAAACTCCGTTTAGATTCTGTGATGAAACTTACATACAGATAGATGGTGTTGCTATGGGCACCCATTAGGACCTACCTTCGCAGACTTTTATATGTCAAACTTAGAAAATAAAATAATGAAAGAAAACAACTTCTACAACCCAAAACTGTACATGAGATATGTCGACGATACCTTGATACTATTTAAAAAAATAACCACATTCCTTTATTTATTCGAAGACTTCATGAACTAAGTAAATTAAAATTCACATTTGAACCTTCCTTGAATAATACTCTCTTTTCTCGACATTAATATATTCATTGGTCAAAATGGATGTTTAACGACTGGTGTACGTGTTGAACCAACAGACAAAGGAACGTATTTAAATTATAATTCATACTCACCAGAAAAATATAACCTATCAATAATTAAAACACTCGTGCACAGATCTTTCAATATATGCTCAAGTTGGCAACTATTTAATCGAGAAATTGAGAGAATAAAGTAAAATCTAATAAACATTGATTTTCCGCTATTTTTAATCGATAATATCATAAACCGAACTCTAACAAATTTATATAACAAAAATAAGGAGGAGGATGAAAATAAAAATAAAACTACAGGTATAAAATTTTACTTCGAAACAAGAAACCCAACAAGACTAAAACATGAAGAAAAATGTCTAAACAATATATTAAAGAGGCACATAAAACCAAAGGATAAAGAAAAAACTATCAATGTTAACATATACTATAAAAACAAAAAGTTATCGAGCCATTTCTCGACACGTAACAAAAACCCTGATAAGCAACATCATGTGGTGTACCAATTTACGTGTCCTGTAGTTGACTGTACGTCGACTTACATTGGTTACACCACAAACCACATTAAAGAGAGAGCATACCAACATAAATATCGTCCAAGTAAAATTAACGAACATTACAGAGTAGATCATAAAATATTAAATTTAAAAATATCTCACAAAACTTCAATCTTATACTCATCACATAACGTACAAAAACTAAAAATTGCCGAAGCCTTTTACATTAAAATTAAAAAACCGAAAATTAATATAAAATTTAATGAACTTTCGAATATAATTAAAATAATTTGAAATTGCATCAAATTTAAAATTAAAAAAAATATATATAACCCATTTTACTTTAAAATTATGTATAAAGCTCTGAAGATGTTCAAAGTATATGAACGAAACGCGGCTGCAGAAGAAAAAATGAAGACAGTATTCTTAGCATACTGCAAATTCTTATCTAGAATTATTATTAAGAAACTCAGTACTGAAAATAAAAACTATTCAGAATATTGGAAATTAAATGTAAATCCTTTATAAATAATAATGATAATAATAATAGTATATGTTAACATTGATAGTTTTTCTTTATCCATTGGTTTTATGTGTCTCTTTAATATATTGTTTAGACATGTTTCTTCATGCTTTAGCCTTGTTGGGTTTCTTGTTTCGAAGTCGCGTTTGAGAAGTTGCGTTTTGAAATTTTCTGTAGACTTTTCTTTGTGAGCTGTTTTGTCGTAAAGTCTTGAGTTTAGAAAATTAGGAAACAGCTGATTATTGAGGCAAAATTTTAGAAAGTCAATATCAGCCTATGTCTATAGAGGATTTCCAATTAATTTCCAATATTCTGAATAGTTTTTTATTTTCAGTACTGAGTTTCTTAATAATAATTCTAGATAAGAATTTGCAGTATGCTAAGAATACTGTCTTCATTTTTTCTTCTGCTGACGCGTTTCGTTCATATACTTTGAACATCTTCAGAGCTTATACATAATTTTAAAGTAATATGTTAATTTTCGGTTTTTTTCATTTTAATGTAAAAGGCTTCGGCAATTTTTAGTTTTTGTACGTTATGTGATGAGTATAAGATTTAAAAGTTTTGTGAGATATTTTTTTAATTTAATATTTTATGATCTACTCTCTGATGTTCGTTAATTTTACTTGGACGATATTTATGTTGGTATGCTCTCTCTTTAATGTGGTTTGTGGTGTAACCAATGTAAGTCGACGTACAGTCAACTCCAGGATATGTAAATTGGTACACCACATGATGTTGCTTATCAGGGTTTTTGTTACGTGTCGAAAAATGGCTTGATAACTTTTTGTTTTTATAGTATATGTTAACATTGATAGTTTTTCTTTATCCATTGGTTTTATGTCTTTTTAATATATATTGTTTAAACATTTTTCTTCATATTTTAGTCTTGTTGGGTTTCTTGTTTCGAAGTCGCGTTTGAGAAGTTGCGTTTTGAAATTTTCTGTAGACTTTTCTTTGTGAGCTGTTTTCACATTAAAATGAAAAACCGAAAATTAATACAAAATTTAATGAATTTTCGAATATTCCTTTCGAATATTCCATGCTCATAATATTGCTCAGTTATGAAACGCAGCTGTTCCACAGTCCATGCAGTCATCTTGAAGGGTTAGTTTTAACTAACACTTTTATTTTGTTTTGTATCTTATCTTGTCTTGTATTGTCAAAACCTATACAATCCTGTACAAACTTGTAACTATCCTCTTTCGAATGATGCGTATGATTTTATGAAAGGACTTATACTTTAAGAGTTACAGGGGTTTCTTTTGGGTCCCATTTCTCTGGATCACCCTATATATATATATATATATATATATATATATATATATATATATATTATATATATAATATAACCCATTTTGCTTTAAAATTATGTATAAAGCTCTGAAGATGTTCAAAGTATATGAACGAAACGCGTCAACAGAAGAAAAAATGAAGACAGTATTCTTAGCTTACTGCAAATTCTTATCTCGAATTATTATTAAGAAACTCAAAACTGAAAATAAAAACTATTCAGAATATTGGAAATTAAATGTAAATCCTTTATAAATAATAATGATGATGATAATAATAATAATAATAATAATAATAAATCTTTACAATCCGGAGAAGTTCCATTCGATTGAAAGCTTGCAAATATTACCCCAATATTTAAAAAGGGGACAAATCGCTTCCTGGAAATTATCGTCCCATCAGTAGTTGGTAAGCTTATGGAGATGATTGTTTGGGAAAAGTAGTTAATCACCTAGAAATGACTAATTCAATTAAAGATTCTCATCACGGCTTTCGACGTAATCGTTCTTGTCTTACTAATTTGATCGATTTTTTAAATATTTTAAGTATATATGACGAGAGTAAAACGTAGATGTTATATATTTCGATTTTCAAAAGGCGTTTGATTAACTACCACATGAGAGATTATTAGCTAAACTTCATTCTCACGGAATTGATGGTAATGTTCTCAAATGGATCAAAAATTGGCTCAGCGGACGTAAACAAAGATGGTTATTAATGGCAAAACGTCTAACTGGAGAAATGGAACTAGCGGGATGCCTCAGGGATCAGTTCTGGGACCAGTTCTTTTTATTATTTTTGTCAGTGACATCGACATAGGAATTAAGAGTACATTTTCAAAATTTGTGGATGATACCAAACTAGGGGGACGAACAAAATCAGCGGCAGAACGTTTGCAGATTCAAAAAGATATTAATAAATTACTCTAGTGGGTGGAAATTTGGCAAAGGAACTTTAATATAGATAAATGTAAAACGTTGCATATCGGTAGAAACAATGTTAAAAAAAAGTCTTCTATATGCGACAAAACACTAACGAGTGTTACGGAAGAGAACCATTTAGGTATTATCGTTGCCGACACTCTTAAATCGAGTAAACAATGTATCGAAGCGGTTAGAAAAACAAATAGAACCTTAAGCTTTATTGGTTAATCATTTGAATTTAATTCGGAGAAAACAATGCTAATATTATATAATTCCTTAGTACGCCCCCACCTGGAATACTGCGTTCAATTTTGGTCCCTATATTTACGACAGGACAAAGACAGAATGGAGAGAGTGCGGCAACGGGCTACTAAGATGATTCCTAGACTTAGAAATAAATCATACGTTGCCCGTTCAGAAACGTTAAATTTATTCTCACTCGTAAAAAAGGCGTATTCATTCCAGGAGATTCAATCCAGGTGTTTAAAATGATTAAACATTTTGAGAATATCGACGACGAAAAATATTTCAAGTTCAGAAATGCGGATAAAATTCGCGGTAATGGTCTCAAATTAGTAAGTAAACATTTTAATTCTAATGAAGCTGAACATTTTTTCTTCATTCGAATAGATTTGTAGAATGGATTGCCAGCCAGCGTAGTTTAAAGTATGATAATTCAGTCGAGTCCTTTAAAAAGAGACTTGATGCTTATCTTGCTTTAAACACTCAGTTAGAAACATTTGTTGGCGCATAAAAGAATTGTAGAGTTTTCACTCGGATTCTCTCCTTTTTGCTTTAAAATTTTCACTTATCTTTAAATTTCCTTCCTTTCTTTCCACATCCCTTCTTTGCTGCTTTAAAATTTCCACTTGGCTTTAAATTTTCTTCCATCTTTTAATCTTCCTCGTTAAACAGGCAGCCTCGTAGGACCAGCCGGTCTGTTGCTGGTTGGTGTCCTTTGTATTCCTTTATGCACATACACGGGGTCTGTTCAAAAAGTATTCGGACAGGGTGCTTATTTTTAGAACAAGGTTACGCTTGGAGTCGTGACTGTGCTTAAACATGTCTTTGCATGTCAAGACAAGTTGACTGATAAGGTTGCACTTCACTGTGTAGCGTCAGTCTACTGTGGTGAGCCGATAAAGTTAAACGTTTTTTGTTCACGACGATTTCTTACGATGTTGGAGAGTACCGACTGTGAAGGTGTTGTGCACCACGAATATGCTCCACAGGGACAAACAATCAACAAGAAATTTTGAAGTTTTGAGACGTTTACGTGAAGCAGTTCGGAGGAAACGGCCGTAGAAGTGGGAGACCGGAGACTGGATACTTCATCACCATAACGCGCCATTTCACTCGTCGCAACTTGTCCAGCAGTCTTTGGCCAAAAACGCTTCCCCCTAATTCCCAAGTACAGCAGCCTCCACATTCGCCGGATTTGGTTCCATGCGACCTTTTTTGTTTCCGAAGCTCAAACAAACCCTGAAAGGACACCGATTCGATGATGTTGAGACCATTAAAAGAAATTCGGCGGAACAGCTTTTGGCCAGTCCGAAAAGTGCTTTCGAAAAATGTTTTCAATAGTGGCAGGATCGTTGGGCAACGTGCATGGCTTCAGAAGCAGCGTACTGTGAGGGAAATTAAGCCCTAAACCCTGTAAGTACCATATTCTGTCTTATAATCACATCAGTTCGGATACTTTTTGAACAAACCTCGTATATATATATATATATATATATATATATATTATATATATATATATATATACCTTTCAACCTTTCAATGGTTCCGTGCGATGATTCCTCATTTCACGAAGATCAAGCGTGTCGCCCCTTCTCTCTCTCTCTCTCTCTCTCTATATATATACATGTTTATTTACAAACATTTCGGAAATTTCAATTTCCATCATCAGTACTAAAAAAAAAAAAAAAAAAAAAAAAAAAAAAAAAAATAGATATAATGAACGGAAACTTATAGAATATATTTAAATAAACGTGTGATATTAATGGTGTGTTTACAGGATATATTTAAGTAATTAAAATTAAAAATAAAACAATATAAAATATAGAAGAGTGATCAATAGTCAAAATATAAAGTTAAATTAAATGCGAACAAAATTGAGAAGAGTCTTACCAGGTTATTATCGGGGTGAAGGGACTAATTGAGCAGAGGGTTGGGAATGATTGGTCGTTGGAAGGAGTTCATATTAGAAGAGTTGGAGCCAGACGGAGTAATGGTGGATTTCTTCTCAGTGGTAGGATATGACAGTTTATCTGGCTATGTTTAAGTTAAAGGCAGAACTATAATCGTTGAGAGTTGGGTTAATATTGAGGATGTATAAGGGAGTCTAGAATGCGGAGGTCGGTTAGATGATTGGTTGCGTTAATAATTTTGAAATCGGAGGGAAGTAGTGGGTGGTTGTGAAGTGGCAGTGATCCCTTATTGCTGATTTGGAAGGTTCATTTAAGGGCTGCGATGTTCTGGTAGAAATACCGCGATGCTCGTCCACTCTTGTTTAATATTGCCGAATGGTGCTGCCAATATAGTTCGCTTTACAGCGAACACAGTTGAAAACGTAGATGGTGGACGAAGCAAGGGGCTGAGGTGTTTTTTCTTTGTGGTTAAGGTATGATTTGATGCTGTTATTGTTGGTGAAAACGAATTGACAGTTAATTTGTGGGTAAAGAGGGGTTAGTAGGAGACGGAGTTCTGAGAGTATTTTGTGGTTGATATGGTTGTAATAGGGAAAGGAAAAGTATTGTACATCTTTTTTAACGGTGAGGACTTTAACGGTGGGGACCCCGATAATAACCTAGTAAGACTCTTCTCAGTTTTGTTCACATTTAACTTTATATTTTGACTATTGATCACTCTTCTATATTTTATATTGTTTTATTTTTAATTTTAATTACTTAAATGTATCCTGTAAACACACCATTAATATCACACGTTTATTTAAATATATTCTATAAGTTTCCGTTCATTATATTTATTTATATTTTTTTCATATATTTGATTTTATAATTTTAGCACTGATGGTAGAAATTGAAATTTCCGAAACATTTGTAAATAAACATATACCATATCTCCGTCCTCTTATTCCTTGATAGGCTACCGTTCCCCAAGAACAAAGCCTTCAATCAAGTTTTATATATATATATACTGTATATATATATATATATATATATATATATATATATATATATATATATATAAATAAATAAAAGGTGTTCCACAAAATGCAAATTTTTAACTTTCTCATTCCACACTGTTCCCCTCGTTTCTCATTGCAAACTGAGTATTGTGGGCGAATTTCATGAAAATCCTTCAATATTTAGGGTATTGTAAGTTTGCACGATTTCTTGACATAAACTGAAAAAGTTTTGTTTTTAGGAAAAAATGAGAAAAATGTAGTGAAATGTGAATGAATGAAAAAAATAGTTGGAAGGAATAGTTTATTTTATTATACTCTAAATGGAACAATACACAAACACATATAATGTAATGAACCACACAGTGAAAATTAAATACAAAAATTACTTTCTCATTAATGCAAAAGCTCATCGGAAAGACTCCCTTATTTCATGAAGTCCCATTTCTTTGTATTTGGGTATGCTTTCTGATGAATAGCAACCACTTTCAAAAGGTACAGTATTGTTTTTGGTCTTCATCCTTCCTGAGGGAGTTGTTGAACTCCTTGATCAGGGCAATTCTCCGCTCTGTTCTGTCATTGACGACTGGTAATGCCGACATTCTCTTCGATCCTTCACGATAGGATGGGTCTTCATTCCATTTGGAGGGCTCTTTCTCGACAAATCCTTTGTCGAACGCCAAAGCCGAGAAGAACAACATCGTCTTCGAGGTGACGAAGTTGGAAAGGTGTTTCTTTTGGAAGCTGACCATGTTTTCCCTTCAGACGCTTCATCGCCTTGTGGTGGCTTCTTCAAACTTTCCCATTTCCTTCTTTTCTTTAGGGGAGACTTGGGAATCAAAGAATGTCAACCCGATCAGCGACTCTGAGACATACCACAAGTGTCGCTTCATTGCGGTTTGAGCAGCCCAGTCAGCCGTCTTCTCCTCCTCTTCAAACATTTCCAACGTTTGAAGGCACTCGAGGTCATTCCTCGGAGCCTGCTCTGCCTTAGGGGCAAACGTCCATGATTTGATACACACGAGGGAAAAGAAGAGGCAGACACTCGTGATACCTCGAAGCTCTCCCGACGTCAGCTGAAATTGGTGTTGAAAGAGGAAAGTCTTCAGCGAGTAAATCGCCTTCGACACCATCAAGCATTGTGAAGCGCTCCTGGGGCCCGAAGTTTCACATTCGCCAAATCGGCTTCCCCCAGAAAAAACTGGACAAGCTGAAGAAGTTCACGATCGTGACCTTCACAAACTTCACGGTTGAATGCTTCAAGGATGTCAGCAGGTCGCTCTCCATGAAACGGATGCGGGTGTTGTCAGAATCCATTGCTGAGGTTAAATCATTACGGTCGATGAAGTCCCAACGATCCTGGAATCTTTTGAAGATAAGCATGTTGGGTCCACTTGATGGTCCCATGCAAGCTCAGAACACATCGGTCAACATGAGATCATGAATGTGTTGTCTGCGGACTAAGTACATGACAGATATGGGGGACTTTTCCCAGAAAATCATGACGGCATCAAAGGCCTCATTCATGCTCTTTGTTTTCATTGGCCACCTTCTGATGGTGGAAAACTTGCTGAGGGCTTGGGCCTTGTTCGGGAGCCGACAGCCTATAATTTCCGGGTTAGGCTGACCGATCAGGCACACAAATGGCACAAATGGCACAAAAAGTTTAAAAATGGAGAAACATCGCTTGAAGACAAGGAACGCAGTGGCCGCCCTTCCACTTCTCGTACGGATGAAAATGTCCAACAGATTTGATTTCTGGTACGAGCAAATGTTTCTCCATTTTTAAACGTTAGCTACACTGAGAGCATTATTTCCAAAAGCTGTTTTAATCATTTCGTTCGTCTCCGAAGGCGCGTTGTTCCATTTCAGAGATTTATACGTACTGCAAAAACACACCCTCCTTTTAAGCGCTCCAACCAACTACTGACTCATGGTAGCAGATTTTGCTTCAGACTGCAGACGCCAGAGGGCAGGAAGACTCACATACGTAAACGGTTATTTCTTATTTGCATTCATTTGTCCGTAGCAATAAAATTATCGATACTTTTTGATCACTCCTCGTATATGTGTATATATATATATATATATATATATATATATATATATATATATTACAGTTAATGCCTTTCCATACATATGTAGAGCAGAACTGCCATTTACAAGCAAATTTTATGCTTTAATGGTAGAATGGGGTTATTTGACAAGTCTTATTAGGTGATGCAGAGAAATGACGTTATTTCTGCAATTTTAAAGATATAGGAACAAAGAAATAAAGAGGGAGAGATTATCTGTAGTAAGTTTCATGTATAAGTTTACATATACATATATCATAGATATTCAATTAAAATTACACATTCTTATTTGTTGGGATATAAGAAATTAAATAGTAAAGTACATTGCTAATTTAATATCTCGGCAGACATAGATATTTTGACCTTATACATATGAGGCGCTCGGTCGAAGTGAGGCGAATTAACCATTTTGGGATTTTGGTTGATTCGCCTCTATTCGCCCGAATTTTTTTTTTGATGTGTAGAAATATAGATTGATTTATTATTATTATGGAAATAAAAAGGGGATACAGTGTGGTGTAGTGGTTAGCGTCGCTGACTACGAATCCATCGGTCCCGGGATCGAAACCCGTGACGGCAGGGGGCGCGCAGCAAAACCCAGCTGTTCATCCTTCCATACAATACAGAAATTGGTTGGTAGATGAATGGGTGCCTGAGTAGCCTAATGGTTAAGACGCTGGGCTGCTGCTGCTAAGGCGTGATTCGGATTCCACGTTAAACTTTAAGTCCAAGGTGGAGTCACAAGCTTGACCTTCATCAGAATGAACAATTCGGGCGGAAACAAACCAAGGTTACGAAGGTATGGTTCATATAATTTGATGAATTTCTGTTTTTCTGGAAGGTTTTTAACGTTCTAGATTGTTTTACCGCCTGATCGAAGGTGTTCAGGAGGTCAGGTCGTATGGAACACAAGGATTTAGTCGCACAATCTAGAATGTAATTAGATTTTCTGATGTACATGTTTGATTGTCTTGTGTTAAAGAGTGCTGGGTTTGGGAAGCTAATATTTTATGTTAGATGATTTCTGGTGCAGTATTATGGACGATTTGATACATATATGAGGCAATGTTTAGTTTGTACATGGTGTCCACAATGTCTTGTCACCTCAGTAAAATACTAACTGATTTTCGGTTGTTTTTTTCAGATCCACTTGAAATGTGTGAGACCAGTAACTATATGATTGAATAACACATATTGGCTAGTAGCTGGGTTCATGAGCGACCACGTAATGGCAAAACCATTGAAAATATTCGTGCAGACTTCCAGGACCGATTCAATGGTGCAGCTCCTCCAAAAAGGACTCTCTTAAAATAGGAAAAGAAATTGTTCACAATATGAACTATAAAAGATAAACCAAGAGTTGGCAGGCCATCTAAGTGATAAATGGGTTCGAAAGAAAAACGAAAACTAGTTAGTATTGTACTGAGGTGACAAGACATTGTGGACACCCCGTAGATTTCTATTAATTTGGCAATTTTTTGTCTGTACTTTCATTATGCTTGTTCAATTTATAGATTTTCCTAATTAATCTTTTTTGCATTACTACCAATGGCTGTAGCGAAAACTGACGTGTGCTTCCGTAAGCACTAATGCAGTATCGTATATATAGGTGTAGTTGTACCATGGTGAAGTTATATGGATTGAAGAACCTGTTTTGGAAGTGGTGCACCTACTTTTTTAATGTGCTCTTTGAATGAAAGGTTTGAATCGAGGGTAGTTCCCAGAAATTTGTCCGACTGCACGAGTTGAACAGGGGTTGAATTCATGTTTAGGTTTAGGAGGAGTAAAGTTTTCTGTTTGTGATGACTATATAAGCTGTTTTTTATATTTAAGAATAGTTAGTTGGCGTTAAGCCATACATAAATTCTTTATAATAATAATGATAATGATATAAACGATTTGTAATTAATACATTGGCATCTTCCCGTATCTTCTCTGATAATCCTATGCTAAATCCCATTAAACCTTCAACACACTATCCAAGTCACTATTCCATCCCTCGAGGGGGAGTAAAATTTTATGATTATCTCCCCCATCGAAAAAGTTTGGAGTCCCCTGTTCTAAGTTTAAAAAAAATGTAATTTATTAACAAAGTAAAGTCTAACACTTGAGTATTCCTATAATTTATGTACAATAAAAATAAACTGATATATGCTTTAATACAATGGTCATAGGATCGTTAGTAGACATCACATCCCACTAATGTAGGGATGAAAAGCTATCACAACCCTTATTTGGCTGTATAACCTGACAGGTTTATTAATGACTGCGTTGATACAAAAAATGGTTTGGTATCATTTTATACGAGTTGCCAACGAGTAAATTTTGTTACGGCAATAAAATTAAATAGTAATGTTCAGTATATATATATATATATATATACATATATATGTGTGTGTGTGTGTGTGTGTGTGTGTGTGTGTGTGTGTAGCTGATAGCTTCTTTTTATAATGTTACACTTTACATATGCGTTATATTTAGTTACAAGGAGTTACATTAGAGTTAGCAGACTAATAGACTGGAATATTCACTCGAGGTTAGCTCAGAAAAGAAAAAGTACGAGACAAAGAAAAATTTGCGAGAAATAAATCGCCTGAACAATGTGTGAAACAGGTTAAAGAAGTTATTTTCTTGTATTTCACTCATAACTTTTCGCCCTAAATTTGTGTATATATTAATCATACTTACGAGACTGCAAATACTGCATGGGACGGACGTTTCGCAATAAGCGTATCTGACTATAATTTAAGGCAATCCTGTATTCAAGCTCTCCCCTTCGTCCGCCGTCCGCCGTCCGCCATCGTAAAAGAGAAGCTAATCTCTGAATTGTGACTCAATACTGGAAACTTGTCCCTTCGCAAAATATGTACACAACACCGTCCATTCTCAGTGATTTCCCCTCGTATATGGAGTCTTCATGGCCGGTAGTTAAGGACAATAACAAATCTCACCCCTCTTCTCTCTTCGTCTCTCTTGTCTTGCCACCTTCCCCCACCCACCCACCGAACCCCCGCCATACTACGATCTGGACAATACGGCAAGATAAATTGTCCTTATCCCCCTTACGCCGCTTTCAGACTTTCCTTTGCTCCTATTTTTCCTCCGCTTACAGACGCTTCGAGGCGACACCTTACGAGCAAAGTTGGGTCGAATGTCCCATTTATAACTGTCCGCTCTACAAGCCTTCCAATGAGTTACAATTCAGCGTTTCAGTAAATCCGACGTAGCTCAAAATGCACACGCGTTGAATAGAAAATGGGAGCTGGTTCTTACTTCCCTTTTCTATATACCGTCGCTGGAAATTTTGCATTTACCTCGTGATAATTCAAAGTTGCGTCTAAGTTTTAAGTTCATTGGGTTAGATTTTATTTTTGCACACCTGTTACAATGTAGAAATAGTTCAAACACACACACACACACACACACACACACACACACACACACACACCCTGATCTTTGTATTTAGAGTTCAGTCTGTATAAAATGTTGTTGCACATAGCTATCAATTATAGCTTTTCATATCAATTTTTACAATTGTTATCGCATTTTGAACGAGTGTCAAACGTATACAAAGTGAAAAATAAAAGCTGAAATGCGATTTTTTATAAATGAAACGTTTCATTCTCATTCTACGTTTTATAAAAGTGTCCAATTTGAAAACGTTATAGAAAATTTTTTCAATAAAGTGTATAAGACATCTGGGGCATGTATAGGGTATGTTTGTCACGGCCTGAGAGAACCAATTATCGCTTCAGTCTCCCTTGTCGACTCTAAATTAAAATGCGATGAAACGACAAGATTTTTATACAATATTTTTCTTTCCAGGTCTGAAAAAATTTCGAAAAAAAATGGACCCAAAAAGTATACTCTCTTTTAGATTTTGAAATATATATATATATTTCATGTGCCATATTTTTGTCAATAATAATAATAATTATAATAATATAATAATAATATCGGAGAGTGCAATAATAGAATAATTATCTATATTAAAGACTGAAATAAAAGAGAAATTAATTAGATTTATGTAAATTATATTTGCGGGACATTCAAACAAATTATGTATTAAATTGATTCTTATAAATTGCGTACTCAGTTCATTAGTTATTATATTTGAAATCGAAATATTTACAATCTGTCTTTATTGATAAGAAACTTATATATATATATATATATATATATATATAATAAACTTAAAAAGTGTAACGAAGCTGAACCCTTTGAGACTTCGATACATAGACGAGACAATAAACCTCCAAAACAAAGGAATGAAGTAAAATAAAAAAAAAACCCTCTGATATCTCTCTTTGACTGACTTACTGACTTGACTGGCGGCTGCTCCTGCTGCTGCTGCGCCCACTGCTGTTGCTCGTAGGCGATTGAGTCTCAAGTTTCGTGATTAAGGAACTGCCTCAGTCTATTGACAGACTTTATAGTTCTCATTTAGAGCCGAGATTAAAGCTTTCTCGGCCTCGGTGTCTCGTCGATGATTCCAGAGTCCCGCAAGGCAATCTTATAACCCTCTGCGGAAATGCCGCGAGAATGGGAGGTTTCTTTTTTGTGCATTGTATATCTTATCTCTCGTATCTTATCATCGGCGAAATTATTCCAATTTCCGTATAACTCGGGTTCAAAGTTACGGAGAAAAGAGGAATTCGCTTATGGAAAGAGGAAACAAAGAAGAAGTTACTCGTGTCAAAAATGACTTTTTTTTTTTACAAACATTTTTTAAATTGAGAATATTTGATTTGAGATAGATTTGACCAATTCACGTAGATCAAATGTCAGTGCTGATGACCTAAATACTTTTGTCACAAGTTTTTGCTTATTTTATTTCGGACTGCTTCTGCGTGAAAATTCAGAATATTGCTGAGGGATCGGGAGAATATATGAAAAAAGCAAAGAAAAGACACACCACACACGTTTGGATACCTAACAAAACCTTGACTTCTTATATTTTCTGTTGTGAATGGTGACATTTAAACTAATATAAGTGATTTAATTTACTTAAACCAAACTTAACCTTAATTATATCCCTTTATTTTATACATAAAGACTTTCAATAAAGAAGGTAAGTCTAAACAATGGCGACACCGCTGATGTGGCTACAAGCACGTTCGGATGGCATAAGCTCAGTGTGTATCCCAAATATTTTCGCATTTTCGTAAGGTAACCAAGAACAAACACACACACACACACACGCACACACACATACGTACGTACGTATAGGCAAAAAGGGCTAGAAAGCCATAATCTATGGCAAATGCAATAAAACGTTGAAATAAATTCATATTAGTAACTTAATACGGTTTTATTCGGGAAAAAAGTGAAATTTTATTATTTCTTTGAGTAAATGTTTGGGTATTTGCATAATTTGGAGAGAGAACTCTTTTATGCGGATGGCATCGATGGATCGCTTAAAGGAATTTCAAGTACATAAAATATATTTTTATCTCCAATATCTTTATTTTTTATAGGAGATACGCGAAGTCCTGTAATATACGAATGATGTATAATAGGAGACAGATATGTAAATTACGAACCGAAACGCGAGTTCTTAGAAGGGTTTTGAATTCTGTGTGTAATGACCGTTTCATACTTGTGTGGTACCAAAAAGTGTTTTCTGAAACATTAAAAGCAATGTGGATTGACTTGTACTTTATTTTAACTTGTGGGCATAGGCATATACTTTAAGTATTCGAAGCACGAATACCTAATATATTATATATATATATATATATATATATATATATATATATATATATATATCTCATCTTGCGCGGATAATTCTCCTATACAAAGCGTCGTTCTTTACCTTAATTATACTGCGTGTTTGCAGTTATAATGTATATAATGTTACGGCATGCGGGAGGTGCCCCTTTGGGGCATTGGTTTCTGCGCGCATGTAGAGGAATTACGACATTTGATTGAGTGAGGCCCGTGGTGTAATGGTTATCATATCTGACCGGCAATCGGAAGATCCCGGGTTCGATTCCCGGGTGGTTACCTCATTTTTTCATTTGTTTCGTTCTTTCGTTCTCATCTTGCGCGGTTAATTCTCCTATACAAAGCGTCGTTCTTTACGTTAATTATACTGCGTGTTTGCAGTTATAATGTATATAATGTTACGGCATGCGGGAGGTGGCCCTTTGGGGCATTGGTTTCTGCACGCATGTAGAGGAATTACGACATTTGATTGAGTGAGGCCCGTGGTGTAATGGTTATCATATCTGACCGCAATCGGAAGATCCCGGGTTCGATTCCCGGGTGGTTACCTCATTTTTTCATTTGTTTCGTTCTTTCGCTCTCATCTTGCGCGGATAATTCTCCTATACAAAGCGCCGTTCTTTACGTTAATTATACTGCGTGTTTGCAGTTATAATGTATATAATGTTACGGCATGCGTAAGGTGCCCCTTTGGGGCATTGGTTTCTCCGCGCATGTAGAGGAATTACGACATTTGATTGAGTGAGGCCCGTGGTGTAATGGTTATCATATCTGACCGGCAATCGGAAGATCCCGGGTTCGATTCCTGGGTGGTTACTTCATTTTTTCATTTGTTTCGTTCTTTCGCTCTCATCTTGCGCGGTTAATTCTCCTATACAAAGCGTCGTTCTTTACGTTAATTATACTGCGTGTTTGCAGTTATAATGTATATATATATATATATATATATATATATATTATATATATATACCGTATTTGACGGCTTACAAGACGCTGCGCCGTGAAAGACGCACCTTAATTTTGGAAAGGTAAATTCAAGAAAAAAGTTTTTGATGCACTTTTGTTAATAGAATGGATATGTAAAATTCAATAAGAAGAAAACCTAAAAGCCAATAAAAAATAATATGATTATTACTCTTATTATTTGTTATTAATCAACTTCAGATTCATTACTGACATTATCATCATTATCCCCATCATCATAATCATCATCATCTTCACTTGTATCACTGTTACTCTCATACAATAAATGATCTTCAGTGCCATCCATTGCATTACTTATACCACATTTTTTAAAGGACTTGACCACAATTTCAGTCTTAACATCATGCCATGACTTCAGCACCCATTCACACACTTGTGCTATTGATGGACGTTTCATCCTTCCCCACTTTCGGCTTCTAAGACGCAGGGCGATTTTTTAAGGTATTTATAAGGAAAAAAAGTGCGTCTTTTAAGCCGACAAATACGGTGTGTATATATATATATAATATATGGTAATAGTAGTTGTTAGGTAGTGTAAAGTTAGCATCGCTGACGACAAATCCACCGGCCCCGGGTTCGATTCTCGGTGACAGCAGTCAGCGCGCAGCAAACCCAGCTGTTCATCCTTCCATACAATAAAACAAAGTAGTTTGGTAACTAAATGGGTACCCTGGGTAACTTTGTGGTTAAGATCGAGACCGGGCGAGGACTTTGTAATTTCTGAGCAACAAGCTTGACCTTCGTCAGAATGAACAATTCGGGCAGAAGCAAAACCAAGGTTAACCAATGTTTTATATAATATATATATATATATATATATATATATATATATATATATATTATATATATATATTTGAAAGAATAGTCAGAGAAAAATCTATGACTTCTTGGAGGCATTGAAAAGATTTAACGAAAATCAGCACGGATTCCGATCAGGAAGATCATGCCTATCACAACTTATAGAGCATTATAACAATATCCTAGATGCACTTGAAGGCAATGAAAACTATGATGTCATATACACGATTTTGCTAAAGCTTTCGACAAATGCGATCATGGTAAAATAGCACATAAAATGAAACATGGGAATAACAGGCAGAGTGGGAAAATGGATCTACAACTTCCTCAGAAAACGACTACAGGTGGTCAAAATTCAAGGTGTATCATCATCAGAATCAGAAGTACTCAGCTCAGTGCCACAAGGTACAGTGCTGGCACCATTCCTGTTCATTATCATGCTAACAGACATAGACAGTGGAGTAAACAGCAACAGTATAGTAACATCATTTGCGGACGATAAAAAGATTACCAGAAAAATCAGCAATGTAAATGAAGTGGAGGCCTTGCAGAGGGACACGAACAAAATATACACATGGTCAGAATACAACAATATGACATTTAACACCGAGAAATTTCAGCTCTTGAGATATGGTAGAAATGAGGAACTTAAACAGACTGCATATTATGCTCCAGATAGACAAGAAATTCAGAGAAGCACGAAAGCGGTCGACTTGGGAGTAATAATGACCGATGATGCCAAATTCGAGACACAAAATTAGATAGGAATAAACAAAGCAAAAAGAGTCGCGGAACAGGTACTAAGAATGTTAAAAAGGAGGGACAAGACAGTAATGATTCCCCTGCTGAGAACATTGATCATACCAAAACTTGAATACTGCTCAGTTTTGACGTCCCCATATTAAAAAGAAGAAACGCAGAGACATTTCACCGCAAAGATTGATGGCTGCAAAGAACTCAACTACTGGGAAAGACTACGTAAACTAAATCTGTACTCCCTGGAAAGAAGAAGAGAAAGGTATACCATAATCTACATATGGAAAATTATCCAAAAACTGGTACCAAACCTCAAACTAAATCCAATTACTATCTAAACAACGCTGGAAAATAGGAAAGGCAGAATGTTTAGTGTTCCCAAATCAAAGGCCCGACAAGGGACCTCCTCAACTCTGAAGGAAAATAGCTTGGTTGTCATGGGGCCAGGAATTTTCAACCAGCTTCCAAAGGACCTCAGAAACGTTGGGGTCAAAGTTGAAGTCTTCAAGAGAAGACTAGATGCCTGGCTCAGGACGGTACCAGATGAGCCGGGTGTATCTGGTTATGTACGGTGGAGATCGCAAGAGAGCAACTCGCTCCTCCACCAAGCCAGGACTAGAGGTGGGACACCAGCTTGGCCTTCGTGTGAAAAAAGACCGACGCACGGAACCCTAACGAGGTTAACGAGGTACGAGGTGGTGTATATATACTCTGTGTGTGTGTGTGTATATATATATATACTCATACACACACGCACATTAGAACCCCCTCTACGCCTTGAGCAGCAAAAGCCACCCGAAACACAACCTAGGGGTAGGACTGGGAGGGGCAAGTGCGTTACAAAAACCTGTCCTGCCTCGGCCTTTATGTGGATACTGAATTTGGTGCAGATTACCGTGGTCGTTTAGGTGTGTATAAACGAACATAAAACAGACAGACAGACGTCATCGTCATCATCATCATCATCATCATCATTATCATCATCATCCATATATATATATATATATATATATATATATTATATATATATAATGAACTATGCACGTGTTAACGTATATAAAAATGTTTTATTAACGTTTCTGTTGCACCGTCGTGTTGTGTATGCGGGAGTGTTAAGTCTCTTCAGTGTGTGAAAAGGGTAATAAGCAATGCAATATTCGTCTCTTTGCGATGCGGAGAACAAAGCATTGCAAATCAGAAGAGGTTTGCAATTGCAATTCCTGAAAACCGTTCGATATGATACCGTCGTATTGGGACTGCATGTTCCATTGTTGCTAACTCGGAGATGCGCTGATTTTATATATATATATATATACACACACACGATTTATTCAGAAAGAGTGAATAAGAGCTTAGGAGCCTGTGTCGTTGGCTCGTTATTCACATTCTTTACACACACACCACACACACACACACACATACACAGAGGTGTGTATATATACATGCAGGTAGGGAATGACTCAGAGTTACTAATTACTTGTAATATTTTATGCATTTCCTTCTTAAAAGTTTTTCCATTAAAAATTTTTCTTGTTTCGTTTTAGGTAACGAGTTTCCAAAGAAATTCATTCACTGCAAGTGGAACATCTTAATTTCTTCCAAGACTTTTATTTATGGATCTCTCTCTCTCTCTCTCTCTCTCTCTCTCTCTCTCTGAGAGAGAGATCGGGTAGCTCAATCTACACAGTCACGCTATGCTTCGCGTGGAACGATAATTTAATGATCCACCTGACTTCTTATCTTTCTGCTATCTCCGATTGGGACAGAGAAAACCTTGTTGGTTTCAGTGCCTCAGAAACTTAGTTCCTCCATCTGTCTACTCGTTGCAATCTTTCACACGATCATCCTTTTGTCTTCAACCCTGTACAACTCAATCCTTCCTCTTCTCTTAATAATCATGGCGTTTCCTTTTCGCGTGATCTTTCCTGGAAAGATTACGTATACTCTCTTTCTCAGTTGCTCTCTCTGTACAGGGGACTCGTCCATCCCTGTATGGAGTACGCTTCTCATGTATGTGGTGGCTCAACCCACACAGCTCTACTTGACCAATGGAATCAAAGGCTTTTCGTCTCATCAATTCCCCGCCTCTTACTGATTGTCTTCAATCTCTCTCTCTCTCTCTCTCTTCACCGCAATGTTGCCACTCTCTCTCTCTCTCTCTCTCTCTCTCTCTCTCTCTCTCTCTCTCTCTCTCTCTCTCTCTCTCTCTACTATCGCTATTATAACGGACACTGCTCTTTTGAACTCTAACTGCATGCCTCCTCCTTTGAGGAGAGTACGCTACACCAGGCTTTCGGAACGTTTCCGTTTCTGTAATGCAAGAGTTAATCGTTATTTTTAATCTTTAATCTACTCAACCAGTCAACTCTGAAACAAACTTCCTCAATACATTTTTTTTCCCCTGTCTGTGACCTCCAATCTTTCAAACGCAGAGTGTCCAAGCATCTCGAAAATTTTGGACCTTGATTTCGGCTCTGTTCTTCTTTTATTTCCTGAGAGTTTTTGGGGGCGTTTGCTCTTGCCTTTTCCTTCCTGTATAATATATATATAGTATGTATTTTTTCTTCTTTTTTTCACAGTCTACTTACGTAAGAAGTACCGAAATTTTGCTATCAATTTGCGGTCGTGTTGAATGATAAGCCACGTTCGTTTCTCCTTGTATAATAGCTCTTTTATTAGTATTTTTACTAGTTTTGCATTATTGATGGTAGTATTAGTAACTTTGTAATTATTATTATTATTATTATTATTATTATTATTATTATTATTATTATTGTTATTACTGTTACCACTGTTCACAGAAGAATCCTCAAAGTTTAATTTGCGCTCAGTTCACAGATCTCTCAACAGTTGGCGCTATAGTCAGACAGGTCTTTTTTATGGTTAGTCATTATTAATTAGCTTTGAAAATATTTGTTCACTAAAACCAACAAGGAAACATGACCTGACCAAAGTAATAAAAATGTTAATTACTTCTTAAATTACAGTTCTTTATTATACAATATTTTTATGCAGAAAGGCGGGGCCAAGGGCGAATGCCCGCATAAATGCCCCCCCCCATACAGGAAAAAAGAGAGCCAAAATGAAGGTCCAGGGTTTTCGACATGCCTGGACATTCTGCGTTTGAAAGAGTGGAGGTCATAGACAGGCGGAAAAATGGAATGAAGAAGATTGTTCCAGTGTTGACAGGTTGAGTAAGTGAAAGATTGAAAATACAGATTAACCCTTGCATTAGAGAGTTGGACAGAAAAAGAATGAGAATGTGTTGGAAGTCGGGTGCTGCGTGCACTCCTTAAAGGAGGAGGCATGCAGTTAGAGAGTTCAGAAGAGCAGTGTCCGTTATAAGAGGGAGAGAGAGAGAGAGAGAGAGAGAGAGAGAGAGAGACGGGGAAATGATGAGACGAAAAGGCTTTGAGCCACCACACACATGAGAAGCGTATTCCATACAGGGACGGACAATACACCTGTACAGAGAGAGCAACTGAGTCGGGGTGAAGAAACTAGAGAGCCGGTACAATACAAATAACTTCTTAGAAGCTGTTTTAGAAAGAGAGTATATGCGATCTTTCCAGCAAAGATCACGAGAAAAGGCAACACCAAGAATGTAAAGAGAAGAGGAAGGATTGAGTTGTGTATTGTTGAAAGTAAGGGGATAGTCGTGTGGAAGATTGTGACGAGTAGACGGATGAAGGAACTGAGTTTTTGAAGCACTGAAGGCAACGAGGTTTTCTTTCTTTGTCCCAATCAGAGACAGTAGAAATAAAAGATCAGAGGTCAGGTACATCATACCCGTCCCACGCGAATCATGGAGTAACTGTTGAGAAGGACGCTTTGCGGATGGAGAAGCGAAGGGTGGAATCATCATCGGGAAAGGAATGGATGGGGCAGGAAGTGCAACTTAATAGATCATTAATAAATAAAAAGAAAAGAGTGGGTGACAGGACAGAGCCCTGACAAACACCACTATTAATAGTTTTCGAAGAACAATAGTGACCATCTACAACAGCAGCTATAAATCGGCCAGAAAGGAAATTAGTGATGAAGCCACAGATAGAGGGATAAAAACCGAAGGAGGGCAGTTTGGAAATTAAAGATTTGTATCAGATTCTATCACAAGCTTTTGATATGTCTAGCGCAATAGCTGAATAAATTTAAATAATAATAAGTTTCACCGAAATTCCGGAAGGAGGATGACCAAGAGTCAGATATGTAAGAAAATCACAAGTAGAGCGTCACTTGCGAAACCCATACCGACGATCTGAAATAAGATTGTGAGAAGATAGGATTTTAAAAATCTTCCTATTAAGAAAAATTTAGAAAAGCAAGAAATCAAAGCAATTGCAGGCTAGTTGGATGGTAGAGCGGTCACCCTTCTTTAGAACATGCTGAATGATAGCGAACTTCCAGCAGGAAGTAAAAGTACCAAATAAAAGACAGACGAAAGTTTGCCTAGGCAGGGTGTCAGCACAGAAGCATAGTTCTTAAAAACAACTGGAGCGACACCATCAGGACCGTGCGCCTTCCCAGAATTGAGCCCAAATAGGGCGGAAAAAACAGCTTCCGAAGAGACTCCGATTTCAGACAACTAAGTCGGAGGGAGGAGGAGATAGAGAGACAGCACCAGAATCGTCTGTGGTTGAGTTGGAGAGGAAAGCCTGAGCGAAAAGTTCAGCTTTATCGGTAGAAGAGACGGCAACTGAGTCATCGGAATATAAAAGAGGAGGGAAAGAAGAGGAAGTTGTTGGAGAGGTTCGTAGTTAGGTGCCAGAACGAGCAGGAAGAATTAGAATTAGATAGGTTTTCTGATGAAAGAATTTTTGGTGAGTCGAAGAACAGATTTTGCACGATTCCAGGCAGAAATATAAGCTAAGTGAGAGTCAGGAATTGGATGCCAACTGTACCTTCTAAAAGCCTCCTCTTTGTTGCAGATAGTATCAGAGCAAGCAAATTTAAACCAAAATTTTTTTGCATTAGTAGTAGCAATAGAATATGGAATGTACTCCATGCCCGAAAAAATCAACTCCGTGATGTGCTCAGCGGATCCGGAAGGGTCCCGGCCACGGAAACAGTAATCATACCATGGGAAATCAAAGTACTGCCTAAGGGCCTCCCAATCAGCAGCACCAAAATGGCAGGGGTGTCTCCTCTTTGGAGGATCCATAGGCCGAACTAGAGCGATAGGACAGGAAACAGATATAAGATTGTGGTCGGAGAAGCCCAACGGAAAAAAAATTGACAGCAAGGAAAAGGATGAGTGGTGAGAAATAAATTCAGAATGTTTGGCTTATCTTCAAGGCGATCGGGGATACGAGTAAGATGCTGTACAATCTGCTCTTGGTCATTCAGGATAGAGAAGTTGTAGTCTAGTTCACCACGGATATCAGTGAAATGGGAGGAAAGCCAAAGGTGGTAATGAACATTGAAATCTCTTAAAATGGAGATTTCAGCGAAAGGAGAGTAGGCTAGAATGTATTCCACTTTGGAAGTGAGGTAGTCAAAGAGTTTTGAATAGTCAGTAGGATAAGGAGAAAGATAGACAGCGGAGATGTATTTATTTGGAGATTGGCATGTAAGCCGCAGCCAGAGGGTGTAGCATTCGAAGGATTCAAGTTTGGGAATACGAGAGCAAGTTAGGTCGTTGCATATATACAGTATACACACGCAACATCCACCTTTGGAATGAAATTGATTGCAGAGAAAATAGGAGGATATAGAAAAGGGATTGCTGTCAGTTGTCCCAGACACCTGAGTTTCAGTGAGGAAGAGGTGAGGTATAGAGGAAGAGAGATGGTGTTCAACAGATTAGAAATCTGAGGGAAGGCCAGAAATGTTGCAGAAGTTAATGAAGGCTGAATGGAAGTAGTAGAACCAGCCCTGCTGCCCGGGTCTGCGTTCTCGGTATCGGCAGCGGGCGGTGGAGCCAGAAGTGAGGACACTTATGGTCTCCTTCCTATGCGACTCCGAGGCTCTTGAAGTCGTTGCCATTTTTTAATTTTGAAAAGATTATGTATAGTGTAAGATGCATGCATGCATGTGCAGTGAAGAATAGTGTGAGAAGTGTATGTTTGAGAGCATGCTTTACTGCTCACAGAGTAGATGAGATAAGGAAAAAGTTCAGCTTAGATGGACAGTGACAAGAAAAACGGGAGTTCCGGCACTCCCTGTCTCCTGCCAAACGTTTTTCCCGGAGTACTTCCCTGATCGATTGGTGTCTACAGTATCCTTTTTGTCCGTCTCAGGCCTAGATTAGAAACATAACATAGATTTATTAAAAAATTCTACACCCGTTTGAAGCCATTAATTCAAATTCAATTATTTTTTTACTAGAACTGTATTAGGCTAAACTACGTATCCTAGCTAGCTTAGAAAGGTTAGTCTCATACACACGAGTCTAGGTCAGTTAAAGAAAATCTTACCACAATAACTGTTAGCTTACGAATCTTTATTAGTACATTACATATTTTTAAATTTGGATCACCTAAAGATCAGGGCCCCCAGCCTTCTTTAGTTAGCCTTATAAGGCTAACTAACGAAAATATCACGACTTAACCTAACCAATCGTCAAAGACGTACAGTTGACCTAACGATTGGTTAGGTTAAGTCGTGATATTTTCGTTAGTTGGCCTTATAAGGCCTTATAAGCCATCAAATAAAACCCCGTTTTATTTGATGGATTCATTTAAAAATGTCTCCTAAAGATCCTAGTGTAGTTTACGTTCCCCAACTTTGATCTAGTGTAGTTTGTGTCCCCTTTTGCGTCAGGGGGACGTAAACTACACTTGCTCCGTATTTAGTCTTATATAACGACATCCGCCATTTTGCTCAAACTTTGGGCTTAACCTAGCTTAGCCTAATTTAATAAACTAAATTGCTTCGCTTTGGTTTAATCTACCAAAGTTATTATTTTTTAATTATAAATTCCTAGTGACGTAGCCTAAACTTTTTAGTTCCCCAGTTCAACTAAACGTAAATGAATAAATAAAAAATAAAACTCTTCCACCCAAAACTGAGACTACATGTGAGGGTTCTGTGTAAATATATTGAACTCAAGCTCAAGGATTTTGTTGATTGTTATTTTGTAAATTTATTGACTGACGGCATTTTTCTCGATTTGACAGAAGTGTATGAAACTGTGTACAATCGTGGTTTGACTAGATATACTTAGGATGGCCATTTAAAAATGAGGACACTGCGTATGTGGCCGTACGTTAACATATATATATTATATATATATATGTTAACGTAAGGCCACATACGCAGTGTCCTCCTTTTTGGAAATTTGGAAATGGCCACCCTAAGGACAGAGTGCTCAAAAGGCGGACTGTCCGCCTAAAGCCGGACGTCTGCCCACCCTACATACACTGCCTTTATGTTATTGATATTAATCATTAATTCTTCTATTTAACTTTTGCATAGTGTTAAGGGAATCTTTAGCTTAGTGTCTTTTAAGAGAGCGGACATGCATATTTTTCTATTCCGCTCTTAAACACATGGGAATGCGCAACATATGTCAAATTATGTGGATCTTGATGTCACATTATATCATATATACACTGTAAACACTTTTTTTTTCAACTTGTAAATCTTCATGTAAATTAATTTTTTTAACTTTCACCAAAAATGAAAAAAAATCCTGACATCAAGTATGGAGAGAACCTTACATGAAAAGGAAACTACTACTAAATTAAAGCTATAAATTTTTCTTTTCCCTTTCCTACTTTCTCTCAGCCCCCCACCCCAACCCCCACCCCTCTCCTCCTTTCAACTCTATGCTTCACTCCCTTCTCCTCTTTTCATTTGGAGGGATTCGACCAACGGATTCCAATTAATAATCAACCTCAATAAAACTCTCGCTCGTAAACAAACTGAAACCCCTTTCACATGCAAATCTCAAAAGTACATTTATTCCACGCATTCTGGAAGCGCATTATGGAACACTGGAAAACGAAAAGGGTCCCTCCCGAGATCAAAAAGGAGCACCAATTTATGTTGGCTGATTGGCTGGCTGAATGGCTGGCTGATTAGCTGTCTATGCTGGCTGGCTGTACTAGCTTATTTCTTAGTACAGGGTGTGTATAAAGTAACGCGAGAGAAGAGACAAATCTGATTTGAACTGGTTGACTTGAATGTGATACGCCGTGCAAAACTCTATATAGAGGTCGATGGTGGGCATTTTCAGCACCTCTTATAAACCTTACTATCGAATATAGAGTTGTTATAAAGTACACGTAATAAATACTAATCGTCCATGTTCACTCGCGTTAATATAATTCAAATTGCATTTGCCTCTTCACTAGCGTTACTTTATACAACTCGATATTTGTTTGCCACCTAAATTGCTTACGTCGATATCACCAGTAGCTAAATAACTTCGTGTGTGTGTGTGTGTGTGCTTATTCTTGGCTACCTACGGAACTACGACAATCTTTAAGATACACAAAGAGTCCATCGCGACATTAGCAATGTCGCCATGTTTTCAGACTTTTTTCTGATGAAAATTATTAAGTATTATGAAAATAGGGGATAATAATGAAGGTTACAGTAGGTAGGTTAGGTTTGGTTTAGTTAGGTTAATTACCGCCATCCAAAATGTCGATGTTTTGTAAGGTAGCCAAAACGCGCAATGTGTGTGTGTGTGTGTGTGAAAGATATATATATATATATATTATATATATATTATTATATATATATTATTATATATATATAACAATATACCCACGATAGCAGAGCAATACGAGTTTTGAGTTTAATGTATCTTAGAAATATATTCCTAAGACATAATAAACTCAAAACTCGTAACGCTGCTGCCACCATTTAGGTCAATTGATACACTTAATCAGGAAAACTGCGCAGATAAGATATGCAAGAAGACAGAATATGAATTTTAAGTCGCTAAATTAATTTATGTGGAACGCTTTCCTAAATAAAAAAAAATAAAAAAATATATAAATATTGGTCTCGATATATAATTCAATGGAGAATTGGTTTCAAAATTTTAAAATTAGGGTATGCTACGAACTAAAATAGGGAAAAAGCTAAAAAATTATGTATTCCAGGCATTGGCGGAAAATATTGATGTCTATAAAAATGTCGGAAAATATAGTGAAGCTCATATACAAAAATAATATAAACGCATATTATTGCACGGAAACGTACTTATACTGCAATATTGCAAATACTGAAACGTTTTATAGAAATGAGATGTTGCATCCTTATTAAAAATTCAGGAGGAAAAAGATGTTATTTTCGAAGAAAAAATATGATGGTATGGAAATTTTTACGTGTAGATACAAATGGGATTTTTTAATTTATTATTTATTTATATTTCTTTACTTATTGATTTTTTGTTATTATTTTTTAATCAGTTTAAAACTAAGAATAAAATTTTTGCCTGAAATAATTTTAAAAAGCATGAAAAATTACTGGCTGATAAAAATTTCGGATCACCTGAAGCTCAGGGCCCCCAGCCTTCTTTAGTTAGCTTTATAAGGCTAACTAACGAAAATATCACGACCTAACCTAACCAATCGTCAAGGGCGTACAGTTGACCTAACCTGATCTTCAGGTAATCCAAAATTTCTTTTACTTTATTACCGTCACAAAAAGAAAAAATATCAAAAATAAAACGGAACATCACCAATTACTAATTTCGGTACTTTCCTGTTATCCCGGACCCCAGACTTTTTTTAGCACTTGTCAATCAAAATTGGTTACGTTTAGTCGTGATATTTTTGTTAAAACTAACGAAAATATTACAACTTAACTTAACCAATCATCAATATATATTATATATATATATATATATATATATATATATATATAAAATTTGGTTCTACATAATTTAGGACTGTCACATTGTTAGTTAGAATTTAGGACTGTAAAAGTGAGGATATCCTGGGGTCTGGGATAACAGGAAAGTACCCTAATTTCTTATGCTTTTTACAAATTTTAGAGGTTTCTACACAATTTTTTTTTCTAAAACTGCACATATGTAAATAATGTACTTGTCTACACACACACACACACACACACACACACACACACACACACACCATTTTTCTTTCCCTACCTATTCTTCTTCGTAAGTAGTAATTTTGGTTTAACCCCATAAAGGATGTTTTTAAGCGATTTTTCAAAGATAGTTTAGGGTTATTTTCTTTTCTCACGCAAAAAATCCCCTAACATTTTTCTCTTCTCTGATTTTCCGTTAATTTCCCTTAATAGAAAGTTATCGATTTATTTTTAAATTATTTTCTGAACTATAACAATCTACAGAGTGTTCCAGAAAGATGTATAGACACATTTGTACACTACCATACAAAAACATGTTATCTTTCATTGTTAAAACGTGTTTCATTCGAGTGCCAAGCAGTTGGCGGTTCCTTGCAACTCAAAAGCATACTGCTGATGCCACATGTCTTTTAGTGTAGCCAAAATGGCGAGCATGAGGTTGTTCCTTGATTAGCTCAAGCGGATACTGAAGTGATAGTGGAAGATGCAACGTGTTTGGAAATATGAGTATGGATCACCACCAGCAATTCATCCCATGCAAAATGTCACCGTTGAGAGGTAAATTCGTGGCCGAAGGCCCGTGCAAAACGTCTGTGAAGAACATTGTGGGAGGACACGATCTTCGCAGAGTGAAGAGAACGCTGTAGCTGTGTTATGCGCATTGGAATGCTCACTACGTAAACCCACATTACAGTGTACTCGTGACTCTGGGACAAGTGAGTCAAATGTCCATCGAATCTTGTAGGGTGCAAAGTCGAGATCGTTCATTCTACATCTCTTACTGCAGTGGTTCTCAAACTGGGGTACGGCGTGCCCCAGGGGTGCGCGATTGAATCTTAGGGGGTACGCAAATGGGTCCTGAAAATATAACCGTTTTAATTTTATATGCGATTAACAAACAGCCACAAGTCACACGGTCGTAAAGAAAGTAAAAATCCTCATCTCTCAAAAATCCAGAAAATCTCGTGAAAGAATTCATGGGTACAAAAGAAGAAAAAGTTTGAGAACCGCTGTCTTACAGGCATTAAATGAAGATGACTCTTACTAGAAGCTTTAATTCTGACAATGTATCAAAACCCAGCATTCGTCGGCATGATTGTTTGGTCAGACGAGAGGTATTTTAAGCTGAATGCAACTGTGAATCAACACAACTGTGTCTACTGGATACTGAGAACCTTCATCTTCATATGGAAAAGGATGTAAACCTTCCATGGGACAACTTAGATTGGTGTCTTTACCAGTGATCTCAAGCCATTCTTCGTCAATGGCACAGTGACAGGTGACCGGAACCTCAATCTCCTGCTAAGGTGCCCTGTCTCACCATTGAGGATTTTATGGCTGTTATGGACAAGTGTCTTTCCAGCTAGATGTCACTCCTTCGGATTTTCATCGTGATGTATTAGCATTTCTAGACGAACACTTTCTTGGCCGGTGGGTAGGACGATGCGGACAAGTGAAATACACACTACTTGTATACACCCACTGTGGGCTGTGTTGAAGGGCACGGTATACGTCACAAAATTCGCAACCAATCAGGAGCTCCGACAAAGAAGTGTGGATGTTTGCACCGCCATTCCCTGAAAAGATGTGCCGCTGCGTGTCACTTTGTTGTCAGACGTTCAATGTCCGTATGGACGTCGATGGTGGGAATTTTGAACACCGACTAAAGTGTGCGACATGGCGTCAGCGGATGACGTTTCGTTGCGAGATATATTCATCTACAGGATTTCGAATGAAACGCATCTCAACAATCAAAGAGAAGACAACATGCTTTTCAATAGTAGCGTACGGTAGTGTGTTCCTTGTATATGTTTCTGGGACACTTTGTATAAGAGGCAATATATATATATATATAATATATATATATATATATATATTATATATATATATATACGGAAACTAAACTTAAATCGTGAGGTCTAATATTGAGAAATTAATAACTAAACTATGCGAGTCGCAAGCACGATACACATCCAAAAGCATTTCACAATAATTAAAGTTCGCTGTAGAGAGAATATTAAATGGTCTTCCATTGAAGGATACATTCGCAGTATTTCTTAATAAACACAAATACTTGAAACGTCAGACGAACATTTAAGTTATATGATGGAATGTTTCTTAGCTATGGACCAAATTCTGTTAATATCTCAGACTAAAAACTGCAGTCATTTTTCAGAATTTAACTGTATTACGGGATTTGTGTTCATTTTACAGTGTTTTGTTGTCCAGTCCTAATAATTTTCAGTGTGTTTGTGTATATACAGTATATATATATATATACATATATATATATATATATACAGGAGATTGGAAGTTTAAAAGGTTATATGATATTTTGTTTAGTATTTTAAACCCCTTTTTCGCTCTCGCGTATTCGGTTCTCCTTCGCTAAGTTTTTGCATGTTTATTTCTTCTTTTCATTTTCTTCCTTTCTTCTCCCCCTACCCCTCCTTTCCCGGCGCCTTCTCTTCCCCCATTTCTCGGCGCCTTCTTTCCCTCTTATTTTTGTAGAGAGGAAACTGACGCGAGGCGTTATTTGGCGAGCAACGAAAATGACACCTGAGCCTGGAAGTGCTTCGGCCAAGAAAGACGGAACAACTGAATCTTTTTCTCATTTAGAAAAACCGAATTAAAAAGATTGAAAGAACGCATGACTCTCGTCCTCAAAACAGTGAAATAAAAGTGATAACGTCGGTGCGGAAAGGCTGTCAGGTAAAACGGAAATCCAAGGAATAAAGGGTTAAAATTAACATAAAAGGATATATATATATATATATATATATATATAATATCTATATATATATATATATATAGAAAGTACGTCTTTATTTAATAGGTTAAATTTATGCGGTGGGCGCGCCGGGTAGCTCAGTGGTTACGGTGTCAGACTCCGAGTCGTGTGGCGCTGGTTCGCTCCCAGCCGCTGGCATCGGATGGAGTTGAGTTGGTCGCTCACTCTATTTCTGCTCTAGCTCGGGTGACCCTTCGGAGAATTGAGCTTCTTGGATGAAATTTATGTAGTGAAAGAGTGCGTGTTAACATGACAATTAACTGTACAGTTAGCTGGGGTACGTCGTGGACAGTGTCATAACACCGCTTCCCGTCGATCAGCGAAGTGAAGCGAATGGGGCGACCGTTCTCTCTGCATCCAGATGATGTAGCGCACCGTGCATCGGATCCCACGTAAAGTTGTAGGTCTCCTCCATCATATGACCTTATATAGATGCTGCGAGGGAGGTTAAAAAGACATGTTCAAAACAAAGACAATTATTTCATTCGAAACTGAATGGAAACTAGCACGAAGGTAAGAGTAAATATTCCCAATATATATATATATATATATATATATATATATATAAAGTGTGTCTGTGTGTGTCCGGGTTTTGTATCTGTGTTTTCGTCCTCAGTCTTTAGCCCTATCTTTCTATCCGCGTCTAACTATCTGCCGTTCATCTCCTCACCCCATCGCAATCTCCCTTAATACGAAAGCTGAAAGCTATAAACTGTTCGACGAGCCATAAACTAGGCCTAAACTATTCAGCAAAGTGTCGGAGAATATAAGGAAAGCTTCGAGACAAAGTTTCCATAGAGCAATTAGGAGCTACGGTGAAAATATCACACGACCTTAAACAATGTTCGTTCCCGTCTTGTAACTTTTAATTGCGGAGGTTTATCCGTGTTATATATAGGTGTGCACGGCTATTTTTGTTAAGGTTTATAGCTCGTGCAGTCCGTTATAAAATCCTAATGGTTCAAACTTTTATTAATAGTATTAACATTTATATAGAGTTAACATCATGCGTTTATGAAGCAACACTTTAACCTTGGAATGGTTTTAGAGCAAAAGCGTTTTAAAGTTTTAAGTTTTTTTAACGGCAGATTTTTATTGCAGATAAAATTTTTATTTTTGGTGTTAGTCGAGGTCTTTGTTTTTGTGGGATTTTAAAGGTTTGTTTTAGCTTGTTTTACTTCTTTTGTTTGTAGTACTGGGTTCTCTCTCTCTCTCTCTCTCTCTCTCTCTCTCTCTCTCTCTCTCTCTCTCTCATGAAGAAAACCCAGTTAAAAGCAAACATACGCAGGAACAGCTCGTAATGAATCATTTCGAATAATTTACCAGAAAAAAAAATCCGAATAAAATAATACAATGGCGACACCTAACGTCCCCAAAATAAAATAATGCGATGACTTTATTTATTATCATCTACTTTCATCGTCAATTTGGATGTCCTTTCCTGCGTCATCATCAGAGAGGTTCGTGTTAATCGCGTCTTGAAGGATAATTTATGAGAAAGCCTTAAAAAGGTTTTCAACTTTGGCTTGTTTGAACTTCAAATGAAACTTTCTCTCTCTATGGGGCCTAACGCCCAAAGTGGAGAATTATCGTAAAATACTCTCTCTCTCTCTCTCTCTCTCTCTCTCTCTCTCTCTCTCTCTCTCTCCCTCTCTCTATCCTGTCTCTGCGAGTAGTCTTTCCCTTAGTGATAACGAGAAACTCGAGATTGTAAAAGAAAATAGAAGACAATGAGAGAGAAAGAATGAAAAAAGAAAACCAAGAACTTTTACGAAAAAAAATGTTATTGAAAATTTTCAATAAAAAATAACGAAGTTCGCCTGAAGACATACAAGAAAATTTGCATAGTGCTATATAATATATATATATATATATATATATATATATATAAACGATAGAGACTTCAAATTTTGAAGATCCACTTGAAAATTCGCTCGCAGGGGAAAAGATAAAGTGAGAAATGTGTGGGTATCTTTCCTTATCGCCCATTTGTGTGTGTTTCCTGAGCATAAAATGAGGACATTGATCAACAGAGATAAGTGTTTCGCAACATCTTACCGGATGGATGGTGCTGCACAGTCCGTGCTTCCTTCCTTGCTTCTCACTTCGCTTGGACAAACAGTAATGTGAGGAGAGGAACTACAACTCGTGTTATTTTGTGAAATATAACTTCATCACTTTATCATAATTTCTTAAAAACTATAATAAGAAAATTTTATATATATATATATATATATATATATATATATATAGGGTGTTCCAAAAAATGTTCTTATTTTTATTTGCCTTTAATTTATAATGAATGTATATATTTTATTAATGGGGGTTTGTTCTTTAAAAAGGTAACAGATTGGAGTTTATATTCCGCATAGAGGAGGAGGTTGTAGACACCAATCGACCAGGGAAATACTTCTACTCCGGGAGGACGCTGGGCAAGAGACGGAGTGCTTGAACTCACTTTTCTCTCGTCACTGTCCTCCTTAGCTGATCTTTTTCCGCATCTCATCTACCCTACGAGCAATCCAGCATGCTCTCAAACGCGCATTTCTCCCTCTATTCTTCACGACACATACATGTTTTACACGTTACACAATCTTTTCAAAATTAAGAAAAAGCCATCGTGAGCCTCGGAGACCTTTATTTCGGCTATCTCCTTCTTTGTAGGGGAGGTATTTTTGCGGGCGATAGTGATTAAAAACTTGAAAATATGAAATATATAACCTGTTCGACCAAATGGGGTACAAAATGGTGACGGACGGAAATTTACACAAATGTTCGACCAAATTCGGCATTTATGAATATATATATATATATATAAATATATATATATACAGGGTGGCGCAAAAGTCAGGAACCATAGGCACATTTTATTAAATTATAATAAATGTTCGAATTGGTGGCCTTCCACTTGGAGACACTTTTTGACGAGTTGAATGCATGATGTTTGAGCATTCCTTAATACATTGGTACTGATTTTGGCACATTCAGATGTGATTTTATTCTTTAGAGAACGTATGGTTCTGGGTCGATCAGCAAACACTACCGACTTAAGATGGCCCCACAAGAAAAAGTCAAGAGGCGTGAGGTCTGGAGACCTAGGTGGCCACTCGACGGGCCCTCGCCGTCCGATCCACTTGCTTGGGAATGTTTCATCTAAAGAGCTCCGGACGATGGTTACGAAATGTGGTGGTGAACCAGCCTGCTGAAACCACATCTCCGCCCGTTCTGTCAATGGATTGTCGTCCAGTGTGGGCATTAGAAATGTTTGCAGCATATGCAGATATGTTTCACCTGTTACATTGCCGTCGAAAAAGTACGGACCAATTAACCGATCTCCCCAGAGCGCAACCCATACCATAATTCGTGGATCGAATTGCACATGTCCTTCCTCCATCTAGGGGGGTTCTCATAGCCAAATAGCGTACATTATGCCTATTGACACGACTGCTGAGGTGAAATATCGCTTCGTCGCTGAACAAGATCATTCGTTGAAGCTGTCGATGTTGTAGAAACCACTGGCAGAACTCTACACGACGGTCTGTGTCGTCACCATGCAGTTCCTGAACGAGTTGGACTTTATAGGGGTGGAAGAATTCGTTGAATGGATCTTCTGGAGAAACCCGTTTCCTGAGATAACTTTCATAAGGACTTACGTGGGCTGTTTTCGAAGTGAATGAGTACCGTTAGTGATGTTGCTGCATCGGTTGAACTTTTTGGCCGGCCACTACGCGGCCGGTCATGAACACTTCCCGTTTCTTTGAAGCGAGTGAACAGTTTTCCAACTGATGCCTGAACAACTGGCGGCCTCTCACGGTGTTTGTCATTAAAAGCAGTAGCAACTGATCGGTGTGTGTTACCACGCCTTGCACACATTAAAACTATCTCCACCCATTCATCTATTGTCAATTTCTGTGCCAGGGGTTCAACAACAAATCTGAAAAGAACAGAACATATTAAAACACAAATTATTAAAATGTGCCTATGGTTCCTGACTTTTGCGCCACCCTCTCTCTCTCTCTCTCTCTCTCTCTCTCTCTCTATATATATATATATATATATATATATATATTATAACCTTATGATTTCATTGTCGAGAACGTGCAATGTCGCAAAATGGTGACTTGGCAGAATATTATGAATTTTTAATCTAATGAAATTGTCTACTATTTTACCGCAGATTTTTATGCATGCAAGAAACATCACGCAATTACAGTATATATATATATATATATATATATATATATGTTGCCGTCACTCTACACACACAGCGATCTCCTTCGTGCATGACTTAACAGGAGCGTAATTAACGCTATCTTGTCACACCAATATTTCTCCCCCAAATTCTTGGTTTCCCCTCAAAATTTTACCCCAAAAGCTGAGAGGTAAAAGCTATTTTGCAGCTATTAAGTTAATACTCAATATTCGATGGTTGAATTAACTAAGGAATCTAATTATGAATTATTAATTGGTTATACGACGTGTACGAGTATATACATATATATATATATATATATATATATATATGGTGGTTCAAAACGCCCTATCTATTTTGCTGAAATAATGATATTTCTATTTTCTTTTCTACAGGCCATAGACGAGGATGGATGTACAAGAACGTGTAATGGTAGTAACACTACGTATCCAAGGGAAGAAATGCAAAGAAATTCGAGAAAAATTCGAAAGAAGATATCACAAACCAGGACCTATAGACAAAGCTGGTCAATAAATTTAAAAGAACAGGATCTGTTCATGATGAGGCAAGCTCTGGAAGTTCAGGTACTTCTCAAGAAAATGTCGAATTGGTAAGAGATGCCTTTGAAACAAATCCTAGAATGTGAACTCGCACAGCATCACGTAGACTGAGCTTACCAAAAACGACTGTTTTAAGGATTTTAAAATGAACATTAAAAAAGAAAAGTTACAATATTCAAGAGCTACATGAGTTACACGAAGAGGATTATTCAAGACGAGCGGCCATGTGCGCAGAATTTATTGAAAAAATTCATACCGAACAGTTCTTAAACCACATTCTGTTCAGCGATGAGGCGACAGTCTACATATGCAGAAAGATTAATCGACATAATTGCCTAATTTGTGCTAGTGAAAAAACAACCAAGTTTTACGAATGGGAGAGAGATTCTCCTATAGTTAATGTCTGGTTGGATATGACAAGATCGAAGATTTACGGACCTTTTTTCTTTACAGAAGTAGCAGAGCCAATTGTTAACAGAGCAAATTTATCCTGACATACTTCAACAGTTTCTTGAACCCTAGCTTCATTCAGATGGCATTCTCGACACTGTTGTCTTTCAGCAAGATGGAGCTCTATGTCACTATGCAAACATCGTTCGGTCGTACCTAAGCTTAATAAATAAATATACTTCTAATTATGTTACTACATTTTTATCCTAAAATGCTATTATTTCAGCAAAATAGATAGGGACTTTTGGACCACCCTGTATATACCAAATGTCATAACGTCATATTACCGTGTAAAAGTAATTTTCACGTTATATCGTTTTCGTATGAACTATAAATATACTAAAATCCCAATCAGGGACATTTTATTAATATATCTACATTATATCAACAATATGACACCACAAATACGTCATTATTGCATGAATATGACTATTATTTTTTATGCTGTATATAACGCTATCTTGTCCTCATTGGGTTTTATGTGTATATATATATATAGATCAGCAATGGATTTCCATAATACCTTTAACAGACTAAATGCCATAATCTAAGTGCCATAACCCTTATACACAATTATCCATTTCCAAAAATTCCCGCACCGAAAGACGTGCACGTTGTGTGGCACTGGATGAAAAGGTTGATTGAGCGCTATTTAATTGTAATTACCACGACTTAATTAAAATATTATATGGCACTTTAGGTAATTAGTGTGCGATGTCTTCATCATCGTTGGTTAGAAGCTGTTCTTCTTCAGGGAAGTGTTTTGAACGTCGGCAATGAATGAATATAAATTATCTAATTTTGATCTAACCGTAAAAAGCGCCTCGTATAATTTTAAAGTTTTGGTCATTTTTTTAACTATTCTTCTTTTAAATTTTTTTAAAAGTTAAAATTATATAAATATTGGAAAATAAAATGCATAAAAGTTTAAAAAGGAAATGCTCAGAAAATATTTTGAAATACGAGGGGGGAAAAATGTTAGGGTTTTTTTTTTTTAAGTATAAAAAAAAAAGTTAAAATTGAGTGCAAAAAATAAGTAAAAAAAAAGATAATTTTGGATAAAAAATTTTAATGAACTCCATTTAGGATGATAATAGCTTCTTTGAACTTTTTATTTTGTACATTTTTTATTTATATTCTTTCATTTTTATTTTTTTTGGTTTTTGGAAAAATTGTATTTTGAGAGAGGATGGAGGGAAGAGACAGGCTAGGACGCTTCTTTATTTAGCGCATTCTGGCGTTGTTCATAACACATTCTAGTGTTGTTGATAACGCATTCTAGTGTTGTTAATAACGCATTCTAGTGTTGTTAATAACGCATTCTAGTGTTGTTGATAACGCATTCTAGTGTTGTTGATAACGCATTCTAGTGTTGTTGATAACGCCTTCTGGTGTTAGTGATAATGCATTTTGTCATTGTTTAACTTCTCTTTTAACGCCTCCATTTTATTTAATTTTAATTAACATTTTAACATTTCCACGTTATTTAACTTTATAGCGATTCTTTAACGCGTTTCCAACCAATTTAACTTTTAAAATTTAAGTCACTTCTAAAGATTTTCTTGCCAAGTCCAAGAAGTTAAACACTTTGTCTTTGTGATAAAAACGAGGCGTTGGTATTTATTACATTACCAATGTATTTATATGATGCCAGTGAACATTGCCCCTTCGAAAGAGGTACGCGTATTATTAGAGCTACGTCGTGAGCACGTCGCAACGCCGCATCCTTTTAAATCAACGAGGTTAGGGACGTTGGACCCGTACAGTTGTCGAACGGGTGATCGTCCGTCGCGTTTAGACGATATAGCGACCCTCGTGGTTCGAATCCCACGTCAAGCCGTATGTCCCCTTCGTCGCATGACCTTTGCCGTTATGAAAGAAGTTGAACAACCACAAACCACCACTTATTATGCGTCCTCTGATGAACTATCCTTAACGCGTCGTGCGTGGTTGAACCCTTCCCCATCTAATCAAAAGTATAAAGGAAGCTAAATGAAGAAACCGTATGTACGGTAAAGTCTCTTTTTTTTTTTTAAGGATTTCACTGAACGAAAAGTATTGAAAGTTTCTTATGTCTTTGTTTCACAATCTCGTAAAATAATTCTTTAGTCTTAATCGAACGTGTTTTCCTTCTTTGACTAACTTTCCCAATTACTTTCGCTCTCATTTTTTTTTCTTCGAGAAGTAGAAGTACTTTTATCTCCTCGGCTTACTTTCTTCCATTTTTTACTTTCCTTTTTTCTTTAAGAAAGTAATGAAAGTTAGTAGCTGTTCCCCGGTCTCCGCTCGTTTCATATCAGAGAGCAATTCTAATCATGACAGTAATTACCATACTAATTAAACTTCAAGTGGAGGGAGCGCTTATCCCTTTGAGTGGAAGGAATATCGTTTTAGTTTCAGGGGGATTCTTCTTTTTACCGGGGGATTTGGTGGTCTTATTTTGGGTTTATTTATCATTTATTATAGGGGTTTTCTTACGTCAATTGGTTTTAGGGGGGATTTAGATACTGTTGTAGTGGCTTATGCTCGGCTTGTTTTCGATATTTCAACCGATGTTGATTGTTTTCATACCAGAATGAATTGAAAATTATCCTTTAATCAAATTAGGATCCTTACGTTACACCCTTCGAAAAGTTTTAAATTGTTTAACGGTATTGCTTCCATTGCCGTTACCCTAAATTATGTCAACTTTCCTTTATTCTCTTTGGAGTTCGAGACTTAAACTAAAATGTCTACAATTTCGCGCCTCCGTGAATATTTTGGGCTACATCCTGGCCACGTCGCGACGCTGCTTCTCGTTAGATCAGCGAAGTTGAGCGATGTACCGACCCTTAGGTGGTCCAGATTTCACGTAAAGCCGTTGGTTCCCTCACTCATATGGCCTTTGCCGTTACGAATGAAGTTAAACAACTTCAAAACATCGCATTAATTAATGTTGTTAAATCGATATCGGTGGACTGCTTCCGCGTGTATATATTCTGTCCGAGTCTATTTACGTATTATTCCAATCATCATTATCGTCGTATAGCTTCGGAAAAAAGTTCGCCTAGAATAAAAATTTCTGAAAAACAAAAAATTAGTAACGTCTGGGGTTTTATTTTCAAATTTTATCACTGTCACCCAAAAAGGAATAAAAAATATTCAAAGATAGATAGAATATTACCAATTAATAATTTTTTTATGCTTTTTTACGAGTGTTACTAGGTGAACTTTTTTCCGGAACTGTATAAATTTTAATACTATATTCACGTACGAGGTTTATAGGATAAAAAATCGCTAAATACACGATGAACTTTTCATTCTTGTATATTAATTTTCGCCAAAATCCATCCGCGCGTTTAAGAACTACTTGAGATTCGGTCAAAAGTTTCTATTTCCGATTTTTGGGGAGAATTTGAGGGAGAAGAGAATTTTGGGGGATGGGGATTGTACGCATCTCCTTTATGGGGGAGGGGGCATCCCTTTGAAGACAGATTGGACGTGGGGGATGGAAGAATATGATGATTTTGAAGGGGGGCGAGGGGAACTCGACGTGTGTCGGGTAAAATAAGGGGAATCTTAAAGGAATTATGATAGAGAGAGGAAGTTTACTAAATGGGTATTTGATTGAACGTGGCACGCACGTACAAACGAACAAAAAAAAACGTAAATTAAGGTAAACTAAATTAAAATAAAATAATAAAAAAAAATGTTCAATGCACAACGTAGAAACGTAGTTATTTGTACACGTTCATGTAAATATTTTTTGAAATTGTACATTATTAACTAAATACTGTACATTGATTTATTTTGTGGGTATAAAGTTTATTGTATAGATACACTTTTAACTGAAAAGTCGTTTAAATCGGACCTATTTTTATTAAGTTGTTCATTGAACTTAGCGACAAGAAAATAGTAAGCAATAAGATACCCTTTCTCTGTAAAAGAAAGTCTTACTTATTATACTGGGCTATATACGTCGTGACCACGTCGCAGTACCACTTCCCGTTAGATCAGTAACGTTAAGCGACATTAGGTCTGTTCAGTAGTTGGATGGGGGACTGTCGTTTGCGTTCAGATGATGTAGTGACCCTTAGATGGTTGGGATCCAACGTAAAACAGTTGGTCCCCTCCTTTGCTGTTACGCGGGTTAAACAACCCAAAACAATGATGATAAAGGTATTTAAAGGTACCTCACCTCAACAAATTTAGGTAGAGAAATGATTGCCAAAGGGTGAGCAGAACTCACTGGAAATCTTAGGGGAAAGTGGTTGGCAAACGCGGTTGGCATTTCAGCCTTCTGTCTACTTCCTATCGTCTGTGACCTTGTTTGAGGCAGAGTTTCTCTCTCCCGTCCTGAGAGAAGGTATCGGCGTTCCGTCGTTCATATCTGCTGATATTTACTTTAAAGGGGGCCCAGTTGGTATCCTCCTGGAAAACTTTGTAGTGTCACATTTTCATAACGAGGGCCCAGCTGGTCCCCTCTTGGAACATTTATAAAAGGAGATCGCGGTCTCAACTTCACAATTAACCTAGCAGAGCACGGCTGCCTGGTTGAACCGGGTCATCGACAATATAGCATCTTTCGTTATACTCTCCCGTTTACATATATCTTTCCCTGTAAAGCTGTAGGTCCTCTCCGTCGTATGACTTAAGATATTGTGAAGGAGGTTAAGCAGTGTCAAATATCATCATTATAATAAATATTATTAATTATTAATTATTAATTTGTTAACTATTATTATTAACTATTAATTATTATTATTTCTCCTCCGTATGCCTCTTCACCCACTGTATATTTACTGTTCTGCTTATGTCATCTTTGACCACAACCAGCGATCGCTAAAGGCCTAAAGCATAATAAATCTCAAAGAGAAAATTGATTTATTTATTGGAATCAAGAAAGGAAGGCAGGAAGACGCCAATTACACCAATTAACAAATACAATAGAATCATTCACAAAGGCCTCGCTCACACAAATATATATATATATATATATATATTTTATTTTGTGTGTGTGTGTGTGTGTGTTAGAGAGGAAAGAAAAGCGATAATGTTATTGTCTATGTCATTTGCTGCAATGTTCCTTTCTCCAACTGAGAGTGTTCGTTCTTACTTCACTACCAAATAAATGCTGCCATAAATAACTCCCGTTATTAGCGTCTGTACGAGTAATATTATTATTATTATTATTATTATTATTATTAATACTCTCTCGCAGATTAGTATAGCGAATTAATACCTTATGCATATAAATCTTATTATGTTAATTATTAGTAATTAACTTTCCCTTTTATGGAATTGGTTAATCTTTGTTAATTTAAATATTTAATTTTGAACGATTAATTACGATAGAAGAAAAGTTTCATAATTTCGCATCATTTCAGGTCGGAAACTTTTCTCGTCTCTCTTTTTATCGTTTTTTGTTTTTGTTTTTTAATTACTTTACCTCTTTTGTTGTGAGGTTTTTTGGAGTTTTGTGTAATTTGCAATTACGCATTTGGAAGTTGAGAAGAATAGAATTCACGGTCCTTTTCCTTGCTTAAAAATATCCGCTCTCTCTCTCTCTCTCTCTCTCTCTCTCTCTCTCTCTCTCTCTCTCTCTCTCATACACACACACACACATTTGCGCACCTCCGCATCAGCAAGGTATTGACTTTTTTAAATCAATATATCTAAAAACCTTATTAGTTAGATCTAATTTAACCTAACAACCTTAGTGCCATCGAATCATAAGTGTTTCGGACGCAACTGAGGGCTCGAAGGGTGATTTTTGTTAGGTCATTAAATAGTGAGGTACTCGCTAATCTACCCTAATCTTTTTTCCGACATTGAAATATTTGTAGATTTTTTATATAAATAAAATTTGAATTCTCCAACGTACCAAAAATGCTACCTCATAAAAAATTACCACACACTCCACCTCACTCGTGCTGTCTACGTATCTCTCATCCCACCCCACACGAATACGCGCGCTTCTCAAGTTATTTACTGATATCTTCGTACGAGGTTTAATTTTTCTATTGTAATAAACCTCGAAAATTGAATAATTGTTGCCATGACAATTCAATACTTACACTTATATTATATGAAGAATTTACGTTTTTCATCTCAAAGTTATATGACTGAGACGAACGTGTAGAAACTGACCCATGTTCGTCTTTTAAATGCATTTTTTTATTATTATTATTATTATTATTACTATTATTTTATTATTAGTTATAGTAGTTGTAGTTAAGTGATAGTAGTATCAACATTAGTTTAAGCTCAGTTATGTTTTAAGGAAATACTTCGGTTACGTGATTATTATTCAAGCGTCGGACTTATTTATTAAGGGGAATATCTCCCCTCTCGCCGCACATTGGCACTGTTTAGCACCCAAAAGACGTCTGTCACTTTGGTTTTTCTGTCCGGACTTCGGCGAAATAGGGCCTCTTTCTTTAATGCACTCAAGGTAAGAAGATTCAGGACACGCACGTGTGCATACACGCCCACAGAAACACCCACCCATATATACGTATATATGGTGTGTGTGTGTGTGTGTGTGTGTGTGTGTGTGTGTGTGTGAAAGAGAGTTTGAAATAGATGAAGAGCGAAAGCGATTAGGGAATATTTATATGGTAATAACCGCTTTGCATAAGGGCTTTTTCCACACCATTCTTGTGTCTTTGCAATGAGGTTCCGAAACTCTTTGGGAAATTTATTAAAATTATTTCATTGAATAAACTGTGGCAAAAAATACGACGCCATTTCCCAAGATTGAATCGGGCGACTGGCATGTAAATCTTGCAATATTTTTTACATTTTTTTATATTTTATTATTTGGTTTCTTGGGTTTTTGGTTTATTTTCTTCTTTTTTTCCACTATGAGCTTTGCTTGGAGTGGGCGGGGTTCCCTCAGGATGAATAAGCATGTGTGGAGAATGAAAGCTTTGAAGGCTTTTTTTAAATTTTTTCCTGGGAAGGCGTTGTCGTGTTGGCATGCTACGTCTTTGAGGTATTGTTTAAAGGAAACATTCAAGAAACTCGTTTCCCCACAACGTCGAGGTGAGTGTGCCCCGAGGGCCACCTGAGCCTGAGCAGAAACAGAGGCAGCGGCTAACTCATCTCCACCCGATGCCAGCGGCCGGGAGCGAACCGGCGCCACACCGCTCGGAGTCCGTAACCACTGAGCTATTGGGCGCGCTTAAGGGGTATTATTTAGGGGATTGAAAATATGTTTAACTTTTTTTGGCTTTACTCGTGACTATTTGTTACAATCCTCCACTCGCTTTTCTCCCCGTCAACATTCTTGTTTAATTAAATAAACCCGTCAAACAGTCGAGCAGTTGTCATTTCCGAGTCTCCTTTTTGACAGTCAAAATGTGCCGCATTGCATGCCCATTGTTTCATGTCAGCTCCTGGCCACTGCTACCAGAATGCCGTTATACACAGTTCACAAAATCAGTGTAAAACAATAGAAAAGAGTGCAAATTAAGGGAAATAACTAAATTAAATTGAATCACGACATATCTGTGTGTGTGTGTGTGTGTGTGTGTGTGTGTGTGTGTTTTATATATATATATATATATATATATATATATATATATATACACAGTATGTATATATATATATAATATATATATAATGTGTGTTATGTAGTAGGAGGAAGGGTGAAAGAGAATATTAAATTACAGCTGCATCTCCTGTCGTGAAAGCTGGGAAATATCTAAGCATACAAAAGAGTATTATTAAAAGTTGTCCAGGTGGTTCACTCCTAAAAGGAATGCGAAGGAAAGTGATCTTTAAAATGGAGGAGAAGAAGGTCGAATTTCCAGACACATTTCCTCATTAAATCTGGTTTTCATTTCCTACCTTCGAGTATAAGGTCGAAATAAGACATCTCGCATTCAAGTTGACAGATATTACCACAAAACGTAGATGTAAAATCTTTATATATATATATATATATATATATATATATATATGTGTGTGTGTGTGTGTGTGTGTGTGAAGACGTCAGGAGAAAATAATCGATTAGGATGTTACACATCGTGGCCGGACAGTTTGCCTACGGACAGTTTGCCTACGGACAGTTTGCCTACTGGACAGTTTGCCTACTGGACAGTTTGCCTACTGGACAGTTTGCCTATTGGACATTATGCCTATGGACACCATGCCTATGTGGTATATTTATCCTTACCTTATTTAACTTATTTAACTAATTTAACTTCAGATTCATGCAAAAGAATTAATTCAAAATTAAAATGTGTTGTTGCCCTTAATAGCATAAATGTCGGAAAATATATCAAGTAAGAAAGGGAAACAGAAGTTTTCACATAATGGATATTTGTATGTGTTTGATAAATGTAGCAAGCGCGACCCTTCGTTACTTTTTTGGCGGTGCGAGCAAAAGAGTCAATGTATTATAAGGTGTGTATATATAATATGGGTACTTTTCCGTTATCTGCCCCCTTGACGATTGGTTAGGTTAAGTCGTGATATTTTCGTTAAAACTAACGAAAATATCACGACTTAACCTAACCAATCGTCAAGGGCGTACAGTTGACCTAACCGGGCAGTGACGATTGGTTAGGTTAAGTTGTGATATTTTTGATAGTTTTAATGAAAATATCATGACTGAACCTAACCAATCGTCAATGGGGCAGATAACGGAAAAGTACCCATATTATATATACATCTTATAATACACTGACTCTTTTGCTCGCACCGCCAAAAAAGTAACGAAGGGTCGCGCTTGCTACATTTATCAAACACATACAAATATCCATTATGTGAAAACTTCTGTTTCCCTTTCTTACTTGATATATTTTCAGACATTTATGCTATTAAGAGCAACAACACATTTTAATTTTGAATTAATTCTTTTGCATGAATCTGAAGTTAAATAAGTTAAATAAGTTAAATAAGGCAAGGATAAATATACCACATAGGCATGGTGTCCATAGGCAAACTGTCCAGTAGGCAAACTGTCCAGTAGGCAAACTGTCCGTAGGCAAACTGTCCGTAGGCAAATTGTCCGTAGGCAAACTGTCCTAGCGCCGTTACACATATCATCGTCGATCGAGATGTACGGCGTTCCAAATGTTTCCCATTTCAGTTACGATACTATTATTATTGTTGAAATACAGTCGAACAGTTTTGGATCTTTTCCGTTCTATGTCTGGCACTAAAATCAAATAAAATCTACATTATTCTATTTTTGTTGACTTTTTATTATTATTTACTACATTTTAACTTGAAGAAACGTTTATTTCTTAAAATTCGAAAAAGAAATTGAAATGAACCACAACACAATTGTGGATTTCAACTGTTACTTGAGAGAGATTAGCTGACAATAAATTATCCTAACCTAACTAACCTAATCTAACCCTAACCAATGTGAAGGTAATGAGACAAAGGGAAACGCTTATTCAATGGAGTAGTACGTGACATTTCCAATTTCCTCAAGAAGTTCTAAAAATTGAAAGTAACTAAATAGCCAAAATTGTTTGATTTTCTTAATAAAAATTATTTTTTCCAGCTTAAAACCTATTGAATTGCACTCAAAGGTGCTCACTTAATCAATATTCAGATGCATATTAAATTTGGGTGGCGACCATAGAACGGAAAACACCACAGTTTTACTTCAATGTAAAATGCTTCTATAGAATTGAAAAGATAGATGATCCAAAGACGAGTAACGCGAACTACATTTTATAATACAGCCTCCCATCGTTTTACCCTCGGAAAACGGTCGTCTTTCCGTTGTTGGTATTGGTGACTCGAAAGAAGCACTCTACTTCCTTTAACTTTGGGGTTCTAAGCCTCCCCTGTATTGGGCCAGTCGATGGCCTCAGACCTTTAAACTACAAAATGAGGATATTCATCATTTACATACCTATAACATATCTGAATACGCTCGGATATACGAGCTCGGGTAAATTTTTTTCCTCCTGCTATACGCACCTCTTTTTCTTCCCTCATTTCCCCCTCTTTGTCTCCTCATTTTAACCCATTTTCTGAAAAAAAAATGTGTATATATATATATATATGATGAATAAAACCACGAAGGAAAGGAAACACAAAATGGTGCTCAAGCATCCTGAGGATGTCATTAGACGAAAGCGCTTGAGCACCATTTTGTGTTTCCTTTCCTTCGTGGTTTTATTCATCATAAATATTTTTCACGTGTTACTTTCGTGAAATAATTTTCATATATATATATATATACATTTTAACTGTAACCACACACAGGAAAATTAATGGAAAGAACGACGCTTGTATAGAAGAACGTTCCGCACAAGATGAGGAGGGAGAACGAACAAATGAGAAATGAGGTAACCACCAGGGAATCGAACCCGGGATCTCCCGATTGCCGGTCAGATATGCTAACCACTACACCATGGGCGTCGTTCTTTACATTAATTATACTGTGTGTTGTTTGCAGTTAAAATGTATATATGTGCGGCATGCGGGAGGTGCACCCTCAGGGCATTGGTTTCTGCTCGTATGTAGGAGAATTACGACTTTTGATTAATCGAGGCCCATGGTGTAGTGGTTAGCATATCTGACCGGCAATCGGAAGATCCCGGGTTCGATTCCAGGGTGGTTACCTCATTTTTCATTTGTTCGTTCTCCCTCCTCATCTTGTGCGGAACGTTTTTCTATACAAGCGTCGTTCTTTACATATATATATATATATATACACGGTGAACCAAAAGTAGGTGGACAGTAGGTTGAATACGGTTTGTGTTATATTATATTATAACTATGGTGTTCATTATAACTATGGTGTTTGTGTTATATTATATTAAATGTTATAACTAAATTTATTTAAATTTTATTTTGTATTATAGTATACAAAAAAATTAAATATGTATTCTCAAAATAAACGTTATCATTTACTGTCCACCTACATTTGGTTCACCCTATATATATAAAAATATATATATATATATTATAAATGGTGCTCTTTGTAAAAAGAATTTTAACTCTTCACACCACCTAAACTATGAATATAGCGATGATTATATATATTATATATATATATATATATATATATTATATATATATATATATATTATACACAGTATATACTGTAGTATGAATAATTTCATCTTTATTATATGAACAGATAATTCAATTTATTGATTAAAAGCGTAATGAACTCTTGGTCTTCCGTAATAAGTTTCATGAATCGTTTAATCTTGCAGTAGCCTATACCTATAGTATAGGATCGCTCGGAAGAGTTTGCAGCGAACTGAAAAACATCTTTACGCATATCTTGCATAGGGAAGGAATTCATGTGAACTCAGCTAATATACTTATATCAAGGAAGTAAACAGCCAAAAATGCATTTTTATCTATCTATCTATCTATCTATCTATCTATCCATTCATCCATCTCTCTCTCTCTCTCTCTCTCTCTCTCTCTCTCCTTATATATATTATATTATATATATATATTATATATAACATCAACTGCCATCATTCGGCCAAGGGAAATGAGGCAAATAATGCCCTATAATAATTCTTATTTCATCCTGACGTAAGGATTATTTTGGCTTACGGAACGTCCGTCTTTTGTGTAACTTCCATTGTAGTTGAGAATTGAAAGGTGACTTTCCGGTCCGTCTCTCCTTTGTCAATCCCTGAAAGCATAAAACCATAAGGTATTCTACGCATTCTTTCTCTCCTTGCTTTCCATTATTACAAATAGCACTTTTTGGAAAATGAATAATGCTGCAGTAGACGAAATATCCCTCCATCATGATATATGGTGCACCAGACAGGAACGGAGGGGGACTCCTAATCATATATATATATTATATATATATATAGGAATAACATTAATGATAGAAAAAATTAGTCATTTACACCAACCAAATATATGGTTTTAGTCATTATTTGCCAACCAAATGATTAGTGCAAACATGGCGTGGTTAGACTAACCATTTGGACTGGTTGGCAAATACATACAACCATCCATTTGGTAGTTCTAACTGAGTACTTTATCTTGTGTATATCGAGTGGAAATGCGTTACAAAATAGGAATCTTTGCCGAAATACGGGATACATTTCTGACTTGAGCGTGTTTCTTAAATCATTTGAAGACGTTATTAGCTTTTTACTTCCACAAACTTTTTCCACCTTATCGATTTTATCATTTTATCACTTACGATTTGCGTTTGTACAACAACATGCGTTATCGCACGTCGCAATTAACATGACACGCATTTTTCTTTTCCGCAGAATTATAAATTTTACGGAAATGAAACCCAAAATTATTTTAATCCCCCTCCTGTAGTATTTAGTCGTCGTGTGTGTGTGTGTGTGTGTGTGTGTGTGTGTGCGCGTGCGAGCGCGTTTATAAAATCAAAACAGTAATTAAGGATGGTCTAATTGTAGCGCATTCAAAGCAAACGAACTTTTCAGATGGAAAGAATAGAAAATAATGAGTGAAATATATTTCTCTCTAAAAATAATGACTCTCAGATTATATATTTGTATAAACTAAACTCGGATTGCGATATAATGACGAGAGATTTATAACGAGTCATAATATAGTGTATATAATGATCTGTTGTAAGGATTTTATGACGCTCGCGCAAGAAGACAAATATTGGACTAGAGTTAAGAGTTAAAAAGGAAATATATATATATATGTATAACAATTTATTTATACAAAGTGTTTTTCTCTCTTATGTTTATAAATGTTTGTTTGTTTAACCTCCTTCGCAACATCTAAGGTCACATGACGGAGGGGACCTACAGCTTTACGTGGGATCCGAACCACGGGTCGCTACATAATCTGGACTCAGAGGACGGTCTCCCATCCAATTACTACCCAAACCCAATGTCTCTTAACTTTGCTAATGTATTGTTTGGTATATGAGTGTTTGTTTTGGGGGGTGTGGGTATATGTAGCTAATGATGATGATAATGTTTGGGGTTGTTTGACCCTTTTCGTAAAAAGAATTTCCGGGTTGTTTAACCACCTTCGCAACGGCCAAAAAGGTCATGTGACGGAGGAGATCTCTACACCTTTACGTTGCATCCGAAAACCACCACCGAACTAAAGAGGACTCACAGAAGCACCTTACTCGTTGAAATCTGAAGTAAGAGCAGAGATTGAAACCCAAGGCCTTTAAATTGTATATCAACCAGTCGCTTTAACGCTGTTAAACTTGGCGCGTTAGCTATGTAATTTCTAAAAAAAGGTTTGGTTAGAAACCATCTCTCTCTCTCTCTCGTATATATATATATATATATATATATATTATATAAAGTATAATATCTAACATTATAGCTTCTGGATTTG
>JAJOZX010000099.1:1035000-1095000 GCA_023014485.1 Bathynomus jamesi | reverse complement strand
TGCAAGTTTTATATCCATGTTTCTGTGTTTCTATTTTCAGGAGTTAACAAGAAGAATAAACACATTGTTGTATACCCTGACATTCCTTCTGCTATGAGACCTGTATGTACCCCATGGTCCTGGAATTCCAATACCCGACCCACCTCAAACCCTGGACTTCGATGATTCTGATGATGAATCAATGACCAATGCCAATGACCAGTCCCAGTCGTATATACCTCAAAATACCGCTTCAAATGAGCCGAGGCCTCTCAACCAGGCCAAATTTAATGATCTTACCAGGGATTTAGGACTTTCCAAATTAGCTACCGAGATCTTGGGCTCACGACTTCGAGAGGACAACTTGCTGGCTCCGGGAACAACATTCTCCTGGTATAGGAAACGAGAGGAAGAATTCCGCAAGTTTTTTGCAGTGCACGAAAATACCTCTTCCTTAGTGTACTGCTGCAATGTTGAGGGGTTAATCGAATCCTTGGGCCTGCCATATAACGCATCAGAATGGAGGCTATTTATAGACTCGTCTAAACGAAGTTTGAAAGCAGTACTTCTCAACATTGGGAATAGGGTTGCATCAGTCCCTGTAGCACATTCCGTACAACTTACTGAGAGCTACGATAACATGAAAATTTTACTGGATGCTCTCGTATACGACCAACATAACTGGAGGATCTGTGGAGATTTGAAGGTAATACTAATATCATAAGTAAACTATTGCTATTGACTATGTTGTTTTTCCAAAGGTTATTTGAGAGCGTATAAGAACACTTAACTTCCCCACAGAAGTGATACAGTTCAATGCATAGATTTTTTATCTGATAGAACAAATTCTCTAAATTCTTTAAATATTTCATTTTTTTTCAGATTGTGGCATTTGTATTGGGAATGCAAGGGGGATACACGAAATACCCATGTTTCCTCTGCAAATGGGATAGTCGAGCGGATGAGAAGCACTATGCACAGCGTGAATGGGCATCCAGAGAGAATTTTGAACCTGGGTCGCATAATGTCGTTTCAGTGCCCCTTGTACCACCAACAAAAATTTTGCTCCACCACTTCATATTAAGCTGGGCTTGATGAAAAATTTCATCAAATCAATGAATAAAGAGGGTTCAGCATTCCGATATCTCGAGAGTAAATTTCCTCATATATCTGATGCTAAACTAAATGCTGGGGTTTTTGATGGTCCTCAAATTCGAACTTTGATCAAGGATACTCAGTTCGAAAACGCAATGACTCCAACTGAGAAGAATGCCTGGCAGGCATTCAAATCAGTTGTCACTGATTTTCTTGGCAAGCGTAGAAGTCCAGAATACGAGTCCGTTGTCGAAAACTTGATGGAAGCTTTCAAAGCTCATGGGTCGCGCATGTCCATAAAAATGCACTCTTTGTGGTCCCACTTGGACTATTTTCCTGAAAATTGCGGGGATTATAGTGAGGAACAGGGTGAACGATTTCACCAAGATATCAAAATAATGGAAGAGAGATACCAGGGAAACTGGGATATCAATATGCTGGCGGACTATTGCTGGTGTTTGAAGCGAGACGTGCCCGAAGAAAAACACAGACGGAAAGCCAAAAAAACTTCATTCCTTCCTCAATAAACTTTTTTCCATATTCATTGTATGAATAAAAGTATTTATTCACACAATGTTTTCATTTTTCACGAGTGTTCTTATAATATTCCTCGTATCTACAGTGTTTAAGGTAAAAAAATCAATAAATTTGGGGATAAAATTGGACTTATAATAAATGGCCAATAGAGAAAAAACCTGACCTGATTGAGGAAAACCAATGTCATTTTCGAATTCAGCATGGTCGAATTATATAATATGAGTTGAAAAAACCCTCACAGCAGACAAAAAAATTTCATATGCATACCAGTGTTATCAACAAACAAATAAATATTATGTCAGTTTTTTTAACAATGATTTTAATTTTTGTTCACTAAGGACAAAAAAAATAAATTTAGAATAAAAAGAAAATTTAGACACCCCTTAGGAAAATCTTGCGTACGCCACTTATATATATATAACGTAAAGAACGACGCTTGTATAGAAGAACGTTCCGCGCAAGATGAGGAGGGAGAACGAACAAATTAAAAAATGAGGTAACCACCCTGGAACGTTCTTCTATACAAGCGTCGTTCTTTACGTTAATTATACTGTGTTGTTTGCGGTTAAATATATATATATATAATATTATATATATATATATATATATATATATATTATATATATATATATATATATATATATATATATATCTATATAATATATACAGGGCTGGCCATAAGTAGCGCCCAAAATAAAAAGTCAACAAATTTTATTACCTAAAAAATTACAACGAAAATAAGTGCAACACAATACAATATAACTATGAGGATAAATGGTGGACCGAACTCCGCAATTCTTCGATAAGAAGGTAAATATGAATATAGCAAACTAAATCCAAATCAATTGAAATCTAAAGATAAGAAGGTAAATATGCATACTGCAAAATAAATCCGCATTACTTATAGTTTGAAAGAAATAAATTTCATTGGCTCAAATATGATTGACTTTCTGTTAATTAGTAAATAGTTTTGGGCGCTACTTACGGCCAGCCCTGTGTGTATATATAATATATATATATATATATATATATATAATATAATTATCGGCGTGAAAAATATACATAGTACAGATAGTAGTAATAGTAGTAGTAGTATAATAATAATAATAATAATAATCAAACAGAAAACTAAAGTTAAAATTAACATTTCATTTTAATATTTGATTGAAGCTGAAAATGAAGAGTATCAATCTTATGTGAAATTATAGACAAATATTTTCATATGATGAAGCCCAATGTTTAGAATACATATGACAGAACAGAAGAAGAACTTGGATAATTGGATTATCCGAATCTTGAATTCTTTGCATTAGACTTTATTGAGTACGTCTACTTAACTTAGGAACGCTCGAAATATTGTGGTCAGCAAACATTTGCGAAGCTGAACATCTTGGAAGTTTTTACGCAGCATTCTAAAGATCCGCTATAAAGCAAATTTAAAGTTCTGTCAAAACCATTCCATTCATCGACAGAAAGTCGAAATTCTTAAAACATTTTCGTCTTCATCTTTGTCACAAATTTTATAAAAATACCTTAAATTGGGAAGGTGCAATTTGGGGGAAAAATTTCGCCTTGAAGCATAAAATTTAAAAAAAAAAAAATAAAAAATTACTAATAAGTAATAGTGCGTTTTTCCTTGGATATTTTTTTAGTTTTGGTACCAATAATAAAATTTCAAAAACAAACCTGGTTATTAGTGATTAGCAGTGTTTTTTTTATGGTGTTTAGAAATTTTGTTCCTATGCGAACTTTTTTCTGAAATATATGATTCTAATTATTTCAGATTTGTTAAGCTTCTGTAATTTGTCGTCACTCTTCAGATTTGTTAAACTAATTTTTACTCATTTCTTAAGTTTAAAGATCAAATTGTTTACTGTGTATTCGAAAGCCTTATTATATGTGTGTGTGTGTGTGTGTGTGTGTGTGTGTGTTCGGTTGGCAAACCATTCTTGCCGGCCTTCTAATTTGTGATAATAGCACATCTGCTGCCTATATAACTTGCTGTAAAAAGTAAAAAAAAAATGCTTTTAGTTTCACTTGTAAAGAATGTGAAGCTCTTACTGTGAAGTTTGGACAAAATAATTTCAATATTGTTTTCTTATGTCTGAGTCGTCACTCAAGGAGGTGATAATAATTTGACCCAGATACTTACATTCTTGTACTTGTTCTACTGGTTCACCATTCATTTTGAAAATAATATTACTAGACTTGTGATTTTTTGAGATAGAAATGTATAAATTTAATCACATATATATATATATATATATATATATATATCAAAGCTATTGACTTCTCCTTAGGGAAACGGAGCTTACAGATGAAAAGAAGGATCAACACAACGGCAAACATTTTCATTTATTTGTACTTCAGACGTTTCGACAAAACTTTTGTCATCATCAGTGAATTAAGTCTTAAATCCTTAAAACAAAAGTAAAAAGTGAAAATTACATCAATACAATATTAAAACCATTAAAATTAAAACCTTAAAGCAAAATGAAAATTGCATCAATACAAAATTAAAATCATTTAAATTTCATCACTGAAGTACAAATAAATGAAAATGTTTGCCGTTGTGTTGATCCTTCTTTTCATATATATAAGGATAAAGTACTTTCTATTGTACTAACAACTACAGTCCTCGCGAGCATTCGCCAAAAATAACATTAGTAAGAAATTAAATGTTTATTACCAACATTTTTTCTTGATATTAGCAAGAATGTCTCCGGTCAAGATGTTTATTTCCTCATGTTGAAGTGTTTATTGAATGTTGATTTCCTGAATGGCCGCTTTATGACCAGCAATAAACATGTTACAAGCTTCACAGTATAACATTCGCGCTATTAAACTACAAATGTATATCCTTTTACTGATGTTTGTGTATTACCGTAGTTATAGCGATGATACTGGTATTAGTAATAGGATGATACTGCTGCTGCTGATAATACTGATATACTAATAATATTGATATTAATAAGAGTATTAATACTGTTACTCGTAATATGGATACTAATTATAGGATGATGCTACGGATAATACTGATATTCTACTAATAACACGATCCTGCTACTGATAATACTGCTACACAGTAAAAATAACAAGATGTCATTGCTACTGATGTACTAATAATACGATGATAGTACTACTACTACTACTACTACTACTACTACTACTATACTGATACCATTACTCTCATCCTCATTGAAAATGAAATTTATCCCGCTTGAACGGGTACAGAGAGCATACATAAGTATATAATTACAGCATGACAAGGGAACGGTTTTAAGCACTACGTATTGAATTAACAGATTCATGGTGATAGAAATGAAGTTTCGAGCCATAACTCCGTTACATTCATTATACATTTAGGTAATTTATGTAGGTAAAGGGTTGTGCGCATTTATAACATGATTTTCTATTCCCACTGCAAATATATATTCGATTTCGCTGTTGTACAATTAATATTTAATCTGAAATTACAGAAAGTGATTATTGGTTATGTAAAAGTTGTAAATATATTACAAATATATTACAAATATATTTCGTGTTAAATAGCAAAGTTGGTTATTCATGAAGCTTTTTTGAGAAATGACGAAGGAAATAATAATAATAATAATAATAATAAGTAATAGTAATAATAATAGTAATAATAATAGTAATAATACTAATAATATTGCACTCGGGTATTTGACAATATTCGGCTCTAATTCACGTTCGTTTTGGAATTTAATTACTACAATAATTAAGTTACGAGTGAATCCAGTTAATAATTGGTTTTGTCATTTCAGGATTAGGTTAATTGGAAAAATTAAAATTACTTTAATTGCCGTATCGGATTTTCAATATTCGTTGTAAATATATTTCAGTTAATTATAACATGGGTTTTGGATTAAAAAAAAAAGGCTTCATTCTTTTCGCTCTCTCTCTCCTTCTCTCTCTCTCTCTCTCTCTCTCTCTCTCTCTCTCTCTCATTTTCTTTATCTCACTTACTCTGTCTGTTTTACATCCCACGGGAAGAGTCAATACTACGAGTATTGCAGGTAAGAGCCGAATCTCTCTCTCTCTCTCTCTCTCTCTCTCTCTCTCTCTCTCTCTCTCTCTCTCTCAGCCTGATTCATAACTTTATTTATGGTTGATGTGCGATCGGCACAAGTATATTATTGGTTAGTTTATACAGCGATGCTATCTAGTGTACGATCTCTTTGTGAATGGCGTAATTGCTGAGCTAGTTTATATATTTTCCCCTTTCCTGCAAAATTTCCGTGGTCAAGGTATTTTTTCAACCCTTTTCCGTACGGAGCGGAGGGTAGGGAGAGAGTCTTATGCTTTTTTATCCAGTGTTTTACTACTGCTAGAATAATTAAAAAATGAACAGTTTAATAGCAGGAACCTCCTCGAGTGAACCGAAAAGGTCTTTGGGGTTTCCTCTTGTCCCTGTAACTCCTTGTAACTCTCTCTCTCTCTCTCTCTCTCTCTCCTCTCTCTTCTCTCTCGTCTTGATTTCCCCCCTGAATCCATCTCTGAGTTGAGCCAGACAGGCGTGATATTAGTCTGAGGCAGTCAAGAGGCACGGTATGGGCTCTCGTCCTCCGCTCCGCAGAGAGAGAGAGAGAGAGAGAGAGAGAGAGAGAGAGAGAGAGAGAGAAAGAATTATGTACATAAGATAGAGTTTATTGTAAAATTAGCAGATATTAATGCCAAATTTTCAACTGTGTAACTGTGTGATATATATATACACACTCGTATATATAAACAACACACAGATAGATAGATAAATAGTGATTGATAGATAAATATATGGATTGGCAGACAGATCAAAGACAAGTTTCCTAATTTCTTTGCAAATTTAAAATCCTGTTTGAAACAATGTAGGAGCGCCATCTCGTGTCAGGTTGATTTTATTTCGACAAATAATGCATATGTAAATACGGTACACTTTAATTTTGTTGAATTTCAAAATTTAATTTCAATACCAGCCCATGATTACGCGCGCGCGCGTGTGTGTGTGTGTGTGTGTGTGTGTGTGTCTTCTAAATTATGGGAGGGAAAGGGAGGGACTACCCCCTCTTTTTAATGTTAATTTCCTTTAATTTCATTCATTTAGCTTCTTAAATTTCTCTTTTTCATATTGGTGGAAAAGAGTAAAATGATGAATGTCGATGCAGGAAACGCTCCATATTGTGTTATGAATGGGAAGAATTCTGAAGAAATACTATTTCTCTCGATCCAATCGTCTCCCTCAAGCATAACAGTGCTCTCCGCTGCATACTTTTCGATGCCAGAAAGAAGCTATATTTAGATCTACGAGTTTAATACGATTATTTTACAGTTTTTTCATGCATTGCGTGCTCATAGTTTATGTAAAGTACTCGGTAGAGAAATGGAAAATTAACAATTAGGTACAAATTGTTGTAGAAACTGTTATATGGACTTGTCTCGCTGAATGTCGTTGTTCACTGCTGTTGAATGATGAAACTCTGTTGTGTACTTTGTAAAACATTGTTCATGCCCTGTTTAATAAGTTTCCACTTTTTAGTATTTTTGCTAACATTTACTCGCCATGACTGGAGAGAGAGAGAGAGAGAGAGAGAGAGAGAGAGAGAGGCAAAAAAATATAAATAAAACGAAAGAAAGAAATCTTTGTCTCGAAGGACTTTCAATTGAGTCTTCTTCCTTTTAAATTGGTTTAAAAGTGCGTAAACTGAACAAGGGAGTAAAGAGAAACAAGTTTTACTCACTCTCCTATACCTTATGGGAGAACGCATTAAGGTCGAAATTAAAAGTGGAGTGAGTAATTTTACCTAACTGAATTTCATTACGTTTCCTGTGACGTCATCGATTCCTCTCGGAGTGCAGCAGGGCAGAATAGACATTGTGAAATAGAAAATGGGAACGTTGTTAGAGGGACTAATTAATTTTAATTATTACTGGATGAGTTTATGATCTTGTCTAATTATTTGGTTCGAGTTTTACGAGTAGGATTTAGTCCTTATATATGAAATAGCATTTTGTGTTCTGAAGTGTGTGTGTGTGTGTGTGTGTGTGTGTGTGTGTGTGTGTGTGTATATATATATATATATATATATATATATATATACACACAGACCGTGCATGGAACAAGGAACTCTTCTGGGATAATTAAATCCACTATAGTTCGAATAAGTAATGGTAAATGACAAATACCATAGTTTTTCTTTTTCATGATGCAAGCCCGATATATATATATAATTATATCCTATATATATTTTAATCTGCACAGCTCTCTCTCGATAAATGGTTATCGTGAATGCTTGATTGCAATTAAGATAAAATATTAAGATAATAAACTTTTAAATCTTTCATAAAAAAGAGATTACAGATAAATAATGTTTCATATATTATTTATTCGTAGTTTCACTTTAGTTTTTAGTATGTAAAAGATTTAAAAATGCGTTATCTTATTATTATACCTATATACACTCGTATATGCCTGAACCAATTTTAATTTTTGCCTTTAAATTCCACTGTAAAATGTTAACAATCTGACCGTCCTACACACGAGTATGGGACGCAAGGCATAAATGGGTTAATATTTTCATTTTAGTCGTAATTAAGCGCCGATGATGATAAAAACATTTATCGAAAGCTTTGCGGAATAAAATATTTAGTTTGGTGTTACTACTTATACAGTGTACAGTTTGCGCGCCAGAATAGTTTGTGTGAAATGGTTAAATCTATACATATTTATAAGCGAACGCCATAAAGAACATAAATATATTTCAACAGAGAGTAAATTTATTCCAAATTCGAGTGTCCTATTTCGCCCGTGGAACTACTCCCATACGGAAACCTATTTCATCCCTTTTTCCGGAAGACACCAACATCATCCAGCTGCCTTCCAGTGGGAGTTCCTGGTGGCCTGAAAAAGTCTGGAAAGTATATCTGGAAGTCTTCAGTCTCCTCCTTACTCGAGAGATCCAGTTCTCCTCGTCCCTTAAAAATTCACAACTCCATTGGGGACCGGAGATAGGGAACTTTGGGTTATGATTTCGAATGCTCGATGTATCTTTGGAAGATAAAAATGGTTATAGTGTTCCAGAGAGATATTTTTTATTGATTGTTTTGAATGTTTAATATAAAACCGAGTCTGGAAATGGGATGTCAGAATTTTGTTTTTCACTCCTTTACAAACTTCAAACTTCCTCTTATAAATATTTAGTCAAAGGCGGATACTTTTATTGGAATTTATTGGTGTCTATTTTATTTATTTAGTTATTTTTTATCGCTTACAACTTGTAAATAAGATAATAGGAAGTAGTTTTCTATTTCATAAGAGAAAGGAAAAATGTAATTCTAAAAGGCCAATAAAAATGTTTGGAATACGAAAAGTCTTATTAGCAAACTTTGCATGTATGCCAGATATTCTCTCTCTCTCTCTCTCTCTCTCTCTCTCTCTCTCTCTCTCTCTCTCTCTATTTACCTAGCCTATCTTCATCTGTCTGTGTATGAAAAAGCCTAAATATGTGAAGCTTTCAACTTTACAGTGATTTGAATAACAAATGGGATATTGTTAGGCCTAGGAATACATCTTTTAATGGTTTTAATTCAGGATTTATAAAGTTTAGTGGAGCACATTCTCTACTTTTACTTTGTTGTTGAATTATATGACCTTCTCTACAATGCTACGATGCTCATTTAAAATTACATTTTAAGATATGTAGCGAGGAATTTTTTTTTTTTTTTTCAATTTGAGCTGTATGGGATGTCCAAAAGCAGTTAAAAAAGTTTGATGTCTCAATGAGATAAAGTTCTCACGATGCTCGTGAAATTGCTGGGCTGCTACGTACAAAACTACGTATCTTTGTCATTATAGTCCAACATCTTATTCTAAGGGGTTCCAAAAAACCTTAGCCCCCCCCCCATTTGCAGCTTACATGTTTACTTATATCGAAATAGTTTTTAGTGATTATAAAATATATAAAATTCTTTATTTATTGCAAGTATTAAAATTACTCTAGCTGATAAAGTGATAATATAATGGCTTCTCAATTAATTGGTGATTCGGAGAGGCAACGTGTGATAGATCGCATACGAGCAATAACATTTCGGGAAGCTCGTGATGCTGGAGCCACCTTTATAACACGTTCATGGGTTGCCAAAAAGTTGCGAAGAAATGAGGAGTTCGTCAAAAGAAATTGGAATAAAACTTTGGATGAATGTGAAATGGATACAACCAAATCTGGGCGCCTAAATTTGCCACTCTCTCAGGAAACAAAGGACATCATTGAAAGCGGTACGCGTAAGCGGAAAAACAGCTGTGCTAAACTTTCTAGAGAGATCGAAGTGTTGAGAGGAAAGATCGTTAGTGGTGAGATCATTCGACTGTACCGTCATAGGCAAGGTTTAAAGCCTTGGCATAAACTTCCAAAGCCAAGAAAAACTCAACTTAACGTCGATGACAGAATGTGGTTTGCCCATTATCTTGAAGATTGGGATGTGGATGATTTCATGCATTTAGCTGTCTCCGATGAATTTTTTGTTTGCGTAACACGTCGGCCTAACTACCAAAATGATCAACTTAACGTCGATGACAGAATGTGGTTTGCCCATTATCTTGAAGATTGGGATGTGGATGATTTCATGCATTTAGCTGTCTCCGATGAATTTTTTGTTTGCGTAACACGTCGGCCTAACTACCAAAATGATCGAGTGTGGGCCACAACACCAGATGAAATCGATGACAATGAACATTATCGCGAATTATTAAAAAGTCCAGACTGTGTTGGTGTGTTTGTTTTGTTCACTGCAAAGAAGCTCATGTGGGTGCTGAAGCCAAATGGTCAGAGTTGAGATGGACAGTATTTTCGTGATATTATTCTATCCCAGCATGTTATTCCTTTTCTAAGAAACCCAAACAATGTTATGGATGTCGATCAGGTCACACTTCTGCACGATAAGGCCCCCTGCTTTAAGGCATTAGCCACTCAACAGTTGTTGCGGAACCATGAGATCGATTTCTTTGGAAATGAAGAATGGCCAGGAAATTGTCCTGACCTGAACGTCTGTGAACACATTGGATCAGTTATAAAGGACAAGGTTGAATGTCTCTTGTTTCAAGAACCTGCAGCAAATCGATTTTCGAAGGATACAATGACGCAACACGTTGAAACTGTTTTAGCAAATTTGCGTAACGATCAAGATCTATTCACGTCACTTTTGGCAAGCTACCCAAAGCGAATTCAGGCTATCTTGGAAGCCAATGGCGGGAACACCAAGTTTTAATTGTTTCTCATTAAATGCAGGATTAAATTCTCTTTTGTAAGGTATGTTTAGTTTTACTGTACCTCTAATGGTTTAGGCCATGGGCGGGGGGGGCTAAGGTTTATTGGAGCCCCGTATATAATTCTAAGATATTGCAGAGCTTTCCTGAGAGGATATATTTATTCAGTCGATTTTCTCGACGGAAGGAATATTCAAATTCATAGAGCCTGGGACATTATTGAAATTATAATAAAGATTAAAGATAAAGCCGAGATAATTGATGTGTTCCAAGTTGAAACAGTATATCGGTGTTCATTTTAATTTTTATATTTTAGATTTGCGGTTCAATGAAAATTTTAACCTTCCGAGGGATGTTAAAAACATTTTTAACACTAGTAAAGCAAATAAATTTATTCTTTTTGGGAGTAATTAATTAATGTGTATATATACAAGGATCAATCAATATGTAATGTGACTCTCATTTAGAAACCACTGAGCTCCATGCACTCACTTACCCCAGATTTGAACTTAGTTTATATTAGCTGATTTCAATATAGGGGTTGGGCAAATCGTCGCTTAATCTTGAAAGGCCCAAGCTCGAAAAGTTGAAAAAATAACGTTTTTATCAAAATATTAGTTCGTTTTCGTGTTCTGCATCTTGTCTTAAAAGGGTCGAGCTCTCCTCCAATCAGAAAGATCGTGCACCTTGTAGAATCTAACGCGACAAGTGGGACGACCTTCAGAGCAACAAAACAGTTTTTCTTGTTTCCTGAACAATTTACTTTTTTGCTAGCTAGGACCTTTCAAGATATAAGCGACGATATAATCCCGTTTCACGATAAAACTAATGTGTGTTAGATGTGGAAGAATGACTGTGGCTTATCTAAAATATTTTTTTCCGACGTGATACAAAAGCTTGTTAGCTGGTAACGAAAGTTCATTAACTGATTTACAGGTGATTATATGGCGCGAAATGACACCATGATTTTCTTTGGCAATAAACGAATATGGTGGTCGGTAATTAAGTTAATTTTATTTATTGATTTATTTATTGAATTATTTATTGATTTATTTATTGATTTATTTATTGATTTATTTATTGATTTATTGATCTTCGTAAAAAGATCAAATTATGATCTGAAGCTGAAACTGGGTTATATCGTAGCCATGTCGCAAACACCAAAACCGCTTCCCATGAGCAAAGACATTAAGTGACATTGGGTCTGGATAGTAGTTTGATGGGAGGGCTGTCTTCCGCGTCCAGAGGGTGTAGCGGCCCATAGGTGGTTGAAATCCCACGTGAAAGCTGTGGTACTCCTCAGTCACGTGACCTTTGCCATTACGAAGAAAGTTAACCCCAAAATATGGTCATCTTGAAGTTGAAGTAAATATTTAACATTTCAACTTCTTTTATGAACTTTTATGGAAAAAATAGGTCGGATTATAATTATTGCGTTTTTGTAAAACTTCCGTAATTTAGATACGTTTTTTTTGGCGATTTAAACAAATTTATTACAGTTTATTTAATTGTTTATTTAACTTTTCACATCTTAACTGTGATTTTGGGGATCTGATTGTTTATTGCGTTTTCTGAAAACTTTATTACAATTCTACAATTGTATTGAATGTATTCTGTCGGTAAACGCGTCTTGGCGGATTTCTAGTTATTAATTTATTTATTTATGATAAAATAAATAAATAAATAAATAAATATGTAATATATACAGTGTATATATATGTAAAATGTAACTGTTTGTATGTGAAATATAAATGTACGTCTCGAAAGAACACTGTAGTTGCGGTCTTCTAATTTTTGCGAAATATTTTCTCATTACTTCGCAATTTTTACTCGTAGAAGATAAGTAAACTGAGGTACTTTGAGATCTTCAAAATTAAAACATCTTAAAAACTGTTAGTGATATCTAGGTTAGAACAGGTTGAATTGGGGTGGCTTGGGTTAGGTCAAGTTAAGTTAGGTTAGGTTAGTTTAGTTTAGTTTATTTAAGAAGCTTACCTCACAAATCGGGTAAAAGTCAACCTACAATTTCGAGAAAAAGTTCACCAAAAAACATTAAAATTTCTAAAAAACAAAATTACCACTAAGTCACATTGTGTTTTTCTTTAGTTCATTCATTTTGGTCACAGTAACAAAACATGAAAAACAAAATTTAGTTAGTAATGGTTAGTAATTTTTTATGCTTCTGTAGAATTTTGTTTCTAGGCGAACTTTTTTCCGAAAATATGTGTGTGTGTGTGTGTGTGTGTGTGTGTGTGTGGTGTGTGTAATAGTAAAATTAATGAGAATATTTAAGAGCCTATTCTCTCTTAATATTTCAATTTCTTTGTGCAACATTATATTAGGGGAAATTCATCTTTTTGAAATTGAAATTAAAATTCGAGAATTCAATTTAAAAAGCAATAATTAAAATCATTTAGATAAAAAGGAATTCAAAATTGCCACATATTCATAACAAAATTACATAATTAGGATTAAATTGAAGTAAGGAATTTTATTATTATTATTATTATTATTATTATTATCATTATTATTATTATTATACGTATGAAGCACTTTAAATATTACGTCTTAAAACTGTTTTTCGCTGAACTCTGAAAGTCATTTAGGAGTTTAATCGATAGTGGAAAGTGAGCAACTTTTCCAATTAATACACTAATTGTTAAAGTCGGAATAAATGAGAAACAAACTAGTTCCAATTCGTTTCTGAATAATCGAGAAAAAATTGTCACTCCTAACTTCCAATAATGATTCTCATGCTACTCCCATACACTGAACGGTTTCTCCTATCAAGTGTGTGTGTGTGTGTGTGGTGTGTGAAAAAGAGAGAGGGAGAAAGTTCATATAAATATTTGGTTAAAAGTATAATGAATTAAATAATTTTCAAAGAGAATTATTGATGCGTTTTAAATAATAAACTAATTTATAAAATATTCTACGACATTTGTCCTATTTCACAAAATCTTTTCTGGTGATTTGAAGTTTTCCCCCGTCATTAGGTTTGCTTGAAAGTGCGTGCCAACCAGTAATATATAAATAAAGACTTCCGTCTCTCGTCCGATATCTCATCCTATATACCAGTATTTCCGAACCGGGGTGCCACGAGTGCCTCCTAAGGGTGCCTCAAAACTTCATGAAAATGACAAAACTAAGTAAGTGAACTTTCAAAGTTAGTGAAGATATGCAAATTTCAAATGAAGCAATACATTCCCGATTTACTACCTCCCTACGAAAACTGTATATAGGATCAATTTGGAGTTACGTGGGGTTTTGATGGGGGAGGGGGGTTGAACTGGCTGTTGAACTTGGGGGGGGGGGGGGGGGGGGGAGACAAAGATCCTCCGGGGTGCCGCGAAAGAACAGATGGCATTGGGGTCGTCCTTAGAACCAGAAAAGGTTTGGATCCATTGCTGTATAAAATAGAGTCGATTTTATTCAATAAGAAAACCCGGAATTAATTGAATATTTAATACAAATATTTTACTGAAATTTACGATCGTGAAATAACAGTTATTATTGTAAAATAAAATGGAAAAGATATTTAAATGTAAAAGTAATGTTTGCACAATGTTGTTGTCCGTCATTCCATCATTCAAGGATTTTGGGGTTCGAATCGCATCGTGTGTTTAATTAGACTTTTTTACATTCACTTCATTCACCATAACCCGATTTCACTTTCCGACTTTATACACCATTTTAAACACTGTAGTACTTGCTCTAACGGGGACTACTTCGCGGCCACGTCGTTACACCACTTCACGTTAGATTAGCGAGGTTAACGACGTTGGGTCTGCATAGTAGTTGGATGGAAGACCGTCCCTCGTGTCTGAATGATTTAGACACCCGTGGTTCGGGTTTTTCTTTGCTTTCAAATTTTTATTTTGAACTCTTACAAGTTCAGTTCCTTCATTCGCGTCACTGATGATGTCGAGGTTGATGGTCGGAGTGATCTTTCGTTCTATTATTCCCGAGTTTCGTCTAGTCTTAATCTTTTCATAGTGTATTCCATATCAGTCAGAGTTAATTCGTATACACACGATATTCATGATTTTCCAATAAAACAGATTTACTTTTAACTGATAAATGTGAGAGAGAGAGAGAGAGAGAGAGAGAGAGAGAGAGAGAGAGAGAGAGAGAGAGAAGTAATTTGTTCGCCTCCTTTTTTGAGTTTGTAGAAGTGGTGGCAATTTACTTCAAGTTTGTTTTTCTGAAAGTAGAAAAATTACCTTTAAAAATTCAAATTAGTAAATAATGTTCCAATATTTTCTCATCTTCAAGATTATTTGCAGAAACTTTGATAAAAAAATAAGTTCATCCTTTTCTTAATAGTTTTTACATCTTACAAGAAATATGGTAGGCCTACTTATTATATATATATATATAATAAGTAGGCCTACCGTGTGTATATATATATGTATATATATATATATATATATATATATATATATATATATATATATATATATATATATATATTGTGTGTGTGTGTGTGTGTGTGTGTATGTTAGAGTGTACATTTGCCTAATAATATGAATTAAATTTGTTTTAATGTGGCGGCGGTGTGGGTGTGGTTTAAATGGTTGAACTGCCCCTTTGTTTATACATCTGGTTAGACTTGTAGCCTTATACTTTCCGTGTACTATAATAATTTAACTTCACCTAACTTAATTACATTCAATACTCATTTTACTTCCACCTCAAAAAAAAAAGAAGAAAAATGTCGACAAAATGTCTCTCCGAAGAAACGTCGTTAATATTTTTGAGAAGGGACCCCGTTTTTCATTTCCCTCATTAAGGTAAACACTGTTTTGGAAGATAAAATTACGAGATAATAAGCATGAATGTTTACTTTTTTCGTTAATGGCAGGTAATGTTACTTTAGGTTATTGGACGGAAAGGTAAGAACTTAACATTATGCGGAATATACGTCGCACGCATACCCGTAATTCCGGGACTTGGTTCCTGTAGGACAAAACTGCTCGCGTTCTTGCGGCATTTTAGGAAAATTTCTAGCACGAATACCCGGTTTATACCCATTCTCACTACTAAAAATGGTCATGGCGAAGTTGACACACAATTTTAGATTCATTAAAATATCTAAAAATACAGCAGTCACAAAAGAGATGAATAAATAATCGCTCATGGAATTACGAGGGAAAACTCTTATACAGACGATGAAGTATAACGCTTGAAACTTCTCAGGCAAAACCAGTCCAGACCACTATTCCCGCAAGACAAGCAAGAAATTAAATACTGCTGGACTGGTTCTCTGCGTAGTTTCAAGCTTTGTCTAAGTCATCGCGTATTTGGCGGTTTTCTCTTATTACCAACTATAATCACTTCGCAGCCAGCGGTCGTGGAACAGTAGGTAACAGTGAAGACACTGTGGTCGGGAGGTTCGACTCTCGATGATGCTGGTTAATAATAATCCAGGAATTAATGTAATGGTCCGCATTCGTGTGGTCTGAGTTTCCGACTCTCTTCATTGATTGTTTAATTTACTCGTAAGTGATTATAACATTGTGTGAAAATCAAACGCTGCGCAACAACTTACACAAACAATATGTTGTTATTTTTAAAAGCTTTCGTTGCTTGATCAAATAAATTACATTCATATTTGCATTATGCGACGTTTCGAATTACAGTAAAGCCTCGTCCAACGCGTGTTTGTCAAGCGCGAATTTGCTTATACATGGAAAAATAAATGCGAACAATTATTTGCTGAAAGCGGAAAATTTGACTATACACGGTCCGCCAAACACGCTCTAATACAGTAGTACTGTACGCGTGTCAATGCGCGCTCTAGTGTTTTCTCCTACACTCTCCAACACTCCCGCATCTCCCTCCTTCTTGCGTCACCCCTCGCAGCACCCTTTGTTTCAGTCCCGCTAATCCGTTAAGTTCAGCGAAGTTGTGTTGGATTGTTTTTGTCGTATTTTGCCGTTATTTGCTATTACCCTTAAACAGCAGTATTACACCAAAACGTAAAGCATCTGCGAGTGATAGTGAAGAGAAGAAAAGTCGTAAGGTTATGACATTAGCCGAAAAAATAAAGATTCTAGATAAGTTGCGTGGTGGTATGAGCATAACATCACTCGGCCGCGAGTATCACGTGAATGAGTCTACCATACGCACCATCCGAAAGAGAGAAGAAAAGAAACGTGCTATTTTCATTTAATATATTTTTATTTATTAATGTAAATATCATTATGTTTATAATTTTTATGTTCTTATTTCATATACAATATAGGTAGGGAAATTCATTTATGCATGAATAAAAAATCTACGTATCTAAGTATTAATGGGAGACTTTACACGGCCGCGTTCACGTATCCCCATTTATCCCATAAGATATTAAGTTTGTCCAACGCGGACTTACCTAACGCGCCGTTCTCGAGGAACCTAACCCCCGCGTTGGACGAGGGTTTACTGTATGGTATTTTTTTTTTTTTACACGAATCTCAAGGTTGTTTGTTCAGACTATCACAAAAGTATTTTTTCTCGAAAATAGCTCACTACTATATTTGGTAGTACTGAGAAAGAAAAAATTGTTGTACACTGTATGCAGTAAAGTACCTCATGATATGAAAATTTTAAGCCGTTTTGTTCCCTATTGCAAATGAACTCCCGTTCCAGATAAGCTCTTCCGTAAGGTACTTAAAGAAGTGAACTGCGCAATAGTCCCTCCTCTCACATATATACAGTATTTAGTAAATCGTTACAGTCTGGAGAAATTCCGCTCGATTGGAAACTTGCAGACATTACGCCAATATTTAAAAAAGGGGACAAATCGCTTCCGGGAAATTATCGTCCCATCAGACTGACTTCAGTAGTTGGTAAGCTTATGAAGACGATCGTTCGGGACAAAATAGTTAATCACTTAGAAATTAATAAATTAATCAAAGATTCTCAACACGTCTTTGGACATAATCGTTCTTGTCTTACTAATTTGATCGACGACTTTTTTAATGATATTGTAAATTTATATGACGAGGATAAAACAGTAGATATTATGAATTTCGAATTTCACAAAGCGTATGATAAAGTGCCACAGAGAAAATTATTAGCTAAACTTCATTCTCACGGAATTGATGGTAATGTTCTCAAATGGATCGAAAATTGGCTTAGTGGACGTAAACAAAGAGTGGTCATTAATGGCAAAGCGTCTAACTGGAAAAGTGTAACTAGCGGCGTGCCTCAGGGATCAGTTCTGGGACTAGTTCTTTTTATCATTTATATCAGTGATATCGACGCAGGAATCAACAGTATAATTTCAAAATTTGCTGCGGATGATACCAAACTAGGCGGACGAACAAAATTAACGGCAGAACGTTTGCAGATTCAAGAAGATATTAATAAATTACTCTAGTGGGTGGAAATTTGGCAAAGAAACTTTAATATAGATAAATGTAAGACGTTCCATATCGGTAGAAACAATGTTATAAAAAGTATTTTATGCGCGCGACAAGACACTAACGAGTGTTACGGAAGAGAAACGGGTATTATTGTTGCCGACACTCTTAAATCGAGTAAACATTGTATCGAAGCAGTCAGAAAATCAAATAGAATCTTGGCATTTATTGGTAGATCGTTCGAATTTAAGTCGGAAAAAACAATGCTAACATTAGATAATTCCTTAGTACTTTCCCACCTGGAATACCGCGTTCAAATCTGGTCCACATTTTTACGACAGGACATAAATAGAATGGAGAGAGTGCGGCGATGGGCTACTAAAGTGATCCTTAGAATAAGCAACAAATCATACGCTGCTGTTTAGAAAGGTTAAATTTATTCTCACTCGTAAAAAAGACGAATTCGAGGAGATTCCATCGAATCCTTTAAAAAGAAACTATGAAAATAAAAACCCACTCTAATAGACAGAGTTTATTTCCACAACAGTTTCGACGCCCACTGGCATCCTCCTCGGGTGGATACAGAAACACTAATGAACCAAAACAAGAGGGAAAAACAGTCCAGGGACCGACCGTTAAGAAATTCGCACCTGGACTGTTTTTCCCTCTTGTTTTGGTTCATTAGTGTTTCTGTATCCACCCGAGGAGGATGCCAGTGGGCGTCGAAACTGTCGTGGAAATAAACTCTGTCTATTAGAGTGGGTTTTTATTTTCATATTTTGACCTTCACGTAGAAAAAAGTGAAGTTTTTTGCATTTAAAAAGAAACTAGTTGCTTATGTTGCCTTAAACCCCAAGTTGGAAGCATTTGTTCGCACGTAGAAATAATGTATAATTTTCAGTTGGATTTTCCCTCGTTTGTATTGGAAAATTTTCACTCGTCTTTAAATTTTCTTACTTCTTTTAACCTTCCTTCTTAAACGGACAGCCTCGTAGGGACCACCACGACTGTTGCTCTTTGGTGTCCTTTGTATTCCTTTGTATTATATATCAAAATAAGGTTAGGAAAGGATCCTCTCCGAAATTAGATTCTAAACTGGCCACCGCATAGACAATAACCAGGAACTTACTGTCTCTCTTTTTTTTTGACTCTCTATACCAAAAAGCTATACCAAACGGGAAAGGAATATGGGTAATGTCAAACCGTTTATTACTTGAAACTTTACAGTTACAAAAGCCCATTTAAATACTTCGACTTAAAGGCTTTACGAACTTTACTGTTCAGAGGCCATTTAAAACTTTTTATTAAGTCATTTTTATTTTTAATAATTACTGATATTAAAAAAAATACGTTGTGTGTGTGTGTGTGTATATATATATATATTATATATATATATATAGTTATATAGTTATACAAAAATTCCTTTTATATTTCTAATTTCTCTGAATTTATTAAAAAGTTTAAAATTAAAATAACTTTTGGAGCGTAACACAGAAATAGTTTTTTAATAAGTTTTTATTTATTTATAAATTATTTATTCTTTATTTTTTATTCTTTATTTTTCTTTCTTATTATTTAACGTTATTTTATTTTTAACATTAATTTTAACGTTATAAATTAATGCATTTTATGAGGAGCTTTACACGCCATAAGTTTTGAACCTTATATATATATATAATATATATATATATATATATATATATATGAAAAAGAGGCTAACAAAGACCCTAAGATCTTCTCCAGGCCAGACGGAGAGAGAGAGAGAGAGAGAGAGAGAGAGAGAGAGAGAGAGAGAGTTACAAGGACAAGAGGAACCCTGAAAGACCTTTCAGTCCACTAGGGGAGGTTCCTGTTATTAAACTAGTGCATTTTTTTAAAATTATTCTAGCAGTAGTAGAAAACTGGATGGAAAAGCATAAGGCTCTCTCTCCACTCCACTCGGCTCTCTCCGCTAGAGGCGGTACGGAAAAAGGTTGAAGAAAGTACCTTGACCGTGGAAAAGTAGCCAAGGAAATTTTACGGGAAAGAGAAAAATAGGCAAACTATCTCTGCAATTACGCTATGCGCACACAGAAACCTACACTAGATAGCACCATTGTGTAAACTAATATAATAATATATTTGTGGTGATCATACATCAACTACTTGGTATTGTCACAGAAACCTCAAACATCTGGTTTTGATTATATACAAAATATTTACAACTCTATTTACCGAGATATAGTGCCAACAAAGACTCTATGGCCCATTCCAGGCTAACCCGAAAGGATTAAGAGAGAGGAAAAGGTCAAACTCTCCATGCCTACATCCATGTACGCGCAAAACCATCACGCAGAAATAGAAGTAAACCTCGTCTCCCTCTTATTCGCGTGGGCCACCGCCGGCAAAGTGAGTAAATGCTTCTAGAGGAAAGGGGTTGAAACAAGAATTGAAAACGGATATCATATTTTTAACATCATGCCCTCACCCGTCACGTGCACCCAGCCACCCAAAAGAAGGAAGAGGAAAAAATAAATAGTGATAGCAAAAACGCAACTCTACCTCACCTAATCCATGCCATGCATTTCCTTTCGGGGGGGAGGGTTGTTTTTGTTCATTAGGAAGTTTTGTATTTCTACAAAATACTTATCTACTCTACTCTTAGGTTAACAAGGCAGGCAAGTGTGTGGGTGTGTTTTCTGTAATTGGATGTCTGTCATGTCATAGGAGATTGTAGACCCAATCAACCAGGGAAGTACTCCGAGAGGGACGTTAGGCAAGAGACAGGGGAAGCTGGAACTCCCGTTTCTCGTGTCATTGTCCTCCTTAGCTGATCTTTTCCTGTGTCTCATCTACCCTGTGAGCAGTCCAGCATGCTCTTACACACACACTTCTTCCTCTATTCCTCACTACACATACATTCATTTCGTACATTACATGATCTTTTCAAAATTATTTCGGCTTTATGCTTTTCTTCTATTGGGGGCGTTTTTGCGGGCATTCGCCCTTGGCCCCTCCTTTCTGCATTAAAAAAATGTTTGTCAACTCTTTGAATGTTGCTGAGTTTCAAGTTGGGTCTCCCGTCGTGAAAGGTGTTTAGGCGGTAAGTGATATATTGAGTCGCTCGTGAGAGAGAGAGAGAGAGAGAGAGAGAGAGAGAGAGAGAGAGAAGAGAGAGAGAGATACGAGCCTTTTCATATAAGTTTGGTCGTAAGGGGAAAACAAATACACCAATTATGGAGAGAAGTAATAAAGAGTTAGATGGAAAACGCATCACATTACATCACACGCATTCCTAAACTTTCCACGTCGCAGAAGAACGCATCACCAGTATAGTAACACCGCTACAAAACGTCATTCTCGTTTGCAATATTGCAATAATTGCTTAGTGCATGCAATATGGCAAAACATTTTGGTCTCGTTGAAGAACCAATATAATGATCATTTTGATTTCGGTCAAAGACCGCGTCAAGTGCCAACAGAAGCATGGGCCTTTCATCATTTTGGGGGTGAGTGGAGCGCCAGAGTTTGAAGGAAGAATGGAAATCACGGATGATTTAGAACGATTTAAGGCTGTCTGCTTTAAAGTGTGTATGCACACGAGATGAATGAAGGAAGGTCTGCTTAAAATGTATCGCTAATTCGTTAGACGTTATTTACTGATTTTTGTGGATTTACAACAGCACAACGGCTATATATATATATATATATTATTAGTGATGTAGCGGATGTCATTTTTTTCACATCCGCGGATGCGGATGCGGATGAGGATGTTTGATTTCAACATCCGCGGATGCGGATGCGGATGTCTACATTTTCGTTATTTTTTAGGATATATTCGAGATTTGTTGTGTTTAACGTATATAATAAGTTATTATATAGAGAGAGGTGTAGCTATAATGTAGTATAATTGATTAATTGTACAATAATTGCTGTACTTTCTCTGAACATATAAAATAATATCAAGCATCTAACTAATATAGAAATCAATTAGTGAATTCGTCTGCAAATAAATTCGTTATATTTTGTTGAGTTTCAGCCACAATTAGAAACATAATTGTGTTACCAGGATGCGGGACGTGAACCCAACTCAAATGCACCCCACCGACCTCTTTCCCCAACCTCCACCCTTATAGAAAGAGATCTTTAATTAGCTTGATAACTATTTATATTAAGTTTAAAGTTTTATTAGGCATATTTATAAATGAGTAATTAAAATAAAGTAAACTAAGATGTTCATCGTTTAATGTTCAAACTTAATTATAGGAAGGTTATGCTTAAGGAACATTAATTTTTCTGCCTTTTCTGCTGCCAGTCTGTTCTCTTTTCATCATATATCCAGCACTGCTAAATAATCTCTCGCTTGGTACGTTTGTTGGAGGACAGGCTAAATGTTTCCTTGCAAGTTTACTCAAGTATGGATAGATATTCTGCGTATTTTTCCACCAACTAATAGGATTGTCACATGCAGCCAGGCGTTTCTCTTGGTGATAGCTCTCGATCATTTTTACTACATCTTTTGCCATCGCGTAGGTCTCGTCATTGCTGCTTGACTCAAGAAACTGAGAGACAGATTCTGTGATAGATTTGCTTGTTGAAGGTGTTGGTTCTGTCACTGAAACTTTTATTCTTTTGGTGGGTGGCGAAGCGACAGATTCAAGAGATTGAAGCTCTTCAACTGCTTTGCCAAGTGATGATTTAACTCGTTCTAATGTACTAGGTGAAAATAACTTAGCTTTGTAACGTGGATCTAAGTAGGTTGCACGAGAGTAACTTCATACAAGAACAGCCTCTCGTCTTGTCGCTTGCATCACTTTTGCGCACAATGAACTAGTTCTATTAATATAGTAGAATTTGATAATTTCCGCTTATTAATGACGTTTTATCTCAACGGTCCACATCCGCACGACATCCGCAGTCCAAAGTACGGATGCGGGTGCGGATGCGGATGCGAGAAAATGTGCGGATGTTCCGCGGATGCGGATGCGGATGTGACCTACATCACTAATATATATATATATATATATATATATAGTCACGGAACCCGAAACCATACACTCAAAAAACTCTCTTTATTTAAACAAATTTAAATTTGTATTTTAGACAAACAAAGTTAAGTTTTGTCAAAACTGAGCTAAATAAAATTCATGATATTCACCTTTATTATTCACCTTTAATATGAATTCGGTGAAGATTAAATGCAGATAAGGCTATATTTACTTTGAATTACTTATTTTTAAAATTCGTACGTGAAGTCAAACCAACTGAAAATAAATACAGTATAATGTAATATGTATTTAATATAAACCAGATTTACTTTCAAGTAACCTCGTTTATATACAAATTCTTTGCCCAAATTAAAGACAATTTTTGGAAAATCATTAAGGAATCATCTTTCGGGTGCATAAATTTCCAATCACACACACACACACACACACACACACACACACACACCACATACTGTATAGTAGAAACTAATTAAAGTAACCATTATCGGAAGCAAAGGAAAGTTTTCACTTTAGAGAGGTGGTCACCTTAGAAAAGTTATATTTCCCAAAAGAGAACTAATAGAAACTGACCTTTTTCAATTACTTGTTTCAACACTAAAGAGGATTATTCCATTAGTTTTCAAAAACCAAAACATTTTGTATTGAAACGTATTCGTTTTAACTTTGTTTAATTGACTATTGAAACAGTTTTCCAGAATAAATGCAAAAACCTCACTTTTTCGCCTCACTTTATCATAGTTTTCCAGAAATTACAGGTATGAGCCATAAAAGGATTAGGTCGTAAAACCATCGTGTTTTATTAAACTCGCACTGTCACTTTAACAGAATAAATTCTGAACAAAATTGATTATTAGTTGGGTAAAACCGGTCAGTCACTTTCCCCAATACGCGAGTGGTCACTATACTGCCGAAAATGTGCATTGTAAATATATGATCTATGCCGGTACCACGGAAAGTGGGTGGTCACTACGCAAAGGTGGTTAACATTGGCAGATTGTAAAATATATAATAGTAAAACACCTTTCAAAATAGCAACACCTTTTAATGTTCTGAAAAACATGGAAATAAGAACGAAACATTTTGTCTGAACATAAAACTTCAAATGTTTTTTTATTTCGAAAAAGTTTTCACTTCGAAGTTTGGCCTAAAAAAAAAATTATGAATTTTTTAAGTTTTAACTTTGAAAAATGAAGACATGTAAAGTTTAAATGCTAGAAACTTTATCAGGGAATTAGCATATTTTAATTGTTTCAGGGACATACATATATATATATAAAACTTTTGGTTAGCTTCCGCCCGAATTGTTCATTCTGACGAAAGTCAAGTTTTTCACTCCACCTTAGACCTACAGTTTAACGTGGACTCTGAACCACGCCCCACCAGTACCAGCGTCTTAACCACTAGGCCTAGGCCACCTAGGGTACCCATTTATCTACTAACCACTTTCTTTATTGTGTGGAAGGATGAACAGGTGGGTTTTGCTGCGCGCCGGCTGCCGTCACCGGGTCTCGAACCCGGGGCCGATGGATTCGTAGTCAGTGACGCTAACCACTACACCACCGAGGCGGTGTATATATATATATATATATATATACCACTACACCACCGAGGCTGTATATATATATGTGTGTGTGTGTGTGTGTGTGAGTAGTAAATGTCAAATTTTTATTATAAGATAAATACCATGAACAAGATTTTAATTACATCTAATTTCATGTTGTCGTTTTGGGGTTATTTACCCTCCTTCGTAACATCTGAGGTCATGTGGCGGGAGAGGACCCGCTTCTTTACGTCTGGATGCGGAGGACGGTCCTCCATCCAACTACTACTCAGACCCAATGTCGCTTAACTTTGGTGATCGATCGGAAGTGATGTTGCGACACTGGCCACGACATACCTCACATTTAATAAATGATGGATTAAATGTCTGCTATACATCGGGAGAATCCAACGTAGCTACCTATGGTGTCGAGGGGTCAAACTTTCATTTATATACAGTTGTCCGCATTATTGCTGCATCCCATCCCATCCCATTTCGTGGTCCTATTAGACATTAATCCCTTAAAAAGGGATTTTTTTTTCGTGTAATGATCACTTTTGTTTTGCTTTCTCAGAAGCGCTACGTCAATGCCACGTCGCGACACCGTTTCCCGTTAGATCAGCGAGATTAAGCGACGTTGGGTTTGTTCAGTATTTGGATGGCTGATCGTCCTCCGCATTCGGGTGATGTTTCGACGATTAAATGGTTCAGATCTCACGTAAATGGGTAGGTCCCCTCCGTCACGTGACATTTGCGGATGAATACGTCACGAGGGCAGACAGACAGACAGACAGAAAATATTAATAGACACTCACTGCAATGAATACTCGCGTATTTTACTCCATAGCAATTTCTCTGCAATGTAATTCATGCGAAGTTTCTCCTGAATTCGTCCATTTTTCATTTTGAACGAGTAAGATCGTATGATGCACTTAAAGTTTAACATTTTTAACGTGTCATAAATTTTCTTATGAAATAATTTAGATATATTTCGATGTCAGTTCTTAAACATTTTAAATTTTGAGTTAAATTCAGTGGAAAGACGTGTTAAAATCAACTTTAGAGGAATCCTATAGAGGCAATTTGATCAGAAAAGTTTATAAATTAAGTTGATCTTGACGAGTAAATGGTAATTGTAATTACGATGAGTTTCGTACGTCGTATAAAGCTGATACTCTTATAACAAATGCTACAACGGAGATGGAAGTATGTACAGGGTTGTCGCAAAGGTTGCATTGAATGGGACCCGTAGTTTACAATAATAAATAATAATACTTAGGTTTGTTTAACCTCTTTCGTAACGGCAAAAGTCGTGCGACGGAGGGGACCTACACCTTTATGTGGAATTCGAACCATCTACTGGTCGCTACATCATCTGAAAGCGAGGGACGGGTCACCTCTCCAACTACTGATCAGATGCAACGTTGCTTAACCTAACTGGTCTAATGGGAACCGGTGTTACGACGTGTTCACGACGTAGCCCATATAGTTTACAACTAAAACTAAAGAGGGCCCATAAATCATCTTTACATATTCAATTGAAACTGAACTGAATTCATATTAAAGATAATTTATGGACACCCTGTATATTTCCTATTGATTTTCTTTGTGGCCACACTGTATATATACACCTTGTTATAACTGTTGATTATAATTATACTGTATATGTTAAGTTAGGACAGTATATGGCACATTTATTATTACATAACCCTATGACTGTATACAGGTAAATCTCGCTAACTGGTACCTTTAATTTGTTATGAAAAGTGGGTATGTTGGAAAAAGATGAATGTTAAAGGGGTAGATTTAACATTTGTTTTTTAGTACTTAATAATGTCGAGAGACTACATGTTTTTTGTTAAATTTTTAAACTTTATTGTACATGATTCAGGGATGCTTATATATTCTCTGAGAAAAGAGGCGTGTTTTAAAGGGCGACCCAAGCTAAAGTAGCCCATTCTTCTATAGTTATCGATTGCCAGGTTGTCATGAAACACCTCTTCAGTTCACTAAGTGTCCTTGGTTTACGTTTCTGGACCTTCTGCTTAGCAATATTCCAAAGATTTCTTGCCGGATTAAGATCGGGAGAATTAGCTGACCACAGTAGTACTTCAATTTTATAAGTATCAAACCACGCTGATGTTGCACGACCCGCATGAACTGGGGCCAGGTCACGTTGAAAAATAAATGGTTCGCTTCCATACAGCTGCTCTGCAAACTCCAACATGAAATATTCTAAGATTTGTTGATAAACATGACAATTGACATATGCAAGTGACCCCACATCATTTGCACTCATGCAACCCCACACTAACATACTCGCCGCTTTCATTTATTTTTCAACATGACCTGGCTTCAGCTCATGCGGTTCGTACAACATCTGCGTGGTTTAATGCTCATCAACTTGAAGTACTACCATTTCCAGCTAATTCTCTCGATCTTAATCCGATAGAAAATTTATGGAATATTGCTAAGCAGAAGGTCCAAAAGCGTAAACCAGAAAGTGACTTGAAGAAGTGTTTGATGACAACCTGGCAATCGATAACTACAGAAGAATGCAAGAGGCTTGTCGACTTGATACCACGTCGATTGGAGGCCGGACTAAGGGTGGACGAATTAAATAATAAGACGCAGTATTCAATAAACAGAATTAATTTATTTTATTTTTTTAAATTTTATTTTTGCATTAATTTTTTACTATTTAATAATAAGAGTTTTGCTATATTAGAATTTTTTTTTTAAAATGGCACACACGGGTGTCTTTACATAATGACGTCAGAGATACCTGACATTCCTCGTAAAGGTGTATGTCTTAAAGGTATTATCAGGGTCATGAGCGCATTTGAGACGGTATTCTATTTTTTGGGGGGTCCGGAGTTGTATTGCTTAAGTTAAAGTTCTAGGTTTACTTGGAAAATGAGTGCTACATCATTTTCTGAGATAAATGAGTCCCTTCAAATTTCAAATTAATAAGAAATTATATATACAGGGTTAGTCAAAAGTCTGAAAACATAATATATGTATGTATATATGTTATAGAATTTCATCCATAATCCTCCACGGCTTTGCATAATGCAAAATTGGCCCCATCAGGATTCGAACCCGGGGCCTCATGAGTAGATACCGCGGACGCTACCCCTACGTTATGACGTGGTAAAAACTAACATACCTTGTTGCATATATCAACACCCAAGAGAGCCCACAACCCTTTTGTTCGAATGCAGGGAGGTTGGGTTGGTACGGAAAACACCTCTGGACGCAAAAAAGTTGCGCGTTCCCTTAAGTCTTGAAATATACGATAGGTTATGCTAAATTTTACCCCGCCTTCGAACTCAAGAGGTTCCGGGTTCGAATCCTGATGTCAACATCGACGAGATAGTAGCGGGACTCGTTTATAAAGGTCAGAGTGAACGACATATTTCCTTCCTATATAATTTTATTTTGATACACGTTTGGAAACACACAATTAAGGGTTATGGGGCGAGAGTGACCAAGTAATCTTAAATTAAAATTTTAGGGAGAGAGAGAGACTGTACCTTCCAAAAAAATAACCACTCTAATTCTACATTATGAAAACAAACGCAATTTCTCACAAGCTTAGCAATGAAATGCCTCGTCTCTGGGTATTTCTACGCCTCCACAAAGCCGCAAACTTCTCATACCAAGTGCCAAGTATGTAGGGAACATTTTGTTTTGGAGCCAGTAGAGTGAACCTTATAGTTAATTCAGCGCCGTAATTATTCTTGTGCAAAACAAAAATTGTATTCTTTCTGTTAATTCACTGATATGCTCGTAACTATTCAGTTAAACCTTAATATACACAAATTATCTAGAAATTATACACTTATAAATTATAAGGAATATTTACCGTTTTCAAACGTTATATACTTGTGCCATTTTATATATATATATATATTAAACCATACAGTTTCTTAAAAAAGTTCACCTAAATACAATATGTAAAAACATACAAAATTACTAATCAGTAAAGACAGTTTTGTTTTTGAAATTTTATTAGTCACCAAAGAGAACAAACTATTACCAATTATTAATTTTTTTTTGTTTTTAGGCGAACTTTTTTTTGTACCTTTCTTTTTCGTTTCGACACCAGTACAAATATTGCTCTGAACATGTTTTCGTAAGACCATACACTGTGCTTATAATCTTTTAATTTACATTCACTTTTTAACAGATATTTTAAAAGTAATTTTTATATCTTTAAAACTATTATTGTATAATAAGGATTTTATAATCTACTTCGTGGCCACGTCGTAACGCCACCTCCGTTAGATCAGCGACGTTAGGGAACGTTGAATTTCTTTAGTAGTTGTATGGATAACTCTCTTTCGTGTTCAGATGATGTAGCAACCCGTAGATAGTTCCGGCTACACGTAAAGCTATAGGTTGGGAAGGAGATTAAACAACACCAAAGTTCTTGCTACGAAGAAAGTTAATTATACATTCAAGGCAATACTAGTATCCAATCCACTATCAAAGTGGGAGGAGCATGGAGCATTCTGAGTGTGTGTGTATATGTATATATATATATATATATATATATGTTACAGTCAATGTCTAAAATCAGACAATTTGTAAATTGACTGAAATTTTAGGCACTGTGTCAAATTGATGATACACACAAAACCTAACCTAACCTAACCTAATGAATTTTTAGGCAGCATATTGGGAAATACCAGTGGGCATGCATATGCAGCATTACCAGAAAGGTTAGGTTAGGTTAGGTTAGGTTTTGTGTGTATCATCAATTTGACACATTGCCTACAATTTCAGTCAATTTACAAATTGCCTGATTTTAGACACTGACTGTAACATATATATATATATATATATATATATATATATATACACACACACATGAGGTCTGTTCAAAACGTATCCGGACAGGGTGCTTATTTTTAGAACAAGGTCACGCTTGACGTTGACTACGCTAAACATGTCTCTGCATGTCAAGACAAGTTGACTGATAGGGTTGCACTTCATTGTGTAGCGTCAGTCCACTGTGGTGAGCCAATAAAATTAAACATGTTTTGTTTCGCAGCGATTTCTTACGATGTCAGAGAGTACCGACTGTGAAGGTGTTGTGCACCATGAATATACCTAAAAAGCCTGGGAAAAATGGAAGTACTAAAATATTCGTTGACAAAGTGCGAGTGTTATTATTCACACGATAGAAGGTTCGTTTTGCCTTGTTAAGACAAGATTCCATAAACGCAGGTGGGTAGCACAGATCACTTCCAATATCGTTAATTTTTTCCAATTCGGCAAAGGATTTGCACACGCGTGTAAAACAGCATCAATATTCCGTTAGAACGGGACAGTCGTCCAGTGCCCTTTTTGTCCATTTGTCAGAGTTATCCTACTGTATTGATTGGAATAATGCTTCAGTTTTGTTTCACTCTAGCAACATTGTTAATAGAAATATTCTTGAGTCTGCTATTATCCAACTTACAAATAACTTTAACATAAGCCAAGGTCTTTTGTAACTCGATCCTGTTGTTTTGAATTCGTTCAGAACGGATTTAGACAATAAGGGCAGAGTGCTAAAACTTTGGTAGTTTTCCATTATAAATTTGTATGCTCCTCTTATAATTTTTATTTTTCAATTGGTTGTAAACAATCCATTTGATCTTGTGTTGAATTCGTTCAGAACGGATTTAGACAAGAAGGGCAAAGTGCTAAAATTGGTAGTTTTCCTTACAAATTTGTATGCTCCTCCCACAATTTTTATTTCTATATTTATTATATATATATATATTTTTTTTGTGACCTATATATAGTCTCGAACTCTTTATTTACTTCAGTGTTCCTGAGGATGTCATTAGACGAAAGCTCTTGAGCACCATTCTGTGTTTCCTTTCCTTCGTGGTTTTATTTATCATATATATATATATATATACACACACACACATGGGATTGAACTCAGAAAAGTCCCCTGAAGTTTCTTTCATGATACAGACCGTGCATAGAACAAGGAATTCTTTCCGGAAAATTAAATCCACTATAATCCAAATAATGGTAAATGACAAACACTATAGTTTTTTCTTTTTCATGATGTTAGTCCGACGTGGGCAACGGGTCACTCGCAAAGAGGCTCCAAAAAATATAGCTTCCCTCACCAGCTATTTGCAAAGCAGATTGGATTCAGCTTTGGGGCGGACATGTTGTGACTTGAAAAGTAGACGCTCAATTTTGCCACTTGAGGTTTAAGTTTTGGTTTTTGGCTAAAAATACAATAGTTACCCCTTTTTCTTTGATGTATTCAATCCGACGTGAATGCAACGAGTCTTTTGCTTATATTGAGGTCCTGAATATAGTAGGCTAGGTGTAGCTGTACCCTAGATCCTGTCCCAAAACTAGCTCCTATCTGCTTTGCAGATAGCTGGTGAGGGAAACTATATTTTTGGGGCCTCTTTGCGAATGACCCGTGGCCTACGTCGGCATAACATCATGAAAAAGAAAAACCTATAGTGTTTGTCATTTACCATTACTTATTCTGACTATAATGGATTCAATTTTCCCAAAAGAGTTCCTTGTTCCACGCACGGTCTGTATATATATATATATATATATATATATATATATTATATATATATATATATATATATATATATATATATATATATAGACCGTGCATGGAACAAGGAACTCTTTCGGGAAAATTAAATCCATTATAGTCAGAATAAGTAATGGTAAATGACAAACACTATATATATATATATATGATGATAAAACCACGAAGGGAAAAGAAACACAAAGTGGTGCTCAAGCGCTTTCGTCTAATGACATCCTCAGGAATGACATCCTCAGTGTTCCTGAGGATGTCATTAGACGAAAGCGCTTGAGCACCACTTTGTGTTTCTTTTCCCTTCGTGGTTTTATTCATCATAAATATTTTTCACGTGTCACTTTCGTGAAATAATTTTCATATATATATATATATTATAATTGCCCACCAGTGACCCACTGCTTAAAACGATTAGAATCAGGGGCCCACCGTCGACTCACTTTGCCATAAATGTTTTATTATGAATGTTTTCATATCTATGAAAACATTATTAATTTCAATTTGAAAGCGATTTGTGTTTCCAAAAATTATACACTTTGAAAGTAAGTACTTTTCAACCGACACAGATTTCTCCACCATTTTCTGTACGTTACAATGGGTTATAAAGAAATTTTAAAAGTAACTTATTTCAAAAGAAAAGCGACTCGAACTTAAAATAAATAAGTTCGTATCTCCAACAATTTGACATATCCGAGTAAAGTGAAGTTAGAAGTGTACTCATATATATAATTTAGTTTCATATACGCAATATTATTTGCGATCTCCAATGACAGGCGAGCGGTTAGTTATCTATTGCATGCGAATACTGTACTTCTTTCAGTAGTTGTGTGAACGTTGGGGCGTTTTTCTAGGTCAGTTATTTGTTTTGTATGATAATATGCTAATGGGTTTTAATCTCTGCATCTTTGTGAATATTAAACATCAACGGAAAAGTTTCTTCTTCTCTATTTACAAAGCAAATTTTATGCAATTGGGGTCATAAAATATGATTATTTTTTGTAGAAATTAGATCAAGTTTGTGTGTGTGTGTGTGTGTGTGTGTGTGAAACGTATTTTATAAATAACGAAAGAGTCATGACTAAAGAACATAATTTATATAGTTACATTCTCTATATTTCTAGTGAAATATTTAAATAGTTCATTGGTGAACCTGATTTTAAACGTAAGCTAAAAAAATAAAGTATTTTACTGACATTAAAAATTATTGAAATTATTACATTAAAAAACGTTAAAAATCACCATCGTAATTTCGGACGTTGAAGCAGGGAATCAGCGAGAACTGTACGTGAATATAATATAAAATGTAATCTTACATATTGACCTCCTGCGGGGATCATGTTCTTTGTAGTACCAACTCAACTACAGCTGAATTATAATTGGGCTGTTATTTTTTCGATAAATTATTTTATAGACATGATTTTAAGGCTAGAGTAAGTTAGGTTAGGCTGTTGAGTTAGGTTAGGTTAAGTTATTAGAGGGCCAACGAAATATTTATATATACAGTAGGTCTATTAAAATTAATTTGGGAGATAACCTTTATACTGCATAAAGGTAGGCCCAAAACCCCACAACCTCTCCACGAATACAAGGTTACAAAATCACAGCAAACATGACAACACTAATACCAGTCTACCAGATAATACCAGTACCAGAAACTAAATAGTAAAACATGAACAATCACAAAGTCGAAAGTCCAAAACCATATATAAGATGAACTATTGAAGGGAACGCGCATTAATATGCAAACACTCTTTTTTTTTTACATTATCTACACTCATCATAAATTTATGATAAAGCTGAATGCGACGTAATCCCTATAAGGCATTTTGTATACCTGAATTCAGCGTTAAATGCGGTCCACGTACGTCGTAAGGTGCGTTCGCGAGGAGGAACCGCGAGAGGACGCCAAAGATTCATGAGCATGGGGAATTAGAGAACAGAATCACTAGACGAGATGAAGACGAATTTTAGCCCAGAGACAGCTTTAGAGGGAGACAAACAAGGGGACACACACACACACACACACACACACACACACGTATAATTAAACTTTACACGAGAGATAATGTGCTTTCTTATACAGTAATTTAATTATATGTATGTTATATAAATATTTATATTTTTCCTTTAAAATCCTCCCACATTAACGGAATTCATTGACACAACTTTCGAAATCCTACACGTTAAATAACGTTGCATATTTTGTGCATTTATTTACCGTTGTGTAACGTAGACACACACACACACACACACACACACACATACACGTATGAAATATACAAAATAGACGAGGCACGAAGTCCAAAGAACGAAACATCTTGTGTTAACAGCAGACACTACATATATAATTAACGCATGGAACAGCAGAACTCGAAACACGGGACTAATGAGGCATTAAATATACAAAAACAAACTATTCTTTTCTTAAAGTTCTTCCTTGAATATTAATAAATTTGATATCTTTATTATGAAGCCAAAAAAATGAGTACTAAAAAACCCGTTCCATAAAGAATTAACAACGATAAAAACCATTCAGAAAAAAAAAAACCTTCCCTTTATTACCCAAATAAATTCAAAAACTTTCTGAAAAGAATCTCGAAATACCAAAGTAAATAAAAAAAAGAGAGTATGTATGGAACTGAAAAAATAATAGCAAAAAATGTTCCGCGGCTCCCAACCCAATCCCCCGACTCTCAACCTCTGACTATACTCCCCACCTCGAGAAAAAAAAAATAATCTGGAGGCTTTTCCTTCAGGAAGTGAATTAGAGTATCTGAGAGTTTCTTGGGAGTCTTTTTTTTAGGAGTATCTTGCAGTGCCTAGGAGTGCCTAGGAGTGTCAGGAAGAGTCTTAGAGAGTCGAGAGAGAGGTTGAAAGTGTTGGGAAGGACAATCCTCACGGGATGAGGAACAGGCTTCTTACAAATGCACAACTGACAACTGTTTTTAACATGTAACAATGTAAAGATTCTTTTAAAAGATTATCTTCTCTCTTTACAATGAATGAGTAACATTATTCTTTTATGCATACCCATTAGCTTTGCGTTTAGGATATATATATATATATATATATATATATATATATATATATATATATATATATATATATATGTGTGTGTGTGTGTGTGTGTGTGTGTGTGATATCAATCATTTCGCGAAATGCATGAAACTCTTAGGTATTACGTGAATTGACTGGTTTCACACATTATCACCAAAGAATTTTTTATATATATATAATATTAACTGTAGCCAACTTAAATACAACACGACATAATACCTATTCAGGCAGAATGAACGTATCGATTGGTCTAAGGTTAATATGCAACAGAAAATAGAATATAAAGATAGGACAGAGCACCTTTTTAATAATTTAGAATTATTGCATCTTCACTGTAGTTATTCCTCTTCAAATGACTCTCACTTTAAACTTGATGATAGGTATTATAATAATATAACATTTATACTAAGGGAAACAGGAAGGCCTTGGACTAAATCGTATTGTCATACTAAAGTTATTCCTGGATGGAATGATTTTATTGCCCTCCTGTAAAGGGAATCAAAGCATGCTTAAGATATATGGTGTCTCCTTGGTCGTCCGAGAATAGGGGCACCTTACATGAATATGAGTAGAAGTAGGGCTCACTATAAAGCAGTCATAAGACGATGTAAACAGGGACAAGACTCCATTCCAGCTTCAAAAGCCTGTAAGGTTAATAATAATAATAATAATAATAATAATAATAATAATAAATTCTCGAAATTTGTCAAGAAAGAAACGGGTGCTAAAAATGTCATCCTATCAACAATTCAGATCTACAGATCTACAGAAGCTAAGCTAACAAAGACCTTAAGATCCACTCTAAGGTTAGCCCGAGAGAAAGAAGAGAGTAGGGGGTTAAAAGAATAGAATAAGGGGTTAAGTAAGTAAGAAAACCTAACATTCGTGTGTTAACATTCATTCAGAAAAAGAGAGAGAAAGACTCACCATCATCATCCGCTGGCCACTGCCGACAAGTCGGAAAAATAGTCGAAGAGAATAGGAAAGGGGTGAAAGATGTAAAGAAGTAAAATAAGAACGCTTACAAATCATGCAAACACAGTCTTAATTCAAACACTGTCATACCATGCAAACTACAGACATGCAAGTAAAGAGAGGATAAGAAAAGATAAAAAAAAAGCATGAAGAGTATAACAAAAAGTGGTTAATTTATGCTACGAGCTACATCTAAGTTCGTGTTAGTCTAATTTTTTTTTTTACATAATTTTGTTGCTGGCATATCACACGCTGGCATGTTACAAGCTGGCATTACTCGTCACCAGACTCAAACCTCGACCATTACCCTCAGAGCTCCTGCTGCTAATTGTTTTATTATTTTAAACGACGTTAATATTTTTAAAATGCCATCTAAACAGTTTTTAAACATATTAACGCTGGTAAATTTCACGACGGACGTGGGAAGATTATTCCATTTATCAATTACTTTAAACGTAAAAAAGTTTTTAGCGATGTTAGAAATGAAACGTTTGTCACGTAATTTAAATCCATTATTACGAGTATTGCTATTATCGAAAATGAACAATCTGTCAAAATTTACGTTATCGATTTTATTAACGATTTTGAGTGTGGGGAGGTAGAAATAGCTAAGTTATGGAGAACGAAGTACTCAGACATCCTTAACAGCGTGGGGAGAGTTAATCTCAATGTAGGCTGCAATGGAACAACATTAGGAGGGGTCAGTGAAAATACGGGCACTTCGGTGCTTGAAATTAAGAGTCTTATTAAAGAACTAAAAACAGGTGCCTCACCAGGGATAAATGACCTGTCGAATGAGCATTTAAAGTATGCTTATGATGTGATCAGTCTTCGTATCTCATTACTATTCTCAGCCATGCTTGCTCACAGTTATATGCCTGCAGAGTCAAAAATAATTATGGGGACATTCTATCCAGCGATTACTACAGGCCTATTGCTTGTTTGTCCAGCTTTGGGACAGGATCCAGGGTAAAGCATCCCAGCCCAACTATATTCAGAACCTCAATATAAGCAAAATACCTCAGCGGACTATTCTGAGTTCAATCCCAACATGAAACGGACATGTTATGTGCCTTGAAAAGTGGACGCTCAATTTTGCCAGTTGAGGTTTAAGTTTTGGTTTTTGGCTAAAAATACAATAGTTACCCCTTTTTCTTTGATGTATTCAATCCGACTTGAATGCAACGAGTCTTTTGCTTATATCGAGGTCCTGAATATAGTCGGACGATAGTGGATTTAATTTTCCCAGAAGAGTTCTTTGTTCCATACACGGTCTGTGTGTATCATAAAAAACCTCAGGGGACCATTCTGAGTTCAATCCCATAACAGTATATATATATATATATATACATAGTACCGGGTGTTTCAAAAGTCCCTCACTAATTTGATTTTCAATTTTCTTTGCAGCTAATCGACCAACGACGTTCATCTTGTGGTAAACTCTTACTCAGTAGTTGAGAATTTTTTTGAGTCTACATTTGAAGTTTTGCTCCGTTTTCTTCTGCTACCATGCTGACTCTAGAGCAGAGGTGTAAAATCGCTGCATGGCAGGAGGTTTTTCAATCTGTGGTCGAAGTGCAGCGACGATTCCGGGCAGTCTACGGACAGCATTATGCACCGGATAGGAACACCATCGTCGCCACCCACCGGAAGTTTATGGAGACCGGATCCATAAAGGACAAACCACGATCAGGAAGACCTCGAAGTGGGCGGAGTGAGGAGAATGTCGAAACTGTCCGTGAGGCGTTTACTCAGAGTCAAGGAAAGTCCATTCGGCGAGCTGCTGCGGAACTGAACATCAGCGCGACATCTATCCAACGGATTTTGCGGCGTGGTCTCAAGCTGTATCCGTACAAGATCCAGGTGGTTCAGAAGCTGGAACCTCAAGACTACGATTGCCGGGTGGAGATGTGTGAGACACTGCTGCATCACTACGAAAGAGACCCATCGATCCTGGAGCACATGTGGCTCAGCGACGAAGCTCTCTTCCACCTTTCTGGTCGCGTCAGAAGAACGGATCAAGAATGCGTGTGCTTCTGTTACTCCCGAAATGTTGTCCAATGTCGGCCAAGAATGCGTAAAACGGTGGCTCGCTTGTTTCGAAAAAGACGGTGCCCACGTTGAGGTGTACCAGTGACTTTCCAGTAGACTTATGAAGCCAAGTTTGATGCCACCAAAATTCTCATGAATCGTAGACTCAGCAACCAAATTGTCATTTGGTTCCTCTTGTAATTGTTATTTTAATAAAATTTTAAAAATAATGAGGGACTTTTGAAACACCCTGTACCGCATATATATATATATATATTATTTTTGTATGCAAGAAGGAGGGGCTAAGGGGGAATGCCGCAAAAACGCCTCCCCTCCCCCAATATAAGAAGAAAAGAGCCAGAATCAAGATCCAAAGGTTTCGAGATGCCTGGACACTGTGCGTTTGAAAGATTGGTTATAGATAGGAAGAAAGATGGATTCAGGAAGGTTGTTCCCGAGCTCACCCGTTGGGTAGATGAAAGATTGAGAGCACTGATTAACCTTTGCGTTAGAGAGTTGGACAAAAAAAGAATGAGAATGTGTAAAAAGGCTGGTACTGGATGCTCTCTTTAAAGGAAGAGGCATTCAATTAGAATTCAGAAGAGTAGTGTTCATTATAATAGCGACAGTAAAGAGAAACTGAGGTAACGTTGCGGCGAATGGAGAGGGATTGAAGATAGTTGGGTTGAGCCACTCCACGCATGAGAAGCGTACTACATATAGGAGCGGACAAGTCCCCTGTACGAAGACGGTAACTAAGTGGGGATGAAGAAACTGCGGAACCAATAAAGCATACCTAACCTCTTAAAAGCTGTTTTAGACAGAGAGTATATGTGATCTTTCCAGGAAAGATCACGAAAAAAGTAAACACTGAGAATGTTAAGCGAAAAGGAAGGATTGAGTTGTGTATTGTTGAAGATAAGGGGATAGTCGTGTGGAAGATTGTGATGAGTAGACAGATGAAGAAACTGAGTTGGAAGCCATGATAATACTCTCTTTATAGTGCATTTTTCTTTCCGCAAACTGTACAGGTATTTTGTGTTGTTATTTGTTTGTTGTTGTTTTCTGACCTCTTGTTTTCCTTCTCGTTTGTCTTCAAGATGAATGTTTCTTTAAGGTCCTGTTTTGTTTCACATAGTTTTTTTCTCTAGTTTGGGTCTCTCTACTTCAGTTCTGAATCTGTGGGGGTATTTTGCGGTTTCCAGTGTCTAAATAATGGTCTGGTTTTTCTATCGAGTTTGCTACGTTTTCTTTTTTGTCTCTTCGGAACATGTTTTAGCAACAGGGGTTTAGTTTAGTTTTCTGTTATAGATAGTATTTCTTCTGCAGTCTTCTCGTGAAGTAACAATTTCCAGTTTTCTTTAAATTTTCATTTAGCGTACAGTAATACTGTATCGGGAAAGTGTACGCAAAGAAAGTATACTGGGTATACTTTCTTTGAATTTATATTTAAACCATCAAATATTCCTTCTGACTCTTTGGGATGCGTTTTGGACCTCTGCTTGCTAACTTTAATTGCATATCGATTAGGTTATGGTCAGAGAAATTTGTATGCGTTACCTTTATATTTATTGTATCAGTTATTTTTCAAAATTAAATCCAAAACCTTATCTTTTCTAGTGGCTTCACAAATTTCCTGGGTAAGTGCATAATGTCCCATATCTAATAGCATTATTCTCCGAATTCTATCACCTTTTGTAATGCTACCATGAAACTTGCCAATATATAATAACTTGGTCATTTTTCTTCCATGCTATAAATGGAAAGTTAAAAATCTCCACAAATTAAAATATTTGATGCTGGAGTTTTCAGTGATTGTAACATGCTTTCTGTTTCATTTGTAACGAATTGGAATTCACTTTTTGTGGTGTTTGGGTTGTTTGTACATGTTCATAATGGTTAGGTTCAATTCTTTTACTTTTAATAAAATAGTAATTTCGACTGTGCTGTTTGATCTACTTACCTTCAAATGCTTGTGTTTTTCGCGTAGCTGCAACATCCTTCTCTTCTTCTAGCAAATATATATATATATATATTTTCTGAACTTACAGTACGTGATATTTTGATATAATAATAGCCAGCCAATCCTTATCGCCATCCATGTTTAAAGTTTTTTTTTTTGTAAGAAAGTGCGTTTATACATTTAGCAGCATCGACCCATCAGCCAAAAATTTTAAATTCTCCAAAGGGAGGGACACATCCATGTACCGGTTTGCACATGGCGTATAAGAAAAGCTTCTCGAGAAACGTTGCAAAATAAACGAGTCAAAACAGGAGAAAAGATTGGTCAAAGGGGGTCGTTTGACGGGAAACGGGGTAATGAAAGGCCACACCATTAAAGGTACGGACACACTGAGGGAAATGTCGCGAGCTTGAGGAATTGGCAAATTTTGAAGCAGATGACTTTTTTTTAATTTTTATATAAAAGAAAAATGAATTTCACTGAGGATGTGAAGGTGCTTTTTTAACACGCCGCCATGTTTGGTTTCTATACAGGGATGGTTTAATTTCTTGTAAAGAATATTGTCATATATATATATATATATATATATATATATATATATATATATATGACGATGTGTACTGCTGAATACAGGAAAGGCTTTGGAATATTTTTTTCTTTTTCCTTGCGGATTTGCATCATTTATTCATTTCACATGCTATATATATATATATATTTGACGGGTTGTTCAACCTCCCTCCTTCGCAACATCTAAGGTCATATGACGGAGGGGACTTACAGCTTTGCCACGAGTCACTTTATTATCTGAACGCAGAGGACGACGTTCCATCAAACTACTAGCTATTAAACCCAATGTCGTTTAACTTTACTGATCGATGGAAAGCTATGTTACGACAATGGTCACGACGTCGCCATATATATATATATATATATATATATATATATATATAATATATATAGATATATATATATATATGTGTGTGTGTGTGTATATATATATATATATATATATATATATATATAGTGGCGCTCATATGTATTCGTACGGAGAAATATATTGATTATATTTGTACCATACATAGTGCAGTTATGAATCGTTTTGAAAATTTTAACATAAAAAATTAGTTCACCTTCATCGTATAATGGAAAACTTCAAAGAATTTGAGGAAAATAAAAGAAGTTAAAATTCAAAAGTTTTCGTTCATCTATTTGAAAAATTATTTAATACTTTATCTGTCCACTTTAGGCTTCAAGAATTTACTGTAAAATTTTTATCAGCATTTGGCTGTTTGTTGATTAGAGACTGTTGCCAATGCCAAATTCTAGAATTCTAGATGACTGTACAAGCCACTATTAAACAATTGGTCGTCGTGGTAAAAGGCTGTCAACAGATCTTAAGAGATCTGTTATTGCTGCACAAGGCTGGAAAGAATTATAGTCAGATAGGAGAAAAACTTCGAATGCTATTTACGACTGCTGCTGCAGATATAAAGAAATGGAAAGGCTTTCGAACAATCAAAACTCTACAAAGGTGTGGACGACTTTGCAAGATTTCAGTACGTACAGCTAGACGGATTGAAAGAACGGCTGCTGCAAATCCACGAGTGACTGCGGCTGATATTTGCCAAACATTAAAACTGCCTAAGATCGATGTCCATCCCTCTACTGTACGTCACACATTGAGAAAGAACAGTCTCCATGGAAGAGTTGCACGAAGAAACTTCTGCTACGAAAAGCGAACGAAGAAGCTCGTTTAAAGTACACCAAGTGTCATCAAGATGATGGATTTGTATTTTGGAAGAAAGTTCTCTTTACAGACGAGACCAAAATTAAATTATTTGGGAACAACGAGCAAAGGTATGTTTGACGTAAATCAAATATTGCACTCGAAGAAAAAAAATTCTTCCTACAGTTATACATGATAGTGGTAGTTTGCTTCTTTGGGGATGCTTTAGCGCTTCTGATCCATGATAATTTGTCATTAATGGAATTTTGAATTCGAAAAAATATCAGGAAAGTTTAGAAGAAAATGTATTGCCTTCAATTGGAGAGTTGCGAATGGGTCGCACTTGAGTACTGCAAGAAGATAATGATCCAAAAATAAAAGTAAGAGCACCATGAAATGGCTTCACAAAAGAATTTCAAGCTTCTCGAGTGACCCAGTCAAAGCCCAAATCTCAATTTAATTGAGAATGTATGGTTTGATTTGAAAAAAGCTGTCCGTAAGAGAAACCCTTCGAATATGAATGAATTGCAACAATTTTCTTTAGAAGAATGGGCGAAAATTTCTATTGAGAGATGTTGAAATCCTGTAGAAACAAATCATTGAAGTCATTCAAGCAAAAGGGCAAAAAGGAAAATAAATTTATGAAAACGTTTACATTTTAACTTATTTTTATTTTCCTCAATTTTTTTTATGTTTTACATTATATAATGGAGTTTAACTAATTTTTTTTTGTTAAAATTTTCCAAACAAATGGTAAACTTTTCTTAAATATCCTTTGCATGGTACAGAAGATAATGACTAATATAACTGAAATATTTCTCTGTGCGTATGCTTATGAGCACCACTGTATACGGGGAATGATGGCTGTCTGTTCGTTTATATACACTTAGACGGCTATGATAATCTGCACCCAATTTAGTACATATACACATTGAGGGAGAACTAGGAAAGGTTTCAGCAATACACACACACACAACACATACATTTATCAGTTGTAGATACGAAAAAGGGGGGGGGGCTAGGAGGGCCATTTGGCTGGGTCCTCAAGCTTAAGGGGGCCCTCAAATTTAGAAACTTTCAGGTTTGAATATAATATTTTGCAGTGAAAGTAATAATTGGGTTTAGCTATGGGCCTTAAAAGATGGAAGTGGCCCGGGCCTCTCTGGACCTCTGAGAGGGCCTGGTTATACCATTGCTAACGACATCTGATTGACATGACATATAATCGTGAGTTAGAAGTATCGTTTATAACTTTTCACATACAACTCTTTTTTTTCCACTGCAAGCCTTTCCCAAACGTCCTCATTTCTCATTCGGTCAATACCTTTCACACAATCATGCTTCACAACTTATTCATTCGACTGCTCTCGTTTCCGAAAGAGCTGTCATGTCAGACAGGGTTTCAGTATCCATTCGCCAAGCCACTGATGGAAGTAAAACACCATCAGGGGAAGACTCTTTCTCAATTTATATTCAAATATTTGTATTTTTAGTTTTTTTTTTACTTTGGTTTATTTTGCTCTGATTTCAATTTGTGATTGAGGAAAATATGCCTCTGTAATAATACTGAAACATCGCAGTTCTAGCTATAAGTATCTGATATCTCTTTTCACGTTGTGAACAAATTGCGATACCGTTTCCCGTACGATCAGCGAGAATAAGCGACGTTCTTTCTCTACGGTAGTTGGATGGATGACCGTCCTCCGCGTCTAGATGATGTAGAGACTTGTAGCTAGTTCGGATTCCACGTAAAGTTGTAGGTCCCCTCCATCATATAACCTTTCACATAACAGTAGTATGGGTTACTTGAGGAGAGTGATTTGGGGGAAAGGGGTAGAGGGACATTGGGGTATGAGGAAGTGCCACTTAGGCGGGAAAGGGAGTGCCAAGGGGAGGGGGAATGCCAAGATGTGTGGGGGTGCCACTGTCCTAGTGCTACTATGAATATAGAGTATAGGTACCAAACCTAACCTAACCAAACAGATTTTGTTTTGTTTCCTGAAATGCCCGCCAGAGGACGTCACCAAAGCCTATAAAAACGCGAGTCGTCTCTCTCAAATCGCCCTCATTTGCTCATTTGCCTATTGCTCAGGTCTCACTCAGCACTCACTCCATTTCCAACCTTCGTCATGTAACTTCACTCGCTCTCCGACCTTCATCGGAGGGCGGCTCGCCGTCTTTGAAGACTCCGTTCAATCACATACAAAACTGGATCATCTCCGTTGAGGCCTACCATATTCCATCCCTCCCCCCTCCCGGAAGCAACATCACTTCCACAAGATTCAACCGGCGCCATCCGTCTGCCTTTACCTCACTCAACATTCATCCATTTCGACCTGCGAATCTTCATTTCCTGTCAACGAGTGTTTCGTCATTCAAACTGGCTCGTAGGCCCTTCCGTCTTCAGAGTTATCTTCCTCATCAAAATTTCAGGTCTGTAAACCTCTCATAGGCAACCAACACTTGGCCTACAGTGTTTTGTTGCGGCGTGATAGGGTGTTCGTTCTCAACGCCTATGGCGTGCATGCGGACACATGTATATATGCATAGGCACAATATAACTGTAACAGCTGAGGCATGTTCACCACGACAGCAATATCTATGGAAGAGTGACGAAATTATGCGCTGTTTTTTCATGGAGTCAATTGTGGGCGGAGCCTAAATATATGTTTCAGAATATATACAGTATATATTCGAACTGTCGTGATATGTCTGATTTTTATTTACTTTTCTTTATTTTGTGTTATCTGCGTTGTTTTCACTCTTAATATTTATTTTACACTGATTTCTGTATTCCACAAACGGGTAACGTCTGGCCGAGCGACTCAGAACACGGCAGCATGTCGAGCATATTTTAAATGAAGAAAGGAATTTTCAAATGACGACAATAATTACTATTTACTAAATGCAAAAAACTTCACTTTTTTTTTACGTGAAGGTCAAAATATGAGAATAAAAACCCACTCTAATAGACAGAGTTTATTTCCACGACAGTTTCGACGCCCACTGGCATCCTCCTCGGGTGGATACAGAAACACAAATGAAACAAAACAAGAGGGAAAAACAGTTCAGGGATCGACCGTTAAGAAATTCGCACCTAGGTTGGATTCCATTCTCTCGAGACAGGAGGGGCATTTTCATTAAGTACATTCGCACAAATTTTAAAACTATCTTCCTGTTCTAAACATACAGATTCTATTATTTTTACATATTATTACATTTATAATTAAATTTATTACATTTAATATTGCATAATTATTAATTACAGAAATTATAAATTTATTATTACATTGGTTATTACATTGTTGTTTATTATACAGAAATTATAAACCGAAAAACGAATGAAAAAAGGCGATTAGGAAATAATCCAGAGACCATTGAGAAATTCGCACCTAGGTTAGATATCGTTCTCCCGAAACCAGAAGGGCATTTTATTACAGGGTCAGCTTATAACTACATTTCCACAAATTAAAAATATCTTCTTGTTCTATACATACAGATCCTAATGTTTTGACATAATTACTGCATATATTTATTTCCACATTAATTACTTCCATTATTACATTTACTAAAAGCGAGTAAGGAAACATTCCAATCCAGAGACATTTAAGAAATTCACACTTAGGTTCGAACACGTTCCCACGACTCCGTAAGGGATTTATTGACCAAGAATCTCATTAAAGGGTCTAACTTATAAGTACCTTCGCACAAATTAAAATTATCTACTTTTTCTATACACACAGATTCTATTATTTTTCTTTTGACATAATTATTACATTTATAAAGTACCTTACTTGATTCCCAATCTATAGCATGATTATTTTGGCTAGCGTGATAAAAAATGGCATTATTAGTATTACAACTTCTGAAGGCATATTTGTGTTCTTTGATACGGGTTTCAATATTTCTTCCAGTTTCTCCCACGTATACTAAATCACAACTTTTACAGGGAATGCTGTAGACACAGGCTTGTTCCTCTTTTGCAACGTTATTCCTAACCAATTTACTTTTCACGGTAGACGAATATTTGAACGCCAAAGCAAACTTAAATTCTTTCGTCAACGGTTTTACTCTTTCTAAGCCGGCAATGTAAGGCAAACTCACATATTGTTTTTGGTTAACTGAAGGTTCCCGAGGGGCATAAAAAGATTTTCTGGCTTTAAAATACGCCTTTCTGATAAACCACTCAGGATATTTTAAATCCTTAAAAATGTTCCAAATCTTTGAATTTTCCGGATCCAGCAAATGTGGGCTACAAATCCTGAGTGCTCTTAGAAACATGGAAGAAATAATTGAGCTTTTAACCCCTTCATCATGATATGAAAAATAATGAATGTACGAATTACAATGAGTAGGTTTTCTATAGACCGTGAAATTGGGCTTTCCGCTTTCGTTAATGACCAAAACATCTAGAAAAGGTAATTGTTTGTCGTTCTCCCATTCATATTTAAATTTAATAGAGGGAACAAGATTATTTAATGACTGAAAGAAAGTGTCAAAGTTGTTCCAGTGGTCAGGCCAAAATGAGAAAATATCATCTACATAACGAAACCAAATTAGATTCCTGGGACATATTGTTTGCAACAATTCCGACTCATAATACTCCATATATAATGTACTCAGTATTGGGGATAAAGGGGACCCCATTCCCATACCAAAACGTTGCAAATAAAATTCTTCACCGAAGGAGAAGGCATTATTGGTGACACAGAGTTTTATCAGTTCTAAAAATACAGATGTGGGCATGCCTAGTTCTACGTTACATGTTGGCAATTTTCTATCTAAAAAACTAAGTACATCATCAATGGGAACTTTCGTAAACAAGGACTCAACATCAAAACTTATCATTCTTCCCCGTTTTAAATCTAAGGACATAACTTTGTTAATAAAGTCACAGGAATTAGTGATGTGCGAGCCTGAAAATTTACCAACTAATGGGGATAATTTATCTGCAAGAAATTTAGATAACCTGTAACTAAAGGAACCCCTGTGTGAAATAATGGGACGGAGTGGTATATTAATCTTATGGGTTTTGGCCATAAGATTTACGGCCTACCCAAAACCCATAAGATTAATATACCACTCCGTCCCATTATTTCACACAGGGGTTCCTTTAGTTACAGGTTATCTAAATTTCTTGCAGATAAATTATCCCCATTAGTTGGTAAATTTTCAGGCTCGCACATCACTAATTCCTGTGACTTTATTAACAAAGTTATGTCCTTAGATTTAAAACGGGGAAGAATGATAAGTTTTGATGTTGAGTCCTTGTTTACGAAAGTTCCCATTGATGATGTACTTAGTTTTTTAGATAGAAAATTGCCAACATGTAACGTAGAACTAGGCATGCCCACATCTGTATTTTTAGAACTGATAAAACTCTGTGTCACCAATAATGCCTTCTCCTTCGGTGAAGAATTTTATTTGCAACGTTTTGGTATGGGAATGGGGTCCCCTTTATCCCCATTACTGAGTACATTATATATGGAGTATTATGAGTCGGAATTGTTGCAAACAATATGTCCCAGGAATCTAATTTGGTTTCGTTATGTAGATGATATTTTCTCATTTTGGCCTGACCACTGGAACAACTTTGACACTTTCTTTCAGTCATTAAATAATCTTGTTCCCTCTATTAAATTTAAATATGAATGGGAGAACGACAAACAATTACCTTTTCTAGATGTTTTGGTCATTAACGAAAGCGGAAAGCCCAATTTCACGGTCTATAGAAAACCTACTCATTGTAATTCGTACATTCATTATTTTTCATATCATGATGAAGGGGTTAAAAGCTCAATTATTTCTTCCATGTTTCTAAGAGCACTCAGGATTTGTAGCCCACATTTGCTGGATCCGGAAAATTCAAAGATTTGGAACATTTTTAAGGATTTAAAATATCCTGAGTGGTTTATCAGAAAGGCGTATTTTAAAGCCAGAAAATCTTTTTATGCCCCTCGGGAACCTTCAGTTAACCAAAAACAATATGTGAGTTTGCCTTACATTGCCGGCTTAGAAAGAGTAAAACCGTTGACGAAAGAATTTAAGTTTGCTTTGGCGTTCAAATATTCGTCTACCGTGAAAAGTAAATTGGTTAGGAATAACGTTGCAAAAGAGGAACAAGCCTGTGTCTACAGCATTCCCTGTAAAAGTTGTGATTTAGTATACGTGGGAGAAACTGGAAGAAATATTGAAACCCGTATCAAAGACACACATATGCCTTCAGAAGTTGTAATACATAATGCCATTTTTTATCACGCTAGCCAAATAATCATGCTATAGATTGGGAATCAAGTAAGGTACTTTATAAATGTAATAATTATGTCAAAAGAAAAATAATAGAATCTGTGTGTATAGAAAAGTAGATAATTTTAATTTGTGCGAAGGTACTTATAAGTTAGACCCTTTAATGAGATTCTTGGTCAATAAATCCCTTACGGAGTCGTGGGAACGTGTTTCGAACCTAAGTGTGAATTTCTTAAATGTCTCTGGATTGGAATGTTTCCTTACTCGCTTTTAGTAAATGTAATAATGGAAGTAATTAATGTGGAAATAAATATATGCAGTAATTATGTCAAAACATTAGGATCTGTATGTATAGAACAAGAAGATATTTTTAATTTGTGGAAATGTAGTTATAAGCTGACCCTGTAATAAAATGCCCTTCTGGTTTCGGGAGAACGATATCTAACCTAGGTGCGAATTTCTCAATGGTCTCTGGATTATTTCCTAATCGCCTTTTTTCATTCGTTTTTCGGTTTATAATTTCTGTATAATAAACAACAATGTAATAACCAATGTAATAATAAATTTATAATTTCTGTAATTAATAATTATGGCAATATTAAATGTAATAAATTTAATTATAAATGTAATAATAATGTAAAAATAATAGAATCTGTATGTTTAGAACAGGAAGATAGTTTTAAAATTTGTGCGAATGTACTTATGAAATGCCCCTCCTGTCTCGAGAGAATGGAATCCAACCTAGGTGCGAATTTCTTAACGGTCGATCCCTGAACTGTTTTTCCCTCTTGTTTTGTTTCATTTGTGTTTCTGTATCCACCCGAGGAGGATGCCAGTGGGCGTCGAAACTGTCGTGGAAATAAACTCTGTCTATTAGAGTGGGTTTTTATTCTCATACTATTTACTAGTTTATTTTAATTAGAACAGTAATAATAACTGGGGAAAGCGAACGCGAATTCATAATGTAACACCAGATCGTGGGTGGGGGGGAACCTTAAGTTAAATAAACTTTAAATCACAAATCACATTTTTAACACAGCGACATTCCTCAAGGACCCCTAAAACGAGACTCGTGAATAGGGCCTTTTTTTAAATATCGTAGCCCTACATTCGATCGGTCCTATTCAAAGGAGTGACATAACGAAGGAGTGACATAACAAAGGAGTGACAAATCGGAGATAAAATTCAAAGGAGTGACATAACAAAGGAGTGACAAATCGGAGATAAAATTCAAAGTGACACGAAAATACCAACAAAGAAGAAGAAGAACAAATCCAGAGGGAAGAGAGGCTTGCAACTGTTAGGTTAGGTTAGGTTAGGTTAGGTTAGGTTTCTAGTTTTTGAAATAAAATCTTAATTTTAACAATTTAACAAATTTTTGTTTTTTTAAATAAAATTTTAATAATTATACTCCTTTGAATTTTATCTCCGATTTGTCACTCCTTTGTTATGTCACTCCTTCGTTACGGTATTTATGTCACTCCTTTGTTATGTCACTCCTTTGAAATGTCACTCCTTCGATACAGACCCACATTCGATTGGCCGCCTTCTTCACAAAATTAATGGTTATGATGTTTGGCTCTATTTCAAAATAATTCTTCATGAAATTTTATATTAACATTCAGATAATTTTGTTCCCTTTTAAAATAATTCGTAACTCATTATAAATTGTGAAATTCCATTTAGACATAATCATTAATAATTATTATAAATTTTATGTTGAAATTCAACATGCGACAGAAATTAAATAAATAAATTTTGTATTATGATCATTATTATTTACAATTTTTCTCAAGAGTGAAAGCCCATCCATTCATAATTATCTCGTTCTTAGAAAAAAACGAATATTTTATTTCAATTCCTTCCCTCACACAAGTTAATTGCCTTTTTAAAGTTTAATTATATCTCATTGCTACCTTCTCCGTCTGCAGACCCTTTTCCCTTTTCAAATTCAACTGTTGTATCAGGCGTATCTGTTTTACCTGACACCTATCTCGACGACCTTTCAACCCATCTTTAAACCTTTTAGAAATAGACCTCTTAATAAGATAAAGTGTACACAAGATAATCTTCTTCAACGCTCAATTATATCCGATACCTTCTGTTCTATGACCTATGTTCTACCGACAAATTTCTTGAAACCATACATCTTTCATTTTCCGCTTCACCTTTATTATAGACAGATGTCACATAGGCACACCCGTTTATAAATATTTCATCTTATATTTCCTATTTAATTAATGCCTTAATTACTTATTCGTAATAGTGATTTGTAAGTTAATTTCCAAGTGTGTGTATATATATATATATATATATATGTATATATATAGTGTTGGGCACTAAAGCGTTAATCCGATAACAGTTAATTAACGAAGTTAACTTTTTTTAACGGACTATTAACGGAAGTTAATTTCCATTTATCGTTATCGGACCAGTTAACTTCCGATAACTCGATATTTAGTCTGTTAAAGTCCGTTAACACGTTAACTGCGAGGAGTCATTCACGGAAGATCACCGCTCGCGAATGAATTCAAACCGCCATAACTTCAGTCTGCCAATTCCGTCCTCTGCCGCAGTGGAACGGCTCTTCTCTCTCGGCAAGGACATCCTGAGGCCCAAGAGGTCAAGACTGGCAGTTGGGCCTAACTTTGAGAAGTTGGTCTTTCTGAAGGGCAACCAGCACATTGTGTCATAGTCTTTAATAAATGTGCCTAAAATTTAATTTTACCTTTCAGTTCCCGCCATAATAATTCCCTGGTAAATTAAAATTTAGTTAATGGTTAGTGGTTACAAGGGTTTCAAAACATGTAATCAGTACATTTTTTATTAAAAATAAAAAAAAGTTATTAAGCAAAAAGTTGCAAAACTTGATAAAAATACAGTTAAATACGTATTTATTGTTGGATTTTGCATAAATAAACATTTTCTATGGGTTTTAAAGCTTTTTCCTTGATTTTTTTAAATGTTAGTAAAGAAATAGTTATCGTTAACGGATTATCGTTAACTTCCGTTAACTTTGTAGTAAAATTATCGGATTATCGTTATCGGAGTTAAAAATTGGGGTTAACGGATTATCGTTATCGAAGTTAACTTTTTGGTTAACGGTGCCCACCACTGTATATATATATATATATATATATATATATATATACTGACGAGGGCCACTCAATATATTTTGCCCACCTTTTTTTTTTCTTTCCAAGTTTCCTTGTAAGTTTCAGAAATTTTGTACACAAGTAGTTACATACCTTTTTTACAGGTTTTTATTTTCCACATAGTCGCCATCTTTTTCTACGGCTTTCCTCCACCTCGAAACAAGGGCTTTTATTCCTTGTTGGTAAAAGTCCGCTGGAGCCACCTCTTAACTTCCTCAACAACCTCATCGTCACTCTGAAACTTTCTTCAACGAAAAGCATCCTTCATTGGCCCAAACAAATGGAAGTCTGAAGGTCCCAGATCCGGGCTGTATGGAGGGTGGGGTAATACAGTTAAGCGCATTTTTGTGATGGCCTCTCTTGTTTGCAAACTGTTGTGTGGTCTTACTTTATCGTGCAAAAGAAGGACGTCTTCCAGTTTTCTCTCCGGTCGAACTCGCTTTATACGTCTCTGGAGTCTCTGTACGGAAGCAATATATGCCTCTGAGTTGATTGTTTGTCCTTTCTTCATAATCTCCACCAGAATCACCTCTTTCATGTCCCACAAGATGGTGGCCATAACCTTTCATGCAGAGGAAGCCATTTTGAACTTTTTCTTGCGTGGGGAGTCTGCGTGAAGCCACTTCATGGATTGGCGTTTTGTTTCAGGGTCAAAGTGGTGTACCCAAGTCTCATCCCCAGTCACAATTCGTGAAAGGAAGTCATCCCCTTCTGTCTCTATCGAACCAACGACCCAGAAGCAATTTCTTTTCTTTGGGCTTTGTGATCTTCAGTCAGTTGGCGAGGAACAAACCGTGAACGCACTTTTGAGTATCCCAGTTGCTGAATTATCGTATTCACACTTCCTTAACTAATTCCTAAAACCAGTTATAGCTCCTTGTATGTGACGCGCCGATTTGATCGAATGATGCTGTTAGCATGTTGCACAGTGTGAGATATCACAGCCGATGCCGGACGACCGCTGCGTGGCTCATCATCGAGGCTGGCTCTCCCTTTCTCCGATGATTTCACACATTTAGACCAGAGTCCAACTGTGCTTCGATCAACAACAGAATCTCCGTAAACGTTTTGTAGACGTTTATGAATATTTCCAACTGTTTCCTTCTCTGCGGTTAAGAACTCGATAACAGCTCTCTGTTTACGACGCACATCACTATCAGACACCATTTTCGAAACTGCGTTAACCATCAGTTTTATACAAGGGCGTTTAAAAGCGGTTTTATACAAGGAGGGGAGGTTCAAACTGAAAAAAATCTGGTTATGTGAAGCGCAGAAAGTTCAAACTTACGGCCCAAAAGACATTTCAGCCCCATGGCCTATTATTTAGCTATGAAAAAAAGGGGGGTGCAAAATATATTGATTGGCCCTAGTATAGCCTTCTTAATTAATTAATTTATTTCTGCCTTGGTAAAAGAGATTACTTGTCTTTCGAACTTAAAATATGAACTCAAATAAATAAAATATATATATATATATATATATATATGTATGCGTAACGATTATTACGATTTGCACAGGTGACATTACACTGCGCATGATATCACTATTGGTCATCCTGTAATTTGATGGGGTTGTGCGACCTCCTTTCAAAATATCTTAGGTCATATGACGGAGGGGGCCTACAACTTTACGTGTGATACGAACCAAGAGTTGGTACATAAATTGGACGCAGATGACGGTCTCCCATTCAACTATTGAACAGACCCAACGTCCCTTAACCTCGCAGATCTTAAGCGAATAGGTGTTTTGACGCGGTAAATTGTAAAAGAACAGGAGTGATTTTGCTTAAAAGTGAAGTACCAACAGTTCTAATATTTAGGATACACTCGGTCTCGGTCGAGAGGAAGGTGTAGGTCAGATAATAATAATATAATAATAATAACAATCACGGAGCGTCGTTATGTACAAGGTTTGTTCAACACAAGAAAACATTGTATTTAATATAATTATGTTTTTATTGATATTTATGGAGCATCTGTCTGATTTTTTAGAAGTCTTTCTTTTTCGTTTAGGCTTCGAGGTGACATCTGCCTCCTCTTTTTTTCATATCTGTGGGATTTGATATGGAATGAGGCAACCACAACATATAAAATTTAGCCTATTATGGCTTATCAGATTTGGTAGAGAGAGCAGCCACAATATTTTGACCAGTAGACACAATAACTCTTCTTGATGGCAAGTTAAACTGATTAAAGACAACATGTTGTACTGGAACAATATATCTTCGAACCCTGGAGGATGAAAGTAAAAGATAATTTACCAATTTTTATATCCACTGGAAATAATACAGTACTCACATTAGCTTATAGTAACAATAACATAAATGAAGCAGATACTTAAGGTATATGTGGCAGGTTGGCTTAACTTCTGACTGACAAAGAATCAGATTTTTTCAGGTAAAAGCCAGGAAGCTCATTTTCCAATAGTGTGAGAGTAAGTGCATCCCAAGGATCACCTTTAGCCTGAAGATTAACAGGATAAGTGGCCAACTCAACCCAACCCAAGAGCCAGCAAGCAGGACCGAACCAGAGTCTCATCACTAAGTCTTCCAAAATAACCACTGAGCTAACAGACACCCCTCAGATCTTTCCACCATAGCCTAATTAGGACTGCTTTGAAATGAACATAAAATTTTTAATGCACCACAGCAATTTCAAAGATTTCCTTTTCATATAGGATGGAAGCCATAATAAAACCAATTAAATTAGCCGAGGTGTCTGAACTTTCCTTCAAATATATGAATTTCAGGTGCAAATACCATAACAGAGAGAGGTGACATGGACAAGGAAAAAGCAAGGAAAGTAAATGATTAAGGAATGAAAATTCTGAGTCCATTTAAAAATTTAACATTTTTTAAGAATGAACTAGACTCGGTAAAATGCCAAAGAGCGTTTGTGTATAAGAACCCTTTCTTCAACTTTAAAACAAATTAAGATTTATGTATATTTTAACCATTCTTGTCTCAATGATGAGAATGATTAAAACACTTGAAAGTTATGACAAGTATTATAAAGTAGTCGTAAATAAATATTCATCTAACATTAATAAAATCTTTGTTCTACATATATTTTAAAATATTTGAAGTCACAATTTTATCTTCTATTATGTTGGTTTATTTTGGCTTTAATTAACCCTTTATCGCGCAGTGTTACTTTACTGATTTTGTTCTGGCTAAGGGGCCGTTCATAATTATCAACATTTTCACGAGCGTACAAACCGTACGTTCGGGGGGGGGGGGGGGGGGGGTTAAGGGCCGTTGTACGCTTTTAGAAATGCGAAAAATGTCGATCCATATCTTCCCGCCAATTTCGTAGAGAAGTACAGTAATTAATAATATACTTATAGTGTGACAGTTTTGGATTCTGTATTGTCAGTACGTTTCCTTTATTTTAATGGTGGTAAATTCCAATTTTTTTTTAATTTGAGTCTGAATATTAACTTGTGTATCTCTAGTTTTTCAATACAATACATTGTAAAAAAAAAAAAATCAAAATTTTTCTTTGTACACTTTGGGGGTGGGGGGTTCTTGAAAAAGTGTACTCTTTGTACACTTGTGAAAATGTTGATAATTGTGAACGGCCCCTAACGCCAGACGATTTTATTCGGTCTCGGAAAGACGTCTGTGCAGTAAAGAGTTAAGGGTGCTACTGTAGTATGCGGTCTACCTACGATTCGGCGGTCTACCTTTTAATTATAGCTTCTTATCTTCTTATTATTTTATTATTAGGTAATTGTACGCCCTTGACGATTGGTTAGGTTAAGTCGTGATATTTCGTTAAAACTAACGAAAATATCACGACTTAACCTAACCAATCATCAAGGGCGTACTGTAGTATGCGGTCTACCGTTAAGTATGCGGTAGTAGTATGTTTAACTTCTTTAATAATTCCTTAATTGTGTAAATTAAATTATAATTCCTTTCAATTCATTTTCAATTCCTTTTAAATATTTTGAACGGTAGACCGCATACTACAGTAGAAACTTAACGGTAGACCGCATACTACAGTAGAAACTTAACGGTAGACCGCATACTACAGTAGCACCGAGTTAAGAGACGTTTGCTTAATTCTTTACTGCACAGAGGTCTTTCCGAGACCGAATAAAGTCGTCTGGCGTTAGCCAGAACAAAATCAGTAAAGTCACGCTACTCGATAAAGTGTTAAAAATGTGTTTCGGGCTGCACTAAATTTTTACCATTGTCATATACGCTTAAAATATTAATTTAAATAAGATGAGAAAATTTTTAATGTTTCTAGGTTTCTATTACCAGAATCTATCTAATAATAAGGCACGGGTGATTCTTTTAGAAGTATCAACTTTTTGTAACATTCTCTGGGGTTCTGGCTTGAGTTAGCCTAATCCTGTATCACATTATGAATATGTTGAAAAAAGCCATGCCATGGACTGATGTATTATCTATGGCTTACTGAATGATGGACTGTTTCCTCTATAACTGAAAAGTATTTTCTAAGAACCTTTACACAGTTTTTTCATGTTTCCTGTACAGTATTAGTGCTCTGGGTTAGAAATTTTCCACTATCTTCTTATGTTGCTTCGTGTATGATTTCTTTATAGAAATACTTTTCAGTTCATTTATTTCATCTGAGGCAAACTAAACAGTTTGCTGTAAATTTGCACCTGTAGCATGATAAGATGTAAGATAGATCTAAATATTCTCAAAGGCATGATATTTTCCTGGAATTAAGTTATGAAAGCATTATAGTAGATCTGTGAGATGGTAGACTGAAGTCTTAAAAGGTTTCATCAAATTTTTTCTCACATTCTTCTCATTTGTATGTAGTAGGCACTAACCTGAATTTTTATTCAAATATTTCTTTGAAACAACTCCATACTACTTTCCAGGTACTATATACTGTATGTTTTGTATAGAAAATGTATGATAGAAGTTGGCTTCATGAAGGTAAACAATGGCCCTATATATCAAAAGCCCAGGATCCAGAGCATGGCCCACCTATCGGTGACCCCTGTCCTAGAGGATCATCAAGTATTTTCAACTCTCATCTACAAATACAGTACTGTAACACGTTGAGATATATCCCATATACTGTGTTCTCTGAATATAATTTTTCTGATAAAACAATGAATACTTGAACTTTACAAAAAAGGAGAGAAAAAGCTTCATTGAATCTTCTGAAATGTCAAAGCTTGTCTATAGTTTAAAATAAATCCTATAAATTCCACTGATAGTTTAAATCCAGAGCATGATCCACCAGTTGGCTATTTAATAGTTAAAATCAATTAGGAACAAGAAAGTATGTTAATCCCTTCCGTTAGGCATATGGGCTACAATCGACGGTTACGCGCCCTGAACTTGTTTTCGCTGGAAACTCGGAGGCTGCGCGGTCAACTCATCGAGGTATTCAAGCTCTTACGCGGGTTCAACGATGTCGATTTTAGAAGCATGTTTAGTTTAAATGATAACCTAACTCGCAACAATGGTTGGAAGTTGGATTTGAAACGGTTTAGGACTAGTGTGTGTGGGAAATGACAGACAGTAAATTAAATTCAGAGCTGGGCACTTGCGGTTTTTTTTGCGGTACTGCGGTACTGCGGTACTACCGTGTTGGTCGGTACCGCGGAAAGTACCGCGGGAAATTTGAATGCGGTAGCGGTACTGCTGTACTTTCAGCGATCCTTTGCGGTACTGCGTTATGCGGTACCGGTTTGGTAGTGCGGTAGTAGTACCGCAGTACCGCAGTACCGCAAAAAAACGCGCAAAAAAACGCAAGTGCCCAGCTCTGATTCCGTCACCGTCACCGTCACTGGGAATTACTTTATGTATAAGATCTGTGATACGTGGAACAGGTTACCTTCAGAAGTTGTGAACAGTTCCTCTGTGGATCAGTTCAAGAAAAGGTTAGACCAAATCTTGCACACTATTTGAGGGTGTAGAAAATTTTCCCTGGCACCCGTTGCCATTGGTACCTCCTCGGTATGGGCCGCAAGGTCTTTTGAGGTACTTCTTTTCCTTGTAACTCCTTGTAACTCTCTCTCTCTCTCTCTCTCTCTCTCTCTCTCTCTCTCTCTCTCTCTCTCTCTCAATGACAAGGGTAAAGGTGTGCTTGGCGCGCTGCTCGACCGGCACCTATACAGAATGGTGAGTTCGAGCCCGGGGAGAGATGACGGGCCCCACCGGGAAGAGATGATGTCTCTGGTTTAATAATAACACACTCACAAAAGAGGTCATCGTCACTCTGAAACTTTCTTCCACGAATAGCATCCTTCAATGGCCCAAACAAATGGAAGTCTGAAGGTGCCAGATCCGGGCTGTATGGAGGGTGGGGTAACACAATCAAGCGCATTTTTGTGATGGCCTCTCTTGTTTGCAAACTGTTGTGTGGTCTTGTGTTATCAGGCAAAAGAAGGACGTCTTCCAGTTTTCTCTCCGGTCGAACTCGCTTTATAAGTAAGTTTCTGGAGTCTCTGTATGGTAGTAATATATGCCTCCGAGTTGATTGCTTGTCTTTTCTTCATAATGTCCACCAGAATCACCCCTTTCATGTCCCACAAGATGGTGGTCATAACCTTTCCTGCAGAGGGAGCCATTTTGAACTTTTTCTTGCGTGGGGAGTCTGCGTGATGCCACTCCATGGATTGGCGTTTTGTTTCAGGTTCAAAGTGGTGCACCAAGTCTCATCCCCAGTCACAATTCGTGAAAGGAAGTCATCCCCTTCTGTCTCGTATCTAACCAACGACCCAGAAGCAATTTCTTTTCTTTGGGCTTTGTGATCTTCAGTCAGTTGGTGAGGAACAAACCGTGAACACACTTTTGAGTATCCCAGTTGCTGAATTATCGTATTCACACTTCCTTCACTAATTCCTAGCTCCAATGATAGCGTCAATGATGTGACGCGCCGATTTGATCGAATGATGCTGTTAGCACGTTGCACAGTGTGAGATGTCACAGCCGATTCCGGGCGACCGCTGCGTGGCTCATCATTGAGGCCGGCTCTCCCTCTCTCCTATGATCTCACACATTTAGACCAGCGTCCAACTGTGCTTCGATCAACAACAGCATCTCCGTAAACGTTTTGTAGACGTTTGTGAATATTTCCAACTGTTTTCTTCTCTGCGGTTAAGAACTCGATTTTCAAAAGTGCGTTAACCATCGGTTTTATATACGGGCGTTTAAAAGCGGTTTTATACAAGGAGGAGAGGTTGAAACTGGAAAAAATCCGGTTATGTGAAGCGCAGAAGGTTCAAACTTACGACCCAAAAGACATTTCAGCCCCATGGCCTATTATTTAGCTTTGAAAAAAAGGTGGGGCAAAATATATTGAGTGCCCCTAGTAATATAAAATGGAATACTAATACTTTATATGTAATGTAATTCAATCGCTCTATTATTCCTTTTCATGCAAAACGTAGCACATAATTAAAGAAAACTCAAAAACCATTCCAAAAATATTAATGTTCATTAATGCAAATTAATACGAAAACCAAGACATTTCGATTCATTCAATATTCAAAGGTCAAATATTTCAAGTGTTTTGAAAGGAGGATGACATCTTCAGCGTTTACTGGGGTCAAATTCGCCCGTTTGGTGTTGATGACATTGCTTACAGTAGAAAAGAGTCGCTTCGATTCCACTGAACCCGAAGGGTAGTTCGGTCAAGTTTACCGTAGGTCTACGGTGGAGTGACAAGCTTGACCTTCGTCAGAATGAACAACTCTGGCGGAAGCCAAACCAAGGTTAATCTTCTTTGAGTTCGTTAGTAGGGATTCAGCAAGGAATGCTCTACTGGTGATCTTGTATATCTCTGAGAAATAAATCCAGAATGTTGGGCCTATCTCCAAGGCGATCGGGTATACAATTTAAAGATGAAGTTGAGAATTGGAGATGTATGGTTTCAAGAGGTTTTTCGGTGGAACATGGAAGGCATCGGAGATAATTGATCGTTAAAGTAGATTATGTTGTGTACACCTTATCTTATGAAGAGGTTTATTTGAAAAAGGTCTTTAAAAATGGAGTGAAAAGTTGTCGAGATAGGAGTCGGTAAAAATCAGGTGCTCCTGATACAACAGTTGAGTTTGAAAAGAGGAAAGGGACTGCGGACAGAGAAGGTACCAATTGGATATAATTAAACTTTAAAAAGGAGATTACTTATGTGATGGAAGGAATTGAAATAAAATATTATTCGTTCTTTTCTAAGAAAAGTGCAAATAAATAATAATAATACAAAAATTTACTTCGAATATATATATATATGTATTTTTAAACATTCGTATATATTTAGGCTCCGCCCACAATTGCCTATTATGAAAAAACAGCGTAATTTCGTCACTCTTTCGTAGACATCGCTCTCATGAACACGTCTTACCTGTTGAAGTTGTTTGCCTATATGTACAGTATATGCATGTGTCCGCGTGCACTTGATGTTGTGCGCTCTTGGTTAGATTTATTTTTTCAGGTTAGGTTAGTTAGGTTACATTATTTTTTATTTTTTATTTTTTTATCTTTTAAAATGAATAATAGTATGACGTCACATTTATTATATATATATATATATATATACATATACACAGGGCTATTCAAATGATTCATCCGATTTCAACTGAGAATACTTCCGTACCTATCAACCGTGCATCAACTGGGTATACACCACATGAAAGAGGAAATCTCCGAGTTTTACAAGATCACCGCGAGAGGGCTCCAAAGTCACGCCGTGGCCTAGCCTAGCAACAAACAGTCAGTGTGAAAATGGCGTCCGCACAGCAGAAGGCGTTTTGTGTGTTGCAGTTTTCGAGCTGTAAATCGGTAGTCACAGTGCAGCGTGAGTTTCGTCGACGTTACACCGTGCGACTTCTTCCTTTGGGGGTACGTTAAGGATACTGTGTACGTGCCACCATTGCACACATCTTTGGATGAGCTCCGAACTCGCATTGTTACTGCCGTAGAGTCAGTGAGAACGGACATGCTGGAGCGAGTATGGGAGGAATTCGACTATCGTGTCGATGTTGCTCGTGTAACTAGGGGAAGTCACATAGAGCATTTATGAGGTGAGAGACAAAATTTGGACAGTTTTTCTTTTGGTTGATGTATCACAAATCACACTGTATTTGTAACATTAAAAATATTCTCATTTGAAATTAGGTGAATCAATTTAAATAGCCCTGTGTATATATATATATATATATATATATATATATATATATATATATATATTATTTTTTATTTTTTCAGGTTAGGTTAGTTTAGGTAATTATACTCTATATTTATTGGTGCAGTAGCATCCCACCCCCACCCTCTTGGCACTCCCCTTTACCATCTTTCCATTCTCTCCTCCATCTCTCCCCCCATCCCACCCCTCATTACCCCATCGCTCAACTCTTCGCCTCAAATGTACCCATACTACTATAACCTTTGCCGTTAGGAAAGAGGTCAAACAACCCCAAACATTACCATCATTTCCCTTTCTACCACTTCTTTTCTCTATCGTAAGAACCTTGCGTATAATTGCGCTCGGTCATGTCCTTTGACACGCAACAGCAAAAC
>JAJOZX010000099.1:1005000-1030000 GCA_023014485.1 Bathynomus jamesi | reverse complement strand
AACTCATTTTATCCGATTTTTAAAAAAATGTAACTGAAAATAGGAGTGAAATAAAAAAGAGAATATTCCCTTTCGATCGGGGCTCAATAGCCCGAAAATGGTGAACAACAATAGGAATAGGTTATAAATATAATTTAAGTAGATGAAAAGTAGATGAAAAGTAGGTGGAAAGTAGGTGGAAAGTATATGGAAACTCTACATGCCAGTATACCCGAAATATATTACTGAGATATAAAAACAAACCCATTTTACTGTAGTTTCGTTAATGGAATCGAATAACCATATCTTACTCCCTTCTATTTAAGGTGAAAATAATTTCCCTCCTACTCTATATATATATATATATATATATATATATATATATACATTCAACTGCAAAGAACACGCAGTATAAATAACGTAAAGAACGACGCTTGTATAGGAGATATTCCGCGCAAGACGAGAGAGAGAGAACGAAACAAATGAAAAAATGAGGTAACCACCTGGGAATCGAACCCGGGATCTTCCGATTGCCGGTCAGACGCGATACCATTACACCATGGGCCTCACTCTTCCAAATGCCGTAATTCTTCTACATACTCGCAGAAACCAATGCCCCAAGGGGCACCTCCCGCATGCCGTAACATTACGTTATTTATACTGCGTGTTCTTTGCAGTTGAATGTATATAATGTTACGGCATGCGGGAGGTGCCCCCTTGGGGCATTGGTTTCTGCGAGTATGTAGAAGAATTACGGCATTTGGAAGAGTGAGGCCCATGGTGTAATGGTATCGCGTCTGACCGGCAATCGGAAGATCCCGGGTTCGATTCCCAGGTGGTTACCTCATTTTTTCATTTGTTTCGTTCTCTCTCTCTCGTCTTGCGCGGAATATCTCCTATACAAGCGTCGTTCTTTACGTTATATATATATATATATATATATATATATATATATAGTATATAAAGAGAGAACGAGTTGACAAAATTAGATACGACAATGATTGTCTTCCAAAAACAAATGTCAAAAAGTTAATTACTGGAATGCGAGAACGTGTGTTCCTCTACATAATAGAAAGGGGACACCAACACCATTCCAAATATATTGAATTTGTAAATCTGTTATTACTTATTGATTTTCATTATCAAATAAAAAAATATGAAAAAAACAAAAAAATAAACGGGGTCTATTTACTTTTGTGAACTCTCTCTCTCTCTCTCTCTCTCTGTATAATGTACACACACACACACACACACACACACACACATATATATATATATATATATATATATATATATATATATACAGGGCGTCCCAAAAAAAGTATACACACTTTAAATAATTATAAAGGCAGTGTTTTTAAAATACATTTCATTTTCAAAATGTAATAGAATCTACAGACATTATTTAATTGTTTTGACAACGCCTGTTTTCAAACTGACGTCCGTTCTGGTCCAGGCACTGCTGATAACGCGAAGCAATGGAATCGCAAACATCACGAAACATTTCGTTTGGTATTTGTGTGCATTCTCGTTCAATGGCTGCTCTCAATTCAGCGACTGTTGCAGGTTTTATAGCGTAGACTTTGTCTTTTAAGTATCCCCATAAAAAAAGCCTAGTGGTGTGAGGTCTGGTGAACGCGGAGGGTATTCTACGAAACCCCTTCGTCCAATCCACATCCACATCGTGCCAAGTACCACTCGCAATACTCCACTCTTCGGTCCGGATCATCTTCACTAATAGCATGGACTAATCTTGGAATGTAACTTTTCCATTGACAGCGCTTCAAAATGCGTTGGACAGACGATTCTGAAATTCCTACCTCACGACTCGCTTGCCGCACAGATTTTCTTGGACTTTGGTGATACGTTTCCAGTACTCTTTCTTGCTTTGTGGGGCTTGTCGATGTCCGTGGTCTTCCGGAACGCTTCTTGTGGACATTCTGAACAGTTCCATCGGCTTCAAACTTATCTCTAATTCGAGTGATGGTAAGTCGCGTTGGTGGATCTGTTTGAAACTCCCTCCTAAACTGTCTTTGCACTTCAACTGCGTTTTCACACTTCCAGTAGCATTTTAGAATGAATTTCCTTTGTTCAAAGCTTAGTCTGACTGCCATTATTAATTCTAATGGGTTTAACTTGGAAAGAAAGAAACATCAATTGAGCTATCAGCTGTTAAAGTGTGTATGCATTTTTTTGGGACGCCCTGTATATATATATATATATATATATAGACAGCGGAGTAAACAGCAATAGTATAGTAACATCCTTTGCAGACGATACAAAGATCAGCAGAAAAATCAGCGATGTACATGACGTGGAGGCCTTGCAGAGGGACACGAACAAAATATACAAATGGTCAGAAGACAACAACATGTCATTCAACGCCGAGAAATTTCAGCTCTTGAGATATGGTAGAAAAGAAGAACTTAAACAGACTGCATATTATGCTCCAGATAGACAGGAAATTCAGAGAAGCATGAAAGCGATTGATCTCGGGATAATAATGACAGATGATGCGAAATTCGAAACACAAAATCAGATAGCGATAAATAAAGCAAAAAGAGTCGCCGGACAGGTTCTAAGAACGTTCAAGAGAAGGGACAGGACAGTAATGATTCCCCTGCTAAAAACACTGATTATACCAAAACTTGAATACTGCTCAGTTTTGACGTCCCCATATAAAAAGGAAGAAACTAATAAACTAGAAGAAACGCAAAGGCATTTCACAGCCAAGATTGATGGCTGCAAAGAACTCAACTACTGGGAAAGACTACGTAAACTAAATCTGTACTCACTGGAAAGAAGAGAGAGAGGTACATCATAATCTACATATGGAAAATGATCGAAAAACTGGTACCAAACCTAAAACTAAACCCAATTACCATTCAAACAACACTGGAAAATAGGAAAGGCAGAATGTTAGTGTTCCCAAATTAAAAGCACGACAAGGGACCTCCTCAACCCTGAAGGAAAATAGCTTGGTTGTCAGGGGGCCAAGACTTTTCAACCAGCTTCCTAAGGACCTCAGAAACGTAACGGGGGTCAAAGTTGAAGTCTTCAAGAAAAGACTGGATGCCTGGCTCAGGACAGTACCAGATGAGCCGGGCATGCCTGGCTACGTACGGTGGAGAGCGCAAGAAAGTAACTCGCTCCTCCACCAGGCCAGACATAGAGGCGGGGCCACCAGCTTGACCTCCGTGTGAAGAGAGACCAACACACGAAACAACATAAGGTAAGGTATATATATATATATATATATATATATATATATTATATATATAATATATATTTCAAGAAATAAATTATATGTTAAATTTGGGTTAATGAATGTGAACGTTTGGATCAAAAGGATTGCCTACCCGAACACACACACACACACACACACACACACACACAACACACACACACACACATTGCGGCAGTTCCAGAAAATGTTTATTCCAAACTTTGATTTGCCAAAATTGTTGCTGAAATTGAAATTTGTTTGCCCAAATATTATTTTTATTTATTTTTTAAAGCATTTTTTAAATTAAAGCAATTAATAGATACTGTATTCAGGAGTAAAAATAGTTTTGAATTATATATATAGGGTGAACCAAATGTAGGTGGACAGTAAATGATAACGTTTATTTTGAGAATACATATTTAATTTTTTTGTATACTATAATACAAAATAAAATTTAAATAAATTTAGTTATAATATTTAATATAATATAACACAAACACCATAGTTATAATGAACACCATAGTTATAATATAATATAACACAAACCGTATTCAACCTGCTGTCCACCTACTTTGGTTCACTATATATATATATATATATATATATATATATATATATATATATATATATATATATACACTATATACGATTTGTGAGTTCCCTCTCTCTCTCTCTCTCTCACACTATATATATATATATATATATATATATATATATATATATATATATATATATTTATATAAAACCTCCGAATCATCGCATCATCGCACTCGCATTTTACCGCCTTTTTTGAGATATTGGATGCTGATCGCCGTCTGGCAATATCCCTTCATTCGTAAAGATAAGCCAAACCATGTTTTACCAAGCTTGCATTACATACAATCTCGTCCACAATTATGTACACCTTAATTAATGTACATGTCAAGTGTTAAGGGATGTACACTGCACAGTATTTCATATTATAACAGACCCCGGCATCATCGCACTTTTCGCTTCGTCGTACACCTGAAGCACCCCTATTAGTGCTACGACGTGAGTTCCTCTCTCTCTCTCTCTCTCTCTCTCTCTCTCATATATATATATATATATGTGTGTGTGTGTGTGTGTGTGTGATGTAAATGAAAAATTTTGTATAGGCTTATAAAATATAGTACCACATAGGCACCATTTTATATGGCAACTTAGTTAGTTACCATTTTATAGAGGCAATCTTATTGGGATAATTTTATAGAGCATTTTATACGTATGTGTGGGCTATCAATTTGTACCGAAGGTTAATAGGTTTCGGTAATTTAGAATTTTGACCTCTTTATAATAATAATATAATAATAATTGTATATACGAGTACAATATACTGTAGGTCAATAGAGCAATTTAGAATAGTGGATCGTATTATTTCAGGTAATTCTTATAACATTCAAAATCCTTTTCGTAACTCTTTCCTTCGTCTTGTAAACTAACAAAGGTTAAATGTGATTTAATGTATCAAACGCATTTTGAAATATAATAATTAATAAAAGCACGTTTTCAGAGAACAAATGAAAGAGTATAGATGACCTTTCAAGTTCAAAAACCTGAACTGCTTCAGTAAATAAAATATTCTCTAAAAAATGAATTTTTATTAACTATTATAATTCTGAAATGCGTGTATGTACGAGTATTATTAACTAAATTAAAAAGTCATTTCCTCCTTTCCCATCGTAACCCTTCAACAATGCAACATTTTCTACGCAACCTCATCATGGAGGTAAAAAAAAGATTGAAAATAATTAATAACAGAGGACCCTGGTTCATTTACCTACATACGCCTGCGACTAATTTTGAAACGATGGAATCGTAAAGATAAAAAGAGCAAAATTCTCGTTCATTTATTTCATATTGTGAATAATCGTGAGACATAAATTTGCGTACCTGTCTGATGAGTCATTAACCATCTCTTTCCAATCACGGAAGGTATGCGTACGACGATAAATATCGATTTAGTCAGGATCGACGATGGATCTGAGCATCTGCGTTGTCCCCTTCGGAAAACCAGGAACACGGAAACTAATTGAATCCTCCCCACGTATAACGTTAGTGTTCGGCAAGCGAATCTAATAACGGTGACCCTAAGAAACTACTGTTATCCAAGGACTTAATGTTAGTGGGATAAAATTGTTTATTGAAATGGAAATGGCAGTATATATATATATATATATATATATATATATATGGGAGGTGTAGCTCTGAATACACGAAAGGCTTTGGAATCGTTTTTATTTTTCTTGTGGGTTTGCAGCATATATATATATATATATATATATATATATATATATATATGATGAATAAAACCACGAAGGAAAGGAAACACAAAATGGTGCTCAAGCGCTTTCGTCTAATGACATCCTCAGGAACACTGAAGTACATAAAAAGGTTAAGCCTATATATAGGTTACAGAAAGAAAAAAAGAAAAAATAAATAACATACATACACACACACACACATATATATATATACATATACATACATATCTATATATACAAATACATACATACATACATACATATATATACAATAAACAGAGAAGTAAAAATAATAAAAAAAAAAAAATTAAAAATTAAAACCTTAAAGGATTACCAGTGAGGCGTACAGATTTGTAAAGAAAAATATCGATTTTTATCACAAGATCAAATGGATTATAAAAATACAAATTTATACTGGAACTCTGCCGGGTTTTAACACAATGCTGCCTATGGTCAGGTTTCGATATATATAAAAAAAAAAATAAAATGCAAATTAAAAGTTAATCGATTTTTAGCACAAGATCAAATGGATTATAAAAATACAAATTTATACTGGAACTCTGTCCGGGTTTTAACACATTGCTGCCTATGGTCAGGTTTCGATATATATAAAAAAATAAAATGCAAATTAAAAGTTAATAAAGTAGAAGACAAGTTTACCAAGCTTGAATGACGAAAGCGCTTGAGCACCATTTTGTGTTTCCTTTCCTTCGTGGTTTTATTCATCATAATATTTTTCACGTGTTACCTTCGTGAAATAATTTTCATATATATATATATATATATTATATATATATATATACTAGGGTGGTCCAAATTTGGACTAAAATTTCAAAATAGTTGGAATGCTCTCCACATGGCTGCTCTTATTCCTTTAGATGTGAAGTGATTTTGTGCAAAATATCTGTCGATTCAGTACATAATAAGAGGTCGCTATGATTTTCACATTTTCAATTAATTAATTAGCTAGTCATTTTCTCTCCGCTTCATTTTCAGAGGACGCGGCAGTCACGTCACACTGACTCCGCCCACCTTTCAGAGGATGATGCAATTGTTCGATTTCTTGTATAATGCTGTTTGTAAATCAGACAAATCATTTACTCATGCATCATTTCAAGTTTAAACTTGTTGGAGGACGGTTTTAAGTTCGTTCAAACTTCAAGAGCTTAGGAGTAGTATCTCATGTAAGTATTAATTCATATATATTAATTAATTATTAATTCATATATATATATAATTATGAATTCATATATATTAAGTATTAATTCATATGTATTATATTTATTCAGCACAAATATATATATATATAATTATGTTCTTTATATGCAAATTTATAACCAGTAAGGATGTTGCTATTAAATTAAATGATTAAAATTGTCTCTTGAAGTTTATTATTTACTTATTCTTAAATATATTTTTAAATATTTGGCTAGCTTCCTACCATCAACCACTAACCACTGTAATAATTTTTTTTACTTTATTTATTTTGACTGCAATTTTTTACTTTAACACTTATATGATTGTGCTTTGGTGCTAAACGGTTAATGCATTATTTTCTCTCATTTTTCAGGTTATGGCTAGAAGTACTCGCTCATCTGCAAAAACGTGGGTTCTAGGAAAGCCCAGCAACGAGTTATCAACTGCAAGGCTACCCACATGTGGTGATGTGCTTCGTTTGGTTCAGTTTCACCACCATGAACAGTCCAAGACCTTGAAAGAGAGCTACAACTTGGCCTGCAAGAGACGAGGCAAGTATGGCAGAGAGCAAGGATTCCTACACAGCGAGTCAATTCCTGCGTTAGGAAGCTGTCAAAGCTGTACGAAGAGTTCCTTGCGTTGAGGAAAAACCGCAAGACGCAGCTACAAAGCTGTAGAGTGAAAGAGAGCATGTTCCAAGAGACTCTCTCAGAGCTTTTCGACGTTGCCTCGAAGGACGCCTTGAAGGTGATAGACAATGAAGAAGACCGCCAATTCCTGATGATGCAACGAGAAGACGTCCTTTCCTGCAGTATGGCAGGCCCTGACAAGATTAATTTTGCCAAGGAATACCGCAAGAGATGTCGACAGAAGAAAGATGCTGACAAAGCTCTAAAGTACAAAGAAAGAGAGGCTGCATTCCAGGCTGGAGCTGCTGCTCTTCCATCATCCAGCACATCCACTTCATCCTCTGAAGAATTCAACGCTGAAGATGATGATTATCGTCCGTCGACTTCGACCGGAAGAGCAGATGTACACTCTCATCCTCCGAAACGAAACAATATCTTCACATCACTAGATGTGGTTGCTGCTCTTGATCGCGTCAACCTTCCCGATCGAGGAGCAGTCTTCGTTGCTGGATCAGTCGCTCAACCCTGGGCTATGATATTTCTAGAATGACTCTTTCACGCAGCTCCATCCGTCGTTGAAAAAGGCAAGCAAGGCAGGCAGCAGCCAAAGAGGATCAAGCTTCGTTTTCTGTCGAAGGGCCCCTTCTTCTTCACTGGGATGGGAAACTACTTCCCGACATCGGCGGCGCAAAGGAAACAGCCGAACGAACAGCGGTAATCGTTACTGGAAATGGGATGGAAAAACTCCTAGCCGTGCCAAAAATACAACGAGCTACAGGAGAAGAACAAGCCAAGGCTTGCATTTCGACGATTGATGACTGGAATCTTCGCGGTGAGATCCAAGGTCTCGTATTTGACACAACTGCGTCTAATACTGGCCCTCACAGGGGAGCCTGTACCATGATTGAAAAAGCAGTAAGGAGGGAACTTGTCTGGTTCGCTTGTCGACATCATATCCTTGAAGTCGTCTTGTTAAACACTCGCAACGCACTTCTTGGACCCACAGGTGGCCCGGAAATGACTCTCTTTAAACGTTTTCAGAAAAAATGGGCATCACTTCAGAAGGATTTCTTCATGAAGGCTTCAAACAGCCTATTCAGAGATCCAAAGATGTTCCAGCTTCGAGAGGAAATGATCCAGTACTTCACAAAGGCACTGGAGTCTAAACAATCGCGTGATGACTAGGAGGAATTGCTACGACTCTGCCTCACCTTCCTCGGGTACCGTGATGAGAAAGCAGTCAAGGTCCGCGCTCCAGGACCAACTCACCATGCACGCTGGATGGCCAAGGCCATCTACATCCTCAAAATTTATCTGTTCAAGCATCAACTACAGCTGACAGCACGTGAGACGGAGAATATCACCGAGCTCTCTCTGTTTATCGCCTTGGTCTACGCACGTTTTTGGAACGAGGCCCCCGTCGGAATCAACGCTCCTTTCAACGATATTCTGCTTCTTAAAATCTTGCAAAAGTACCCAAATCAGACCATTTCCAAAGCAGCATCCACAGCTCTTCAACGGCACCTGTGGTATCTTGAAGAGCATCTCATCGGCTTTGCATTCTTCGATCGTAGAGTCGATGCCGAGACCAAACGGAAGATGGTCGTAAACCTCCAACGTAAGGAGAATACCACTGTTACTCGTCGATTGAAGCTTGAATGAAACATTGAAGATTTGAAGTTGTATGAAATGGTCACCAAAAGGACACTGGGAATCTTCAATCTGTTAAAGAAAGAAGGAAGGAAGGCAGCGGAGGATACCTTCCTGAGGACCGATTCCAATTCCTGGACGGAGGATGATTGCTTTCAAGAGTTTCGACGCATAGCGACCAACCTAAAAGTTGTCAATAATTCGGCGGGGAGGGGTATCGCCCTTATCAAGGCATATAATACATCTTTGACAAAGGATGAAGAACAAAAACAATTCATCCTCCGATTAGTAGCAAAACATCGCCAAGACTACTCATCGTCTTCGAAGGAGTCAGTGATGAAACGTTAATCTAAGTAATGATGTATATTATAAAGGAATGATAAATGTAATTTTCTATCAAACATATAATTTTTGTTCTTTAGAAATTAATCTGTTTTCTCTAAGAGTTATTCTGTTTTCTAAAAAAAATAAACTCTTTTCTTTTGAGATTTAATCTGTTTTCAAACAAATAAACTAGTATTTGCCCTTGTTTTTTCATTTTTTAACCCAGAAGATCAATCTACTAGAAAATGAGTAGTAAAATGAAATTCATAGCGACCAGTAAATATCATTCAATTAGGCTGAAATTTGGCATGGAGATTTTGATAGATATGGGAACAGGAGCAGCCATGTGGAGGTAAAAAATTAAAAAAAATATTTTTTGGACCACCCTAATACTGTATATATATTAATATATATATATATTATATATATATATATATATAGTGTGTGTGTATGTGTGTGTGTGTATATATATATATATATATATATATACATAACACACACATTGTAATTCAAACAGAAAAGAAAAACCGTCCCGCAACCATCGTTCTGTAAATACAAATCTCTTCTGTTAATTCAGTCAAAAAGAAGTTTCGAATACTATATCGTGTACCAAAAGAAGTTACGTACCATTAAAAGAAGTTATTCTATCATCTGAAAAGATGGTTTCATACCCAAAAGAAGGAAAATCTTGCCCTAGAATGTACCCCTAAAAATGGAAGTTATTTTATGTAAATTAAGGAAGTTTTATTTTGAGCATTCCGTTGGATTTCACTCTATAGCTCGATTTTATTCCAGTCTGGCCAAATTCATTCTTCTTCCAGTTAGAGCTAATTTCAACTCTACTGTTACCTAACCTATAACAAAACTAGACCTGGCTTGACCTGACCTGATATAATAAAATTTAACCGTAGCCTAACTGGACAGTGAATAATAGTTGTACGTAATTCCAGTGCGTTCGATTTATTTCTATTCTGGACGATTTGACCTACTTCCAGTCTCAATTTATTACAGGCCAAGATTAAAGGTTTCACTTTTTTATTCTATTCGACCTAATTCCATTCGATCTACTTTAACGCTCATATATATATATATATAATGCAAAGCAAACTACAAGGAAAAAGAAATAATTTTCTTTTTCCTTGTGGTTTGCATCGGAGATCACAAAGTACAGCCGGAACTCGAAATTTGAACCTTCAGATTAGCAGTCCGGCGTCTTAACCAGAAGTCTACAGTTATTTAATTTAAAATGCCTATTTGTTAATTAAATATTGCAACAAGATGAACCTGTGAGTTTGGGTAATTTAAATTAATTACAGGTATGACGAACATAATTTTTATGTAAAACTACCTTCCGTAATTGTTATAATACTAATACTACATAATATTAATAATAATACTCTTTCACTACTACTACTACTACTACTACTACTACTGATATTTCTACTGCAACTAGTAATAACAATAAATAATTGGTAGTAAGTTGCAGGATTCCAGTTATACTTAGGCTGACCATATTTCCTTGAGACAAAAACGGGACATTGGGATGGCAAAAAGGGACGGGGGTTATGTAATATTCTGTATTCATGAAAAAGTAAGTACATAAACATATTGAGCTTACAATTATTCTTCAGTGACAGAACCCATACAAAACGGTACTGTCCCGTTCAAAACGGTACGTATGGTCAGCCTAGTTATACTGCAAAATTTTCCAATATTAAAAGATAGAAAACTCTTATAGTTTACGCATCATCTGTTCTGCACAGAAAACGGGATGTAAAACAAATGATGAGCATTTAATTGCTTCCCATCGTACAAATGGCAGATACACCATGATACATTTTGTAAACTCGGCAACTCCCATTTAGGAAGCCATAACAGTCAACAGCAGACACAGAATTTGAAGACTCAACGAATGAGTTTGTTATATACAGACGAAGGAGTTGGGGAAAAAACAATCAATTTATTTCTCTGCAGTTTTTTCTTCTTCTTTTTGGCGGTGTACTGGAAACTCAGTTTTTGCCCGTAATTAAAACCGCGCTAAAGGAAAGTCGTTTTAGGTTAAATGGGGTGGAAAGAGAATTTGGCGGAAATGATGCTCCTTCGTAAATTTAAAAAATTTGAAAGATTTTCAAAAAGATTTTTATGGCTTTGTTTTGTTCGCGACTTTGCAGACCGACGGACGGTTGATGCGATGGTTCACGGAGCTGCCCGATAGGCAAGATAAGCCGGAACGAGAGAGAGAGAGAGAGAGGACCAGATAAAAGGATCCGATAAGGGAGGGCGGGTAAAGGAAAGTTCGTGGGTTCTGTACTCTGTCTTGATAAGGGAGACGGGAGGAGAGAAAGGGAGCAAGGGACGTGGAGAGGAGAAAGAAAGAGTGAAAACAGAAAATGAGGAACAGAATCAGAGAAGTGAAATGAAAACAGAGGAAAATGCACCCCTCGAAATGAATTATAATTTATTTAAAAGAAAAATAATTAATAAAGTCTAAACCAATACACACACACACACACACACACACACACACACACATATATATATATATATATATATATATATATATATATATATATATATATAATATATATTAAAAGCAATGAAGAGTATTCAATATAAAAATTAAATGGAATTATAAAAAATGAAAGTGTATTAAATTTTAAATTGGAAGTGTATGTGTATGTATGTGTGTGTGTGTGTATGTGTGTGTGTGTGTTCTTTCCTTTTCACCTTACACTCCCTTACCTTTATTCCGTTCATTCTTGCTCACTCCTCATCTCTCTCTTTTGCTCTCATTCAGCTCTCCCTATTCATGTGAAACGGAGTACATATTTATCTTGTGTTTTTGCTTTGAAATGTTTCCTTGTTTTGAGCGCTGATTTGTAGTTTGCATTTTGATAAGTAAAGGGACCAGTCCTTAATAAGGTCAAAGGGCGAGAGAGAGAGAGAGTTACAAAGAGTTACAAGGAGTTACAAGGACAAGAGGAAGCCTCAAAGACCTTCCGGTCCACTCTGGGAGGTTCCTGTTATTAAACAAGTTTATTTTTCTTTCAACTATCCTAGCAGTAGTAGAAAACTGGATAGAAAAGTAGAAGGCTCTCTCCCCACCCTCCGCTCCCTCCCTGCCAGAGCAGGTACGGAAAAAGGTTGAAGAAAATACCTTGACCCTGGAAAAGTAGCCAAGAAAATTTTACAGGAAAGTGGAGAATATATAAATAGCTCTATATTTAGCATGCTCACAGAGTCACCGTGCAAGCGAACTCCTGCAGAGTTATGTTTTAGTCTTAAACTATGAGAGTATTCAGTACTTTGTAGCATATTTTTAAACACATTTACACTTTGACTGGAAACAACCTCTGAGGGAAGTTGGTTCCAGATATTAAATATTTTATAGGAAAAGAAATTCCCGCAGACAGAGGTCCTAAATGTCTTTAGTTCCAGTTTAAACCCATTATTTCTTGTCGGATTGGCATTAAGTGAGAATAAGTTTCTGTAATCTACCCTGTCTATTCCATTGAGCATCTTGAAGACTTGAATAAGCTGACCCCGCAACCTCCTCGTCTCTAAGGTAAACAAATTTGGGCACTCCAATCTTCGTTGGTAGCTTTGCATTCTCATTGAAGGGATCAATTTTGTAGCCCTTGCTTGTACTCTTTCTAACCTTTCTATGTCCTTCCTGAGGGATGGGGACCAAAACTGGGCACAGTATTCCAGTTGAGGTCTGACTAGTGAATTATAAAGAGACATTACAGTCTCCTTGTTCCGAAACTGGAACTGTCTTTTATATAACCTGATATTTTTAAGACCCCTCTTTTCGACTTCTGCACAGTGCTTCGATGGTTTCAGATCGTTGTTGATATAGACTCCTAAGTCTTTCTCTAGATCGTCTCAGTCAAGTTCCTTACCAAGAGAGAGTATCAGTCTTCGGGTTTTATAACCTATGTGCATACCTTACATTTGTCCAAGTTGAATGGCATCTGGCAAGTAGCAGACCATTCGCCCAACCTGTCAAGATCGTTCTGAAGCGTTCTTACGCCCTCCTCAGTACCTACACTACTTCTTAATTTCGCATCGTCTGCAAATATGGAGATTGTACTTAGAAGCCCGACGTCTATATCGTTAATATAGATGAGAGAGAGAGAGAGAGAGAGAGCTTCTTGCAAATATATATAGAAATTATTTTTCTAAAGATAGCGTTTAATCGTTCAAATTATAATATATATATACACACGAGGGTAATTCAATAAGTACCCGCACTTTTTATTTTCACAATTTTATTTTCACATCTGATAGATTATAAACACATCACTTCTCAACATAGTCGCCCTGTTCTCAATACCTTAGTCCAGCGATCTACAAACTTCCTAATGCCATCACAAAAGAATGTTTTTGGCTGTGTGCGTAGCCAGTCATGCACCGCCTCCTTCAGGTCATCATCGCCTTGGAATCGCTGACCTCTCAAAGCGTCTTTTAGTGGTTCCAAACAGGTAAAAATCCGAAGGTGCCAGGTCTGGACTGTAGGCTGGATGGTCGAGAACTTCAAATTTAAGTTCTTGAAGGCATTTTCTAGTCTGTGCAGCGGTATGAGGGCGCACATTGTCGTGTAACAGAATAACACCTTCCGACAATCTCCCGTTGCAAGGAAGTTCAAAGTGCAGCCGTTAGCAGGTAAAGTTATGCTAACACTGTTTTGGGATACACGAGGCCCTATCCTTGAACATTATCTAGAGCGTAGAACTACAGTAACAAGTGCATCGTATTCTGACATGCTTCGGAATGAGTTAAAGCAAGTAATTCGCACAAAACGGAGAGGGAGATTGTCGGAAGGTGTTATTCTGTTACACGACAATGCGCGCCCTCATACCGCTACACAGACTAGAAAATGCCTTCAAGAACTTAAATTTGAAGTTCTCGACCATCCGACCTGGCACCTTCGGATTTTTACCTGTTTGACCACTAAAACACGCTTTGAGAGGTCAGCGATTCCAAGGCGATGATGACCTGAAGGAGGCGGTGCATGACTGGCTACGCACACAGCCAGAAACATTCTTTTGTAATGGCATTTGGAAGTTTGTAGATCGCTGGACTAAGTGTATTGAGAAACAGGGCGACTATGTTGAGAAGTGGTGTTTATAATCTGTCAGATGTGAAAATAAAATTGTGAAAATAAAAGTGCGGATACTTATTGAATTACCCTCGTGTATATATATATATATTATATATATATATATATATATATATATATATATATATATATATATATATATATATATATAATTTATATATATATATATAATCCTATACTACCTTATGATGGTTTCGAACGACTGTTCAGGATCGGGCGATCCATTTGCAGCATCCCCCTCATTTGCGCGATTTTAGTGAGGGAGAGAATTTGTTTCTGTTTGCCTCCTGTCATCGTAGCCAGGCACGCATGGCTGATCAGGGACTTCGCAGAAGAACCTGTCCGCCGGTTCTTGATATTATTTAGGTTGGTGTGCTGGAGGTTTCTCAGTACAATTGTCAGTACATTAAAAAGCTTCGAGACTTGTATTCTAAGAATATTTTTCATCCTCATTTTCATGGGCCCTTGTCCAACCGCAGTTAGAACTGTCCAGACTCTGCCTCTTCTCTCGTTCTAATGTGTTTCTATTTCATTTCTAACGTTAGGGATACAACCCTCGAGTATTTTTCAATGGACATTAATGTGTACCACTCACGTCTCTTTCCAGGGAGTAAAGTTTCAGGGATTGTAGTCAAGATCAGTAGTCTTCATCTTTCGTTCTTCTGTCGTAGACGTAAAAGTAATTTGTTTGGCTTCTATGTTTGCAATGTCTCGTTTTCTGTATGGGGTTGTGAATACTGAGCAATGCTCAATTACTGGTTAAGACTAAATTTAGTATATTTGCTTTTCTGCTGTGGAAGCTCCTCCAGATAATTCTCATTAATTTTTTAGCTCTTGCGATTGTTTCAGTGTTTCGTATCCTTTATTCTGTAGCACCATGTTGTTACCACATCTTATAAAGTGGATATTTCTTCGTTGAACTTCATATTGTTGTCTTCTACCCACTTGGATAATGTAATTTTTTTATTTTCCTTCACCTTGTTTAATATTTCTTTGCATATCATTGTGACATCAGCGAAAGACGATACGATACTGTCATTAATATTTGCATTTATGTCTGTAGTCATTATTATAAACAGCAAAGGAACTAATACTGCCTTGTGGTACAAAGCTGACTCTGATACTGAATTTTCTCGTATTTGTGATAGAGCCTTAATAATTAATTACGTCTCCTTCGAAGAACTCTGAATCCATTAATACTCGTAGATTCGTGTTCGAACTTGTTCTTGGCTGATTTATAGCTATGTCAAATAATTCATCTAGATTTTCTACTTTCTACTTTCTACTTTTCCTGAAGTAGTTCCCTCAATTTTCCGACTCATTTTTGTATTTGGTCGCCCCATCTTTTAACGGACTTTCTTTACAGTACACTTTTCTTTCCGCAAACGTGTAAAGGTATTTTGTTTTATTTATTTATTCTCTGACATCTTGTTCTCCTCCTCGTTTGTCTTCAAGATGAATGTTTCTTTAAGGTTCATTTCTGTTTTGCATAGTTTTTCTCTAGTTTGAGTCTCCTTGCTTCAGTTCTGTATTCATGGAAATTTTTTTGCAGGTAGTTTCCGTCGTCTAACTATTGCTCTGATTTTTCTTTCGAGTTTGCTACGTTTTCTTTTTGGTCTCTTCGGAACATGTTTCAGCCACAGGGGTTTAATTTCGTTTTCTAGTATAGATATTATTTTTGTTGCGGTCTTCTCGTGAAGTAGCAATTCCCATTTTACTTTCTTTAACTCTTCATTTACACTTTCCCAATCTACTTTCTTTGAATTCATATCTAAACCTTCAAACATTCCTTCTGACTCTCTGGGATGCGTTTTTTATCTCCTCGTCGCTAACTTCATTTGTATATCGATTAGGTTATGGTTGGAAAAATTTGTGTGTGCTACGGTTTTATTTATTAGTATATCATCGTTATTTATTAAGATTAAATCTAAAACGTTATATTTTCTAGTGGCTTTACAGATTTCCTGGATAAGTGCATAATGTTCCATAATATCTAATAACATTATTGTCTGGGCTCTATCATCTTTTGTAATGTTACCATTGAACTCGTCAACATACATAACGTAATCATTTTTCTTCCATGTTATGAATGGAAAGTTAAAATCTCCACAAATTAAAATATTTGGTGCTGAGGCTTTAAGTGACTGCAACATGTTTTCTATTTGAATTGTAACGAATTGGAATTTACGTTTTTGTGGTGTTTGGTGGTCTGTACACGTTCATAAAGATTAGGTTAATTTTTTCTTCTGAAATAAGAATTTCGACTGTGCTACTTACTTTGCTTACTTTCACTTCACATGCGTATATGTTTTTCATGTAAATGCATAAACGTCATACTTTTTTAGTAAATCTGTCTGCTCTGTACACATATGTTGTACTCCTTTATTGCCATTTCAGTGTCTTTGATGCAGTTTTCACAGCTTTTTTCACATTTATGCAAGTGTGTTTCCCTTAGAATATAATATCTGTGCTGATTTCCAGAGCTAAATTTTGTAGTTATTGTAATTTGCAGTTATTGTAATTTGCAGTCTGGTCAGTGTACAGGCTTGTATATTTGTGTATAATAAATTTACAGGGTTAATAATCTTGGTGCTGTGCTCGGTTTTCCTGAATATTGGTCGTTTTCTGGTCAATTCTGACGGTTCTTGTTCAGCGTTATTAGGTGGGACGTTGTACTTGAGGATACTGAGGATGCGACCCCCGATACCATTGTGGTTGTTGAATTAACCATGGCTGGTGTTGGACGGGTGGGTGGTGTGTGTATTGCTGGGGTACATATATCTGCGAAGTTCGGCCTTTTCTCATTAAAATAGACAGTTGTCATTTTATCATTCGCGTTTCTTCTTAAAAATGCACTTCAGTGACACTCTTGTCACATTTTATTTTTTATTTAGGGTTTAAGCTGTCATTTCTCTTTCAGTTCTTTGAGTACTCTTAATGTGAAAGTACGGGCATTCCATATATATATATGCAAGGAACCACAGGGAAAAGGAAAAGGAAACACGAAGTCCGAGCGCCTTCGTGATATATTCACATCTTCAGGGACAAGAGAAAAATAGACAGAATTTACAAAGTAAATGAGTTAAATACACAAGCGAAAAAATTACCCAATAGGCAACTTAATCTAAAAACAATAAAAACAATCTAAAACTTCCCCAATAGATAACTTAATCTAAAGGCTACTAAATTATCGAATACGTAAAAACTATATAAAAGAAATTATACAATTAGGTAACGGGATATTCTGGAAGTAGCACGTGCTGATGATTGCGCCATGTCCTTTGTTTCCTTAGACTACTGCACTCTTGCCATTTAATTGCCTGCTTTAATTAAATAAATACAATTTCTAATAACTGTTATCATTTTATGTGTACATGTTAATTGTATAATTTCTTTTATATAGTTTTTATGTATTCGATAATTTAGTAGCCTTTAGATTAAATTATCTATTGGGGAAGTTTTAGATTGTTTTTATTGTTTTTAGATGGAGTTGCCTATTGGGGAATTTTTTCTCTTGTGTATTTAACTCATTTACTTTGTAAATTTGTCTATTTCTCTCTTGTCCCTGAAGATGTGAATATATCACGAAAGCGCTCGGACTTCGTGTTTCCTTTTCCTTTTCCTTGTGGTTCCTTGCTTATTAAAAAGATCACGTGCTGTTTTGTGAATTGTATACAGGGTGTCCCAGGAGGAAATGTCAAGAATGCACTATTTCACTCTTTGGGTATTTCTAAATAGAAAGTATTATATCGATATGGGTCTGATTCCCAACCGTTACCGAGATACAGGCCTCTACATTTGGGTAATTAAAACATAATAAAAAGGCGATCTTAGATACTATTTAATGACACTTGTGGTTTGCAAAAAGTACAAACATACAATACACTATTACACTTATTGCAGAATGGTTTCAAAGTGACCCCCTCCTTCTTCAATGCACGCAACGAGCCTCAGATCCATCGAGTCTTGCCAAGGAAAACGCGGAAGTTCATTTCTGAGGTTTATGAACGCATCCTGTATACGTGCAACCAACTGCTCCCTAGTTTCGGGCTTACCCCGCTGATAAATGTTACTCTTCAAGAACCCCCAGACAAAAAAATCTAGCGGAGATAAGTCAGGCGAACGAGTGGGCCATGCCACAGGTCCTCCACGTCCAATCCACCTTCTCGGAAACCGTTGATTTAAGTATGTAGTAACCTCCCTGTCGTAGTGAGGTGGTGCTCTATCGTGTTGCATCCACATCCGTTGTCTGAATGCAAGAGGTACATCATCAAATAAAAGGGGAAGGACGTGTTCTAAAAAATTTCTGTATTGTACAGATGTTAGGCGGCCCTCAATGAAATGTGGCCCAATGAGGTAGTTTTGTAGCAATCCGCACCAAACGTTAACAGAAAATCTGTTCTGAAAGTTACTTTCAACTACAGCATGAGGGTTGTCGTGAGCCCAGGTGTGCGAATTTTGAGTGTTGTTAATTCCATTCCGTGTGAACATTGCTTCATCTGTGAAAAGGATGTTATTCAATGATTGCCGATTAGTTTGTAACCAATTACAAAATTGCAAGCGTTGTTCATAATCTGCTAGTAAAATATGTTGCACCCTTTGGAGATGGTATGGATACAAGCCATCGTCATGTAGAATTCTCCATACTTGCATGCGTGGAACCCCAGTTGTCAATGATATTCACCGGACACTCGTACCTGGACTCCGCTGCACTGCGTCCAACACTTCTTCATCTCTTCGTATTTGCTGACGCTCACTCCTTGGCTTAGGTAATGAACCTGTCTCTCTTAAAGATCGAAACGTATTTTGTATTGTACGGCGATCTGGTGTGCGGCGATTTGGATAACGTCGCTGATATTCTGCAATGGCTGCGACATCATTTCCATCGCAAACCATACACAAATAACATGTCTGCGTATTCTTTCGAAAAAACTGCCGGCATGGCTTGAAATGTTGCTTGAGCACTGCACCTCCACGTTTGCAGAGTACACAACACACCCTGAAAAGAAACGTGACTCAGTGAGCAGGTGTTAAGAAGTACCTAAATAAATAATGTGAGGATCTGCACAGTTGCCAATGTATCATTAAATGTTATTGAATATTATCTAAGATTGGCTTTTTATTATGTTTTAGTTACCCAAATGTAGAGGCCTGTATCTCGGTAACGGCTAGGAATCAGGCACATGTCGATATAATACTTTCTACTTAGAAATACCCAAAGAGTGAAATGGTGCATTCTTGACATTTCCTCCTGGGACACCCTGTATATATATATATATGATTCCCTGACGAGGTGTACTTCTGAATACATGAAAGGCCTTGGAATCATTTTTCTTTTCCTTGTGGATTTGCATCATATATATTATATATATATATATATATATATATATAGAGAGAGAGAGAGAGAGAGAGAGAGAGAGAGAGAGATGTGACAAAAGTAAATAGACACCTTCGGTTTTTCCACAGTTTCTGATTTGATAATAAAATTCAATAAATAATAGGTATCAGTATATTTAGAATTATGTTGCTTTCGCCTTTGCATTATGTGAAGCTGACACGTTCTGGCATTCCATTGATGAGATTTGCCATTTGTTCTTGAGGAAAATCATCGTGGTGTCTATTTACTTATTTATGTGTGTGTTAGTGATGTACCGGTTCCAAAATTTAGCCGATGCCGATTCTTTGACTATATTTAAAAAAAAATCAATTCCCTTCATAAATTTTACTAATCTTATGTGAAAACTTTCAATTTTCATATTTTTATATTTGATATTTGTTTAAATGCTTTTCCTTGGTTCACTCCACAGTACCAGAATTTATTACTCATATACCGTAACTAAAATGATGTTAAAAAGTTTTATTACTCAGTAAAATTGTAAAATAATTTTATTTTAGTTTCCTAAATTGAATACCAATATTTAAAGTAATTATTTTTCCTTATGTTGAAGGCATTTTCTTTCTTCAACAATGTCAACAAAAACAACAAAATTTTTCATTAAAATTTCAAGTCCCTGGTGGCCAGTTTGAATAAAAAAATAAATATACAGTATAATTTAAATAGTATAATTTAAACAGCATAATTTAAACAAAATTATAAAATAGTGAACATAATATGATGGTTCAATATATAAATTATAAAGTAAAACTTAATATGGAATTATTATTATTAATATAGAGTAGGAGATTACGGTAGTTTATAATACTTAGAGATTAGCTCGTTAGAGAAAATGTAAATTTATGGGCAACTTGACTTATTAAGCTTTGCCTTTTTCCGTGAATATAAATTATTTTATATAAATTTTACTGTGTAATAAAAATGTTAAAATTTCAAAGAATCGGTGGGAGAATCGGCTAGATTTGGCCGATACCGATTAAGCGGTACACCACTAGTGTGTATATTTTTACTTATTTATTAATGCATACAAATAATATTCCTCTTTTAAAACGACACACTGCATACCATTAAAATTTCAGATGCAGAAATACTCCGGTAAAACGTAATCAAAGAAAAATTACGAAAATGTAAAGAAATAAATATAGTTATAGTTTTAAATATGTGAAATTATATCAAAATAAATATATAAATTTCTGTTAATAGAATTCTGAAGTAATTTTACTATTTTAAATTTAATATTACTTTTTATAATATTTATGATTTTCATTCCTCCAAGCTACATTCAGTATAAAATTATATATATATATAATATATATATATATATATATATATATATATATATATATATATATGAGAATATTAAAATGTAATAACAACTTAAAATGAAGCTTGTGTTTCATATATATATATATATATATATATATATATATATATATATATATAATGTTAACATTATATTTATTAAATGAATATAATTATATCTATCATATATTGGTAAAGGTGAATATAGCTGCCATATTCTACGAGTACATGTATATCGTGTAAATCCAAATCTGGAAGATATGTGCACAACCTACTGGAGGAGCTTTGTGTCTATGTCTCTATTTATCTGTGTATCTATACGTGTCTGCACGTGTATTTGGGTATCTATGTATCTGTCTCTACGTATCTATCTATCTCTATGCATCTGTTCTTGTATCTAATTAAGAATTTAAAATAACAAGTTCGCAATAGTTACGTACTGAAAATGAAAATAATTTTTCAGCATCGAGTTTATATCACGAAAGAATGTTAAGAATCAGAAACTATATTTTGATTTACAAACCATCTTGTTCATACTTCACTTATTTGCATACAAAAATCGAATTACTGTTTGTCAACAGACTTTTCGCTTACAGCCAGGTAGTATTATGGTGATGTTTATTCGTCATACAACAGGCAAACAATGCCCGCAAAACTCTTACACGGGGTTTATGGTATATTATTGGGAAAACTATTTATGAAATGATCACCAAACATTGTGAGATCGGGAATAAAACCGCAATAAAAAAAGGATTTATTAGAAACGCGAGTTTTCAGCCTTCAGTTCGGTCTTTATTACTTTAGTTCAACTTTTCGTAATTGAGAATTTTCACCTAATATTGCGAGATCAGTTTTTTTATGTTAACCAAATAATGTTGCATTTATGAGTTTTCAGGGTTGGATCTAATTATTGGATTCTTTTTCTGCGTTTCCGGATGTAATATAAAGGAAACTGGAAAAAAGACAGTTACACTCGTTTACATTCAAGGAGGGAATGGAGAGATTTGTACGTATGGGGAAGTCGCGTGTCAAGCACTGGAGTAGCTTCGATCGAACACAAATGTCCCGCAGGCTAGCTTATCTTAGTCCAAGTCATGTTAGGTCGAAAAGAGTATCGATAAAATGGCTCGTCGAGTTTGAGTAAAGATCGTGAAAAAAGAGGAGAAAATGAAAAAGGGAAATATAAACCAATAAATTTCGATAAATCTTCTTTCCAGATTTACTCGTATGAAGGATTTGTAATTTTTCGACCAAAGTTGTTCCAAAGGTCATCTCCTTCACAACAGAATTACTGACCTTTTGGGCACTCAACCTCATATATAATTTGGTTTTCGAATTTGTGGTTTTTGGTGTCTGTTGTCGATGCAAATTTTGATCTTTTGGACTGAAATTATTTCATTTTTTAAATATATTTTAAAGACATTATCAGTTAATAAAATTAAAATATAAAAATTTTATTGAAAGAAGCTACTAAATATTAATGTAAAAATTAAGCTTATACGAGATTATTTTCGAATTTTAAAGTTAAATGTAAAATGACTTATAAATCTTAAACGTGAAAATTACTCTAACAAAAAAAATTCTTCTGATTTCACAGGCGGAGGTCCAGTAGAGCGTCTACCCAGGATAACGGAACACCCTTCCAACCTGACGGTACCCCGAAATGACCCTGTGACCCTCAAATGCGGGGCTGAGGGTCACCCCCCACCAGTTTTAATTTGGTACAAGGACGGGGAGAGGGTTCAACCTTCGACTCGCAGGGTATTTTTACCCGCTGGGTCACTGTTCTTCCTCAGGGTCAGTCAAAGCAAAAAGGAGAATGACGCTGGGGTATACTGGTGCGAAGCGCACAACAGGTTGGGCAAAGTCAGAAGCAAGAACGCTTCTCTCCAAATCGCATGTAAGTTAACTCAAAGGATTACCAATTATTAATAGTAATTATCGATTATTAACTGCAATAAAGTCTTCTTTTTTTTAATTTTTTTTTTGAGGCGATGTTAGGTGTGTCGGCGACGAAAACTTTAACTGAAGTTCCCTGAAATAACTTTGATACGATTTTTTTTAATTTGTTTCAAAGTTTGAAAGAGAATTTCCAAAACTTTGAAATGTCTAAAATATTCGAGTTAATTGACATCATTATCGTTTCTGTCAGTAATGTAATTACCTGAAAGACATCAAAATGTACTTCGTTCCACGAAAAAAAAAGAACAGAAGAAAGGGCTTAAAACAAACACTTATATTTACATTAGTCTGTATTGAAGGTAAACTTCAAGTAAATGAGTTAAGAATCTTCTCTCTCTCTCTCTCTCTCTCTCTCTCTCTCTCTATATATATATATATATATATATATATATATATATATATATACGAGTATATACTGTGTATATATTTTTTTATGTAGGAAGGAGGGGGCCAAGGGCGAGCGCCCGCAAAAGTGACCCCCTCCGTAGAAAAAGGAGAAAGTTGAAAACAAGGTCTCCAAGACTCAACGATGCCACTTTTTTTTTTTTATAAATTTTGTAAAGATTGTGTAGAATGTAAGATGCATGTCTGTGTGCAGTGAGGAATAGAGGGAGAGAGCATGCCTGACTGTTCATAGGGTAGATGAGACACGGAAAATGGTCAACTAAAGGAGACAGTGACAAGAGAAACGGGAGTTCCAGCAGTCCCTCTCTCCTGCCTAACCCTGCCCTCCCCCGGAGTACTTCCTTGGTCGATTGGTATCTACAACCTCCTCGTAAAATATTATATTATATTGTATTGTGTATATATATATATATATATATATATATATATGAAAATTATTTCACGAAAGTAACACGTGAAAAATATTTATGATGAATAAAACCACGAAGGAAAGGAAACACAAAAAGGTGCTCAAGCGCTTTCGTCTAATGACATCCTCAGGAACACTGAAGTACATAAAAGGTTACGGCCTATATATAGGTTACAGAAAGAAAAAAATAAATAAATAAATAACATACATACACACAAACATATATATATATATATATATATACATACATATCTACACACATACATATATACATATATATGCAATAAACGGAGAAGTAAAAATAAAAATTAAAAATTAAAGATTAGAGGATTAACAAAGAGGCATACAGATTTGTAAGGAAAAATATCGATTTTTAGCACAAGACCAAATGAATTAAAAATACAAATTTATACTGGAAATCTACCCAGGTTTTAACACTTTGCCTTTTAGAGTCAAGTTTCGATATATATAAAAATAAAATGAAGATTAAAAGTTAATAAAGTAGCGTACAAGTTTACCAAAGATTTAGCGTCCTACCCTTTTTATCTAAATTTGTTTTGAAGGAATTCAAAACAACAGGATCGAGTTGAAAAAGACCTTTGCTTATGTTGAAGTTATTTGAAAGTTGGATAATGGCAGACTCAAGAATATTTCTATTGACAATGTTGCTAGAATGAAATAAAACTGAGGCATTATTCCAATCAATACAGTGGGATAACTCTGACAAATGGGCAAAAAGAGCACTGGACAACTGTCCTGTTCTAACGGAATATTGATGCTGTTTATACGTGTGTGCAAATCCTTTCCCGTCTGACCTATGTAAAAGGAATCACATTGTTTACACCCAATTTTATAGATAATGCCTGAATTATTGGTAGGGCTATTTTTTACTATGATATTTTTCACAATATTGTTATATGAAAATACTACATTAATATCCAAAAGTTTAAGTACATTAGCAATGTCTAAAAAGCCCGGGAAAAATGGAAGTACTAAAATATTTTTTGACAAAGTACGAGTGTTATTATTGACACGATAGAAAGTTCGTTTTGCCTTGTTGAGACAAGATTCCATAAACGCAGATGGGTAACACAGATCACTTCCAATACCGTTGATTT
>JAJOZX010000099.1:970000-1002500 GCA_023014485.1 Bathynomus jamesi | reverse complement strand
AAAAATTAAAAACTCATTAATTATAACGGTAACTTTCGTTTATCATTGAATTATAATTGGTTGAAAAATGTTTAAATTCAGAATTTTAATATATTTACTAAAAAAAAAAAAATGTTGATAAAAGAAGCTAAGATACGAGCGTGACCTTACTTTACTTTCGTTGTTTTCGACCCCTATTGAGCATCCCGCCTTATTTAGGAGCTTTAATGAAGGAAAGAGTCGCTTTCTACTCTCATCCTGCCCTCATAGCCGGCTATGCATGACTGGTCAGTTCTTTTGGCAGCGCCTTAAATAGTTTTGGGCCTCGCATTCTGAGAGTATTCTGAAAGTATTTTAACCGATTCTTCAGTTAAAGCCATCCCGCTTTGATTCTGAAATGAAATTCACCTTCGAAATCATTTTCTTTTGTGAACTTTAAACATTTCACTAAAAATGTAATATTTTTTTTTCTGATTTGGTTTTAGTAAAGGATCGTTTGGTTGCGAATACGTCAAATTAACTTTTATTTGGGGTCATTTTTATCTCCAGATATTGTTTGTATGAAAGTCGACAGGAAGTGATATATATATTTCGGCTCCACTTTAAGATACATTCTATTTATTAAGATATGCAACAATTTTGTTTTCCAATTTTTGTACAGTAATGTTAAAGAAATGCAGGTCTGAAGTACAATTTTTTCCACCACCCTCCTCTATCTCTCTCTCTCTCTCTCTCTCTCTCTCTCTCTCACCAGGGAGGACACCCGCGTCATCCCCGAGCCAGGCGTCAGGCACGACGGTGCTCGCCTGGATAGTGTTCGGTGTACCGCGAGAGACGTTGCCGATAGAATAGACAAACTGAATGCGTTTAAGGCTACTAGGCCAGACCAGTTCCTCCCCAGAGTCTTGCGGGAAGTGCGCGACCAGGTGGCTCCTCACTTGCCTACAGTCTTCAACAAATTGTTGGAGACGGGCCAGGTGTCTGGTGACTGGATGGAAGCCAACGTGACCCCTATCTTTAAGAAAGGAGATCACGAAAGTCCAAGGAACTATCGTCTCATTAGTCTCACATCGGTTGTAGGTAAATTATTAGAGGGGATAATAGCAGATAGGATCGTTGACCATTTGGATTCCTACAAGCTGCTTGGGGACTCCCAACATGGTTTAGGCAGCATAGGTCGTGCCTCACCAGCCTGCTCGAGTTTTTCACATCATGTGGAATGAGTACGATAAGAGTAGGGCGATTGATATACTTTATCTCGACTTTTAGAAAGCCTTTGATAAGGTACCTCACCGCCGGCTAATGGCCAAAGTTCGCGCACCTGGTATTGATGGGGAAGTAGGTACCTTGATTGAACACTGGCTGAAGAATAGGCAGCAGAGGGTTGTAATTAACGGGGCTAGCTCGGGTTGGGCCTCGGTCACTAGCGGGGTTCCTCAGAGTTCCGTTTTAGGGCCACTGTTGTTTATCATTTACATAAATGATATCGACGGTGGCATCGTCAGTAGGATCGCCAAATTCGCTGATGACACCAAGCTTGGGCCAATGTTGGGACGCCCGAAGCGATCGAGCAACTGCGTGCGGATCTACCTAGGATAGGAGAGTGGTCCGAAAAATGGCAAATGCCGTTTAACTTTGGTAAATGCAAGGTGATGCACATTGGCTACGCCAATCCGTCGGACTACTCCATGTTGGGGAGTAATATCGAGGCCACTGATTTGGAAAACGACTTGGGTGTGCTAATTAGCAGCGACCTTAAGTTTACGAAACAGTGCGTAGAGGTGGAAAAGAAAGCCCAGAAGCTGTTGGGTTATATCAGGAGACAATTTCGATTTCGGAACAAGGAGAGTGTGCTCTCTCTGTACAATTCCCTGGTTCGGCCGCACCTGGAGTACGCTGTGCAGTTCTGATCGCCGACCCTCAGGAAAGATACTGACAGGCTGGAGTGAGTGCAGGCGAGGGCCACAAAATTAATCCCTTCTGTTAGGCATATGGGGCTATAATCGACGCTTACACGCGCTGAATTTGTTTTCGCTGGAAACTCGGAGGCTGTGCGGTCAACTCATCGAGGTTTTCAAGCTCTTACATTGGTTCGACGATGTCGATTTTAGAAGCATGTTTAGTTTAAATGATAACTCAACTCGCACCAATGGTTAGAAGTTGGATTTGAAACGGTTTAGCACTAGTGTATGTGGGAATTACTTTACCTATAAGATCTATCTGTGACACGTGGAACAGGCTACCTTCAGAAGTTGTGAACAGTTCTTCTGTGGATCAGTTAAAAAAAAAAGTTAACTTGCACACTATTTGAGGATGTGTATTACTGTCTTCTGGGGTGCTGTTCGAGAAGCTAGCTGTGACAATGTGTAGGAATTTTTCACTGGCACCCGTTGCCATTGGTATCTCCTCGGTATGGGCCGCAAGGCCTTTTGAGGTACTTCTTGTCCTTGTGACTCCTTGTAACTTTCTCTCTCTCTCTCTGGTTTAAGACTAAAACATAACGTAACTCTGCAGGAGTTCGCTTGCACGGTGTCGTTGTGGGCATGCTAATTATAGAGCTTTCTTATATATTCTCCACTTTCCTGTAAAATTTCCTTGGCTACTTTTCCAGGGTCAAGGTATTTTCTTCACCCTTTTTCCGTACCTGCCTCTGGCAGGGAGGGAGCGGAGGATGGGGAGAGAGCCTTCTACTTTTCTATCCAGTTTTCTACTACTGCTAGGATAGTTGAAAAAAAATAAACTCGTTTAATAACAGGAACGTCCCAGAGTGGACCGGAAGGTCTTTGAGGCTTCCTCTTGTCCTTGTAACTCCCTCTCTCTCTCTCTCTCTCTCTCTCTCTCTCTCTCTCTCTCTCTCTGTGCATTTTAGCATAAGCGACGTACCGGCTTTTTTTAAATCTCTATATCTAAAAACTAATTAGCGAAACTTAATTTAACCTAACCTAACCTAAGTGCCATCAAACCGAAAAGAGCGTGATAAGTGTTTCGGGCGCAGTTGAGGGTTCGATGGGTGTTTTCTGTTACGCTATTAAATAATCAAGTACTCGCTAATATAGATTAGCCTAACCCAGCAAATCTTTAACTAACCTAACCTAATCAGGAGAAACATACGCTAATAGATTTTGTTATATACATTTTTAATGTTCCGAGGTACCAAAACTGCTACCTCACAAAAAATTACCCCACTAACCCGTAAATTATTACTCGCTAGTCGAATTTATTTATATTATTTTATTTATCAGCAATTCCATATCTTTTTCCAGTGGCAGAAGACATCCTGTCTCCAATTACACAAAATATAATGCAGGAACCCATAAAAAATGTATTAAAAAAAAGGTTCTCCCATTAGCTCTATAATATTTTGTATCATTCTTATATATTTTATATCTGGCGAGAGCTCCAAATGTACAATAGAGACGTGAGGAAGGAAACAGGATGAGGTATGCAGTATATATATATATATATATATATATATAATTATATATATATTAGTCCAAATTTTTGGCAATGTTTTCATTTTGAAAACTATTTTCCATTAAGATGCCACCATGAAAAACTTTTTCTCGTTTGTGTGTGTGTATGTGAGTGTGTACGTTGAAAACACTGTTACTGTATCGTACATATGTGTGGACATTTCTTCCATCATAGCGAAACTGGTGTACTTGATATAGTAGGACCAGCAATGTTTAGTGTTTATTAATATCGCATTTCAAGGTTATGTACTTTTCGTGTATCTAAACGGTTGCAGAGTTTAATATCAAAGAATTCTTTTCCTTAATTCCAATGTGGAAGTTCAGTTCCGACTTACTTGTGGTCGTTTTAACCACATCTGCGCAACTGTTTTAAATGGGATTACGATATTTGATTGACTTGACATTTTATCGACAAGTATATTGTGGCTTAGATTAAATTAGGTTAAAATAGGTTAGGTTAACTTCGTTTTTAGAGTGCCGATGCAATGGTCTTGTTGATCCGTATTTTATTATTTAGATTATCTTAATGTATATAAATATGCACGTATTTTTGTGTGTGTATTTCTGCTAGTGTGAAGAGTAAAATCAGAGTATTATCCTTATTATAAACGTACATACGAGTCACTATTCAAAATCAATCATACGAATGATGCCTGAATTTTCAAATTTCACCATAGCTTTAATGGTTGATGATCACCATACATCCAGAGTTTTTTTTTTAATTATTGTTTATAATCTTACTTTTAAGCTTTGGTCTTTCGTTATAACAATATTCTATTCATTATTATTAATGCTGGTGTGTGTGTGTGTGTGTGTGTTTCTAGAATACACACACACACACACATACACACACACACACACCACACACACCACACACATATATATAATATATATATATATATATATATATATATATATATATATATATATATATTGTATATATATATATATATTATTATTATATATATATATCACACACCGTATTATTTCAAGTTCCATTATGTTATTGTTTTCATTGTCTTCATTTCCTCGGCAGAAATGTGATATGAGGGAACCGAAAAGCTCAAAATAAACCTTTGTAGCGCGGAATTTGAACCTTAAGATACGTTATACGTCTTCGCAACATTAAACATTAGCATTATTTAAGTGTGTTGCACTCGTTAGCGCCGATGCTTAATACGAGGATGCTCTCTTGTAATTACAGAAGTAGACAAAAATAACGTTCTTCAAAATACTAACTTCAACATACAAGAGAAATAGTGTGTTTTTGTCGTATACACAATTAAATTCTAAATGCAGCCCTATATACAGGGTGGGCGGAAAGTAGCTCCCTATTTTGGATTGGTAAAAATACGTATATTATCCATTTATTTCAGACGAATATATAAAAGGTAGGCATACATGGTAGGTTTTCTCTAAAATTCAATGTGGGCTCCAACTCTTTCCACCAGCTTCTGGAGCCGCCTAGGAATGGCGTCCACTGACTTTAGCAGGAACTCCGGCGGGATGGAGGACATGACTTCCCGAATTCGGTCCTCCAGTTCTTCCAATGTCCTCGGTTTGGTGCGGTAGACTTCTTCCTTTACCCACCCCCAAAGAAAGAAGTCGCACGGTTACCGCTGAAAAACGGCAGAATCGGTTCAGTGTAACGGTGTGGTGTGGTATGACCTCAGATCAGGTTGTGGGCCCGTTCCTTCTGCGCAACACCATGAATGCTGAGCGGTACCTTGCTATGTTGCGAAACGAGGTCTGGCCGGTTGTCAGCACATGGGAAACATCGACGATCTGATATTTATGCAAGATGGCGCCCCTCCGCACTTCTTGTCCGTGAGTGGCTGATGCCCACTTCCCTGGGCGTTGGATGGGTCGTCGTGGTCCACATCAATGGCCAGCCAGGAGCCCCGACTTGACACCGTGCGACTTCTTTCTTTGGGGGTGGGTAAAGGAAGAAGTCTACCGCACCAAACCGAGGACATTGGAAGAACTGGAGGACCGAATTCGGGAAGTCATGTCCTCCATCCCGCCGGAGTTCCTGCTAAAGTCAGTGGACGCCATTCCTGGGCGGCTCCAGAAGCTGGTGGAAAGAGTTGGAGCCCACATTGAATTTTAGAGAAAACCTACCATGTATGCCTACCTTTTCATATTATTTCTTCTGAAATAAATGGATAATATACGTATTTTTTTACCAATCCAAAATAGGGAGCTCCTTTCCGCCCACCCTGTACATATATATTAATAAATGCCCACTGCGCCTCGCGCAACAAAAAACTCCAAAGCATAACCTAGGGGAGGACCGGGAGGGCGGATGTGTTACTGAAACCTTCCCTGGTTATCCCTTAATGTGTATACTAGATTTGTTTCTTTGGTGCGGATTACCCAAGCCGTTTATTCGTGTATATACTGCAGTCAATAAGCTGCCAAATCGTTCACTTTTTGATAAAAGCGACAAAATTTCGCACAGATGTTGTTTGACACGTATTATTTTATATAAGGATGGGTGCCAAAAAAAATCTTAAGGTTAAAGTGGTGGAACCCTTGAAATAAGAAAAATTAAAAAGTTCCCCCTAGAATGTTTTTTTTTCCAGAACTTAGGTACGTTTTATATAATCTCCAAAACCCATTTAAATTATTCATATGTCATGTCTTTGTCATTTCAAGTACATTAGAAATTAATATGGAAGATTTTTCCCCATAACAACAAACAGCATTAAAAATAATGTCATTTTATTACGATGCTTTAATTGATATCCATCAACAGAGGTACTTTCAAGTTATGTAGCGGGTAGTGCATTGTTTGCTATAATTTCTGTACTACTTACTCGTACTTTAATTTTCCTTATTTTTAAAGCAAAAAATGAATTGTCATGTAATCAATTACTCCTGTAGAAATTAAGTATGCATAATGGCTACAATGTATAATACACATTTTGCATACAAATGAGCAAATATTGCAGAGAATACAAAGCAGTATAATTTTCAGGTTTAAGAAGAGGACCACTTCCTTATTAATATTTAGAATTTTTAAGTCCTTATTTCTCTTTCAATGGCAAAAATAGCCTATGAAGAGCTTGGAAACCCCTTTCTTGAGGAGAGTGATGAACTGATTGCACCTGACACCAAGGACATAATGCCTGTCAAACTAATAGAGTCCATAAGGAGTGCCAAAAGTCTGGGACAAAAGTAGTATGAATCCTTTGTAGATGAGAGGCTTGTCAACAAAAAATGACCTATTACAGATACCATCTCTAAAAACAACTTGTTACTCTTCCACAACCATTTACAGAAACCACCATGAACATCACATCATCAGATAAATGCACTTAGGAAAGATCGCCAGCTGTTCTCAAGGCTGTATATTGCTTGCCAAGCAAGAATGGTGATCTTGAACAGTCCTTTGCTCATGAGAATCAACCTCAGCCACTATCTCTTTCCACACAGGGAAAACTACGCATGGGTTCAGAGGCAGATCTCTTGTCTTGTCTTGAGGTCCATGGTCATCCTCCAAGTAAGAACCAACTATAAGATGTGAGTGTGAAGATACTGGATGGAGCAGCTCTGGTCAATATCAGAAGGGCTACCACTGCAAGGACATTCAAAGACTATGCTGATAATGATTTCATACCATACATCAGATCACAGCTTCAGGATGTGAACAGGCTGGGTGTTATTTGGGATCAGTACCCAGCTAAAAACCTGAAGGAGCAGACAAGAGAAAGTCGGGGGTAAGGGCTCTCGAATCCATGTCATGGATAATACAACCATTCCAAAAGATGACTTCCTTTCTGCGCAACAGTGACAACAAGACGGAACTATTTTGTTTTCTCTCAAACAAGCTCTCAGAAATAGATGTTGAGCAGAAAGAGCTTTACACTTCACACCTTTATCAGGTTCTCACTGCCGATGAATGTAATAATGAGAAAAAAGTTGGCATTGAGCCATGTTCTCATGAAGAAGCTGATACCAGAATGATGCTACATGCTACTTATGCAGCCAGACATGGACACACAACGCTTCTCTTGAAGACAGTTGACACAGATGTTGTAGTGCTTGCAGTAGCCAAAGTGCATTGCCTTCAAGTAGCTGAACTCTGGGTTGCATTTGGAGTTGGCAAGCACTACCGCCTCATCCCTGCTCATGCCATTGTTTCAAACATTGGACCTGAGAGGGTATGTGCATTGCCCTATTTCCATGCACTAACTGGGTGTGACACAACATCGGCATTTGCAGAGAAAGGTAAAACGTCAGCATGGGACCTCTGGAAAGTATTTAATAATGTGACAACGTTATTTGCTCACTTTCCCACATGCCAGCAAGACCTCACAGATGACATGTATCAAATGAAAGAGCACAGTTAAACTACAGTTAACAAAGCAAGGCAGAGCTACCATCCCCAAGTAACTGGGAATGGGAAAAGAATGAGCATGGGTGGACCCCAAAATGGGCACACCTTCTTCAGGCTTGTAAGGCCTGTACTGAACTCATTCATTCACTGTGGGTGCAGGAAAGCGTGTAGGAGACTGTACAAATGTTCCAGAGCCAACCTTCCCTGCACAGCTCCTTGTGCTTGCTCTGGACAGTGCAGTGGACAAGAGCACTTAGTGCATGGTGTTAATCATATAGTATGATATGACTGAAATTTGTGTTTTTTGTGTTAAGGATACTATTTTATGACTGAAATGTGTATATTTATTCTAAATTTTAAGTACGAACTTGAAGACAATTCTGCACTTGAATAAGTTTATGTATCAATTCATGCTTTGATAAAAGTAGTTAGATGATTTACTATGTATACTGTTAGTGTCAAATAGACTATAGGGTGATTTGGTACCCGTTATAAATAAACTTACTTTGTACAGTAAATTCCCAACTCACACCTGATTTTTCATTTTGCGTAAATTGGTTGTCCTCTTAATGTTTAGAGTACCACCCCTAAACCTTGAGATTTTTCTTGGCACCCATCCTTATATGAAAAAGTATACATCAAAGTATATCTGTGCCAAATTTGGTGTTTTTAGCAAAAAGTGAACGATTTCACCAAAATTTGGAGCTTACGCGCTGGGCTAATAAACAAACAGACATTATAATCATCATCATCATTTCCTGCTTATATATATATACAGTAAAACCTCTCAATAATGACACTCCACTATAACGAAACGTCTCTTTACCGAACACCTTGGGCATTCGAAAAACCTTTCTTTATAAGGAGGTGTTTTCGCTAACTCAGCCTGAGCTGCCCGTGTTCGTCTCTACCGCCATTTCCTCGATCAAGAAAGTAAAGGACATGTTGACTGGCTGATGCCTAAAAGCTGATACGTAATTGGCTAGAATGTTTCTCCTTTACGGAGAAATACTTTTAAACACTTAAAATACTTTTGAGTAATGCATTTAATATACTGTATATACAAAATTATATAAAGTATGTATAAATAACTAATTAGAGTCTAAATAGGTCATTAAAATATACACAACAATATCGGCAAAGGAAAACCTCTTTATAACGAACAACCTCTATATAACGAAAGCAATTTGGCTTATATATTTCGTTATAGAGCAGTTTTACTCTACAGTGCCCGCGAAAAGTATCCGATCACCCTTGAAATTTGTATTTTTTACATAAAAAACAATGTTTAAATGTATACTAACCTTATATTAGTATTTTGTCATCTGTCCTTTGGTTTGGATGACTTGTTCTAGACGTTTTGGCATGGATTTAATCAAGTTTTGACAAACTTCCACTGATATTTCCTTGCACCATACCTTTTTGATGGCCTCTTGTAATTTTTCGACTGAGCCAGTGTCGTGGCATTCAACCTTATTTTTTTTATTAGCCACAGATTTTCTATCGGATTGAGATCTGGACTATTACCAGGCCAATCCAAAATATCAAATTTATTGTCAGTAATCCATTTTGTCACTATTTTGGCCCTGTGACATGGTGCACCATCATGCATGTATGTTTTTGTCCTTTGGATTGCCATTGCCATTGGAAGTTTATCCTGTAGCATTGCTAAATACCGTGCACCATTCATAGTTGTGTTCTTCGGAAGAAAATATAAGTTTCCACGCCCATAGTAACCGAAACAACCCCAAACCATCACACTTGGAGGGTGTTCATTGTCTTTAGGGTGTATTTAGGGTCCATCCTATTTGAGCCAATAGGCCGGCGAACCTTTTTTGGACAACTTCTGAATGTCAAAAATGTCGACTCATCGCTAAATAAAACCTTCTTCCAGTCATCAACAGTCCAATGAATGTATTTTTTACAAAATGCGACACGTTTTTTTACGCATTTTTTCATTAATGAACGGTTTCTTAGCAGCATGGCGAGATGGTAATCCGAGTTCTTTTTGGAGCCGCTCCTGGATAGTTCGTTCAGAAACACCAGATAACAATTATTCATATTAAATTTTATTTCTTTCGCAGTTATTGTTGGGTTTTTTCATACTAAACGTTTCATAAGTTTGTCTGTTCGCGAATTTGTTTTTCTCGGTCTGCCAGATCGTTTTTTAGGGACTGGCGTGGTTAGGCCACCATTGTTCTTAGCCCGTGAAACCCATAAATTAACGGTACTTTGGGATATGTTTAATTCCTTAGCTATCTGTCTCTGTGATTTCCCACATGCATGCAAAGCAACAATAGCACCTCGACAATCACTCTTAAGTTGTTTTTTAGCACACATTATATATAAATTTTATTTACACCACTTTCTGTAAAAAAAAAAAAATATCAAGAAATTTACACAAACAGTGAAATCTGACAAATTTGAGACACAGCCCCCGCAACGAAGGCTACCAGAACACTAATTTGAGAATGCGTTGGATAGCTCTCATATCAGCGAGCAACCTCAAAGTTACCAGATGTCGCTAGAACAAATAGAAAGTGAATTACGTGTCTCTGAATATCAAGGGAAAATATTGTATTTTCTTGAGTGATCGGATACTTTTCGCGGGCACTGTATATATATATATATTATAATATATATGCACTCTGCATGTCATGCAGTTTGAACATCTACTGCAATAAAAGAAAAACTTAATAGTCTCAAATCCATATGAAGTTGAACGTTTGAAATATCCCATATATCAATGCGTCCGAAAGGCGTACCCAATGTTAAATATGCTGAAACTCTTAACCCGATGGGAAATACATTTATGTATGGAAGCGTATCATAAATGTTTAAAATGCTCCCAATTCAGTTTAAAGCATTTTAATATAATGCAATTAGGTAATGTAATCCCCATTGGGTAGAGACTTTTCGGACACCCTCTATATTGAATACTCATTCCACTGACAAAACATGCTTATATAATAGGATGTGTGGCAATGACTGACCTTGAGGCAAACGCAATACCCGTCGATTGTAGCTATGTAAATAGAAAGAAAAATGTAATGTCCACAGTTAAGTAAAATGTATCTATACACTTTACATCTACAAGATGTATTTATATAGTTTGCGAAACAAATGTCCTTCCTTAACCGTTTGCCCATCCAAAATCATTTTGAAAAGATAGCACGCGTGAATTATTTATTGCATACCCCAGTTTCAATTCAGTTATGTTCATAATCTGTCCATCAGTTATTTATGTTCCTCCGAAGAATATGCGCATCCGTTTCTGTAGCAAGAATTCAACATTTGCTCTCCTATACTCGCGTGCATGATAATAAAAGAAAAAGTAGGACGTATTTTTATGTATGTTATGTATGACTCATATATTTGGAAGATATATAATGGGAAAGCTATATGGTTTACCTTCAGCGCCCGTAGCTCAGTGGATAACACCGTTTCCCTATAAGAAGCGAAGACACTGAGGTCGGGGGTTCGACTCCCAGTAGTGCTGGTAATAATAATAATACAGGAGTTAGCGAAATGGGCAGTTTTCGTCTGGCTCTGTCGCTGTACCAGTTTGAGGACCTGCTCGTTGCTTACTATTATTATTAATATTATCATAATATAACTAAGATAAAGTTGTTAATGTTGTAAAGGCGTATCTTCCTTCTCGTCTTCTTTCATTATTACGAGGAAAATAAAAGGAAAACCTTCCGACCTCGTTTAATCTATTATGAACTGGCCGAAAATGAGCCGATTAAGGACGACAGCTTAATATCTAAAACGAGAGTTATGCCCTCATTGGCACTCATTTATCAGCAGTTATGCCATCCGGTCCAAAGTCACACGGTCATGGACTAATAGCTTTAATAATCATAGGCTTTTTTATTGCATTGTTTTAACCCCACCGACCGCTACCGCGGAATTGAGTTTTCTATAGCAGTGTGCTTCTCACAGACAGGTAATGAGAAATTTGATCGCCGATATGAACTATATATATATATATATATATATATATATAGGGTTGCGCAAAAGTCGCGCATCATAGGAATTTTCAGTGTTGATTATAATATTATTTTTTTCTTTTAGGTAGGGGATGGCTGCGAAATTAACAATAGACGAGAGGGTGAACTTGGTTTTAATGTATGGAATATTATGTACAACAAATCGATGAATCGGTACAGAATTTAAATTCTGTACCGATTCATCGATTTGTAGTACCTCGTATTCCATGCATTAAAACCAAGCTCACCCTCTCGTCTATTGTTAATTTCGCAGCCATCCCCTACTCAAAAGAAAAAAAAATATATTATAATCAACACTGAAAATTCCTATGATGCGCGACTTTTGCGCAACCCTGTGTATATACAATATATACAATATATACACAGTGGCGCTCATAAGTATTCGTATAGAGAAATATTTCAATTATATTCGTCCTTATGTTTTGTACAATTCATAGGATAATTACGAAAAGTTTACAATTCATTTGAAAAATTTGAACAAATAACAAATTAGTTTAACTCCAACATATAATGTAAAACATCAAAGAATTTGAGGAAAATAAAAAAATAGTTGAATGTAAAAGTTTTCGTACATTTACTTACAAAATTATTAATACTTTGTGCGCTCACTTTTTGCTTGAATGACTTCCGCGATTCATTTGCGTATTTTTCTACAAGGTTTCGACATCTCTCAATAGAAGTTTTAACACATTTGTTCTCAGAAAATTGTTGCAATTCATTCAGAATGGAACGGTTCCTCTTGCGGACAGCTTTTTTTCAAGTCAAACCATAAATTCTCGATTAACTGGAGATCTGGGCTTTGACTGAGCCACAAGAGAAGGTTGAAATTCTTTTGTTGAAACCATTTCATGGTGCTCTTCTATTTTGGATCATTGTGTTGTTGCAGTACCCAATTGTGACCCATTCGCAACTGCCGAATTGAAGGTAATACATTTTCTGCTAAAGTTTCCTGATATTTCTTCGAATTCAATATTCCATTGATGTCAACAAACTTTCCTGGACCAGAAGCACTAAAGCATCAACCAAAGAAGCAAACTACCAGTCCCATAGAAAGGACTTTCCAAAGGAGGGGGGGGGGTGAAATTGTAGAAAGGCAAACCTTTTTGTGCAGCGACGTAGTCACTGCGGAGGGGTTCAGAGTAATTAAGTTTAAAGTAGTTTAGAGTAGTTTGTAAAGTTTAAAAAAAATGTAAGTGTTTATTTACTAATGATGTTATATATTATAATATCACATCGTAAGTTATAACTATTGTTACAAAAGTGGACCTTTCCTCTCAAGGTGGGTGTCGTTCGATCGCCACCTGACCCGCCCCCTGGCTACGGGCCTGCATCTTTAACCGTAGGAAGGATGTTTTTTTCCTTGAATGCAGTATTTGATTTTTGCAAAACGTATCGTTGCTCTTTGTTCCCCAATAATTCATTTTTGGTCTCGTCTGTCCAGAGAACTTTCTTCCAGAATGCAAATCCATCATTTTGATGATCCTTGGAGTACTTTAAATGAGCTTCTTTGTTCGCTTTTCGGAGCAGAAGTTTTCTTCGTGCAACTCTCACGCAAACCATTCTTCCTTAATGTACGACGTACACTAAAGAGCTGGACATTGATCTTAGGCAGTTTTAATGTTTGGCAAATATCAGCTGCAGGTACTCGTGGATTCACAGCAGCCGTTCTTTCAATCCGTCTAGCTGTACGTGCTGAAATCTTGCAAGGTTGTCCACACCTTTGGAGAGTTTCGATTGTTCGAAAGCCATTCCATTTCTTTATATCTGCAGCAACAGTCGTAAATAGCATTCGAAGTTTTTCTCCTATCTTCCTATAATTCTTTCCAGCCTCGTGCAGCAATAACAGATCTCTTAAGATCTGTAGACAGCCTTTACCACGATGACCAATTGCTTACTAGTGGTTTGTACAGTCATCTAGAATTCTAGAATTCGGCATTGGTAACAGTCTCTAATCAACAAACAGCCAAATACTAATAAAAATTGTAAATTCTTCAAGCCTAAGGTGGACACACAAAGTATTTAATAATTTTGTAAATAAATGTACAAAAACTTTGGCATTTTAACTTCTTTTATTTCCTCAAATTCTTTGATGTTTTATATTATATGTTAAGAGTTAAGCTCATTTTTTTATTTGTTAAAATTTTCCAAACGAAAGGTAAATTTCTTCATAATTATCCTATTCATGGTAGGGGAAGGTGGGGTAAGACGGACTACTTAACACAAAAATGAGTCTAGAAACCACATTTATATAATTTTGGGGTTTTTAGGGGTTGTGGTGGTGCTTTGGGGTGTTATATTTAAAGTCCACACCCTGGTCACGGTTTTTAGAGGAAAAGACTGAAACACGAGATTTTACCAAATCAATATTTTTATTGTACCAAAAACAAATCACGGGGTAAGATGGACCCCAGGGGTCCATCCTTACTGGCACAACTCACACACAAAAACCTCTTCCTCATCATCCTCTACCCCTGCACATTCCTCATGTGCCCATCTCTCGCAAATGGCGCAACAAACCACCCACCCTTCCCCTCGCACAGAATTACCAAACGTGTCATTGCAATACAAGCACTTGGTTGAATCTCCATCCTCACTGTCACTGTCATGAGCCCAGGATGGCCCAGCTTTCGCTTGCTTTGCTTTTTCTTTTGTGTCATGCTTTTGTTTGTGACGTGAAGGACATCCATCTAGCAACCAATATCTGAACCTCGCCCTTTCTGCTTGGGTTTAGAGGGGGGGGGGTTCCATCTCACCCCATGGGTCCGTCTTACCCCACGTCCCCTACAAAGATAAAGACGAATATAACTGATATATATATATATATATATATTTATTTCATATGAGAGAGAAGGAAATACATTATGACAATTAGTAAAAACGATTTGAAATATGAACTGCGAAAAGCGTATTTAATCTTGATAAGAAAAGGGAGCGAGAAAATGGAGAAAATTTTTCCCACTAAACAAAAGCTTGAAATAAAATAAAAACAAGCTGAATTACGGTTTAAAGTTCACAACTTCTAAATATTCCTTCAAATGAGCGAGATTGGAGTCCTATTTGAGTGAAGCAAATTCGAAGTTTGCTATCCGTGACGTCACTTTGTACGTACGTAATCTCAGTCCGTTTTCTTTTGAAAACCATTTTCGATATTATTATTATTATAATTTTTATTAGCGTAGACTAAAAACTAAATATGATGCTTAACTGTGTGGCGGAATTCTGTTCTTTTTTGTTTTAAGTTTATACATTTTGTTGAGTATTAAAATGCGTAATGAATTTTCAATAATTGAAGTGGCTAATTTTAGGAAAGTTTTTCCGAGTTTATGGAAGTTAGTGCAAGCTTTAAAACAGTGTTTTGTCATCCAAAACGTACAACTGTCTGAAGTATGTCGCGTTTAACACGAATAAGTGTGTCCAACTCTATTTGCAAAAGAGTGGAAAGCACTTTTAACATTTGCTTTCACACTTACATCTTTCGTCTTAACTGTATTGTTGTTAATGTTTCATTTTAGTCATTGTGAGTAACACAATTTCCTTATAAGCGAAGGTCGGGGTCGGGTGTTCGACTTTCGATGGTGCTGTGATAATGATACGGGAATGAACGCAATGAGACACGTTCGTGCGCCCTGAGCGCTGTACGATTTTCCGGCCTTCTTTACTAGAATTATTGTTTCATTTTTTACATTCCTATTTATCATACAGTAACCCACGGTAATAATGTAACAGACCTTTTAAAGTCTGTAACTTTCTTTTTCATCACACACACACACACACACACACACACACACACGTACACACACACACACACACATATATATATATATTATATATATATATATATATATATTAGTGCATAAAACAAAGAATGATTTAAAAAAAATGCTATCTCTTTATAAAACTAGAAATAAATAGCTAAATTTGAAACAAAAGCACCCCTTTAAACAAAACAAAACAAAAACGGGGTTTCAATAAAGGAATAGAAATAATATTTTTTAAGCCACGCTAAAAAATGGTCGGGACGTGATTCTTCTAAATTAGAGGGAGCTCGACATGGGAGGGGGTCTACACCCCACTTAATAATGCATGGAGAATGAACGACACGAACTCTACACAAAACTTCATCATTATGTATATATAATATGGCAATAATAGTAGGTAGTGATATATATATATATATATATATGATGCAAACCCACATGGAAAAAGAAAAAAGATTCCAAGGCCTTTCGTGTATTCAGAAGTACACCTCGTCATTCCATGACGAAGTGCACTTCTGAATACACGAAAGGCCTTGGAATCATTTTTCTTTTTTTCTTGTGGGTTTGCATCATTCACTCATTTCACGTGTTTAACTGTGAAATTCATCCCATATATATATATATATATATATATATATATATATATATATATATAATATTAATAATGGGTAAAGAGAAATGTGAAAAAAGAAAAACGAAAAAAGCGAGTGTGGTGTTTTTGGCTGCAAAAATTGCTGGTAAATCGGAACAGAACGTAACACGAGGCTGTCTCGGAGATATATTCGCCATATCTTTCAACTTCTCAGTCTTCGGATTATTGGTCTAATTTTCCAGGTAGGAAACAGGATTCGAAGAAAAGGTAATACCGAAAGACGTACTGAAACACACACACACACACACACACACACACACTGCCTGTGTGTGTGTGTATGTGTGGTTGTATTGGTGGGTAATTGCTTACATTATGTATTTGAGTTTTGAAGTAATTATACAACAGTTTTACAAGTAATAGAAAGTGTTGTTTAAAATTGTGTTGAAACCGTCGGCCATCATTTCGGAGTTAAATTTAATTTAGTCGAAATTTTTTATTTCTGTGAAAATTATTTCAATGAACGTTTTCAAAATGGCGTCACGGACACGAAGACAAATTACAACCATTTTTTTCGTAATTTGAAAGCGACCACGATTATCATAATTTTTACCTGAAAATTAGTTCCAGGCGTGAAAGATTGGAGCGGTGGAAGAGTGAGTGAGTGAGTGAGTGAGTGAGGCGTGAGTGAGGCAGCGTATATGCGATGGAAAGAAGCAGACACAAAGATGGACAGTAATGAAAAAAGTGATAAAATGGAGACATACTTACAAAGATAAGTAGAATAAGAGAGAGAGAGCGCAATGGATAGACAGATATATCGGGTGGTCCGAAAAAAATGACGCATTTTTTAAAAATTAATATCTCAGTAACCCCCTTCCTTATCATGACAATTTTTATATGCAAGATACTTTCAACTTCTTTTTTTGAATGCAAGAAACGGAATTCTGATATCTTTTATAGTTTTCTCGCAATTAACAAAAGTAACACATGGGTCAAAAAAACAAAAATCGCAATATAATATCCGTTTTTTATACGATATCATTTTTATACGATATCATGCGATATTTTTGCAAGTTATTACAAAACTCTACAGGAATGAACAAGTCAAATTGTGGATATTTTTATTTTTTAACAATTCGTCAGTACCCTTAATGATGTTGTCAGAGGAAGATCGTATTCTCATTAAAAATTGTTACTGTGAAAAAGGATGGAAGACTGGAAGGTTATTGCAAGAGTTTCCCGGCAAAAAGTGGAAAAGGCGTGCAGTGGAAAGACTCTTAAAGAAGATTCGCGAATTGGGAAGTACTGCCAGAAAACCAGGAAGCGGTAGACCTAAAACAGCTTCGGTTCCAGAAAATGTGGATTACATCAACGATAAAATCTGCTCTCAAGAAGATAAACCAGGAAGTCATTTGTCACAAAGAACAATTGCTAAACATTTGAATATTGGAAAGACTTCTGTACACCGAATAATTAAAGCACAAAAACTAAAAGCCTTCAAAAGAATAGTATCTCCTAGAAAAAGTGATACTGTTAAGGATAAAAGAAAAACAAGGTGCATAAAGTTACTTGATAATTTCTCTGTCGTTGATATTAAAAAGATAGTCTTCACGGATGAAAAAGATTTCACTCTAGAAATTCCGCGAAACCGTCAAAATGATGTTGTCTACGGGCGTGGTAAAAAGTGTGACATTTCAATAAACAGATTGTATGATGAAACGTCAAGATTCTCCAAAAAGGTTATGATATCTGCAGGGTCTCTTGGAATGGCAGACAGATGTTCATTTTATTGAAACTGAAAAGACAAAGGTGAATTCTGCAAATTACATTGAACTTTTAAGAACAAAATTGTTGCCGGATTGTCGTCGTCTGTATCAAGAAAATGATTTCATATTTCAACAAGATGGAGCACCGTCGCATACAAGCTACGCCACACAGTCGTTTCTGATTAGCAATACACCAAAATTAATAACGAAAAATGAGTGGCCACCACAAAGCCCAGATTGTAATCCTATAGACTACTCAATTTGGGAGTTACTAAAAGAGAAGGTTTACCGAGGTCGACGAGAAAAATTCACCGAATCAGAATTAAAAAGTAAAATACTTGAATCTTGGCAAGAAATTGGCATTAATGAAGTAAGAAGTATTATTTTTGTGTGGAAGAAAAGACTTAGATTAGTGTGTCAACAGAGTGGTGGTCCAATCGATCATTTACTGTAAATTAATTAGTTAAATTTCTGATTAAATTTTTCCTTTCTCATGATATTCGTTTTTTTGACCCATGTTGTTACTTTTGTTAATTGCGAGAAAACTATAAAAGATATCAGAATTCCGTTTCTTGCATTCAAAAAAAGAAGTTTGAAAGTATCTTGCATATAAAAATTGTCATGATAAGGAAGGGAGTTACTGAGATATTAATTTTTAAAAAATGCGTCATTTTTTTCGGACCACCCGATATATATATACAGGGCTATTTAAATTAATTCATCCGATTTCAACTGAGAATACTTCCGTACCTATCAACCGTGCATCAACTGGGAATACACCACATGAAAGAGAAAATCTTCAAGTTTTACAAGATCACCGCGAGAGGGCTCCAAAGTTACGCCGTGGCCTAGCCTAGCAACAAACAGTCAGTGTGAAAATGGCGTCCGCACAGCAGAAGGCGTTTTGTGTGTTGCAGTTTTCGAGCTGTAAATCGGTAGTCACAGTGCAGCGTGAGTTTCGTCGACGTTACAGAACAGATCCACCGGGTGCTCAGAGCATCCGTCGGTGGTATCGGTGGTATCGGCAGGTATCGGCACTGTGACTACCGATTTACAGCTCGAAAACTGCAACACACAAAACGCCTTCTGCTGTGCGGACGCCATTTTCACACTGACTGTTTTTGCTAGGCTAGGCCACGGCGTGACTTTGGAGCCCTCTCGCGGTGATCTTTTAAAACGAAGATTTCCTCTTTCATGTGGTGTATGCCCAGTTGATGCACGGTTGATAGGTACGGAAGTATTCTCAGTTGAAATCGGATGAATCATTTTCAATAGCCCTGTATATTGTTGGGGTTGGGGTTGTTTAACCTCCTTCGCAACATCTAAGGTCATATGACGGAGGGGACCTACAGCTTTACGTGGGATCCGAACCACGGGTCACTACATAATCTGGGCGCAGAGGACGGTCTCCCATCCAACTACTACTACTACCCAGACCCAATGTCGCTTAACTTCGCTGATCTCCCGGAAGCGGTGTTGCGACATTGGCCACGACGTAGCCCATATATATATATATATATATATATATATATATATATATATATATATATATATTAGAGAGAGAGAGAGAGAGAGAGAGAGAGAGAGAGAGGGTAACAAAAATCCTAAGGTCCACTCTAAGCTAGCCCAAGAAAGTAGAAAGGAAAAAAACAGGAAAACAAATGGAAATAAAAAGTACTGAAACTGATACCATGCTTACACTCATAGACGCGTAAAGCTTTCACACACGAAGAGTAGTAATAGTAACAAAGTATAGAACAGGCAAGGCTCTCCCTTCTTTGCCAGCTACTGCTGACAGAAAATAGTTGTGAAAGAAGTTCATTCACATTCATTCGGAGTTCATTCACACCATACGTACATTTATCTCGTGTACCCAATTATGCATTAGAGGATAGTGGAAAATAAAGGATAGTATGAAACACTAACACTAACCTACACCATCCATTTTTATAAGGAATTATTTATTTATTTGCTATATACAAGAAGTCATCATCGCTGCATCATTTCTCCGACGAATGCCAAAGCCATTGAGAGAGAGAGAGAGAGAGAGAGAGAGAGAGAGAGAGAGAGAGAGAGAGAGAGAGAGAGAGAGAGAGAGAGAGAGAGACCCCTTAACAGTTCAATCCATCACTGCAATTTATCTTCCGTTCCAAATTAAATCTCATTTGTCCACTTTTATTAACGTTCCGATTTCGTTTCCGTCATCCGTCATCTAAACTTATTTTTACAGTTTTTTTCATCGAGAAGAATTAGCGAAAGAAACTGTTAAAATTGTAAAGAAATTTACCCCAAATAGATGATGTCATGATCTATTTCTGCATATATTGCATAATTTTTTTTTATGCAATTCGATCGTTTGATGTCAAATTTTCTTTTCTGGAACCGAATCACCCGCGAGGGTAGTCTACTGACGAAGTTGTTAATCTGAAGTTACTGGATAGGAGTCTTGGATCGAACTTTAGAGTTCAGCGATTAAAGTGCTGCTCTGGGTCTGCGTTGGCGGGTTAGGGGGTTCGGATCCCACGGAAAAGATGAAGGTCCCCCTCTGTCACATGACCTTTGCCGTTGCGAAAGAGGTTAAATAGCCACCAAACATCGTTAATACTAGCAAAATATCATCATCCTTTTTGTAATATATATATATATATATATAGGTGTCCCTAAATGAATATACCAAAAACAAATATTATTTTGTTTTATTTTAGAGGTTTCGAAAAAATTCAAAAGCCCCGTAATTGAGGAGGTTCTTAATTTTCTTAATAGTTGTAGTTGTTTACATTTATATTACATCTCATTTTTAGTGACGAGGCTACATTCCACATTTCAGTAAAGTAAACCGCCATAACTGTAGGATTCGGAGTGAATGCAACCCACATGAAATCTATGAACATGAGAGGGATTCCCGTAAAGTAAATGACTGGTGTGCTTTGTCACATTCTCGCATCTATGGACCTTATTTTTTTGACGAACGAACTGTAACTAGCGATTCGTACTTAAAGATGCTAGACAAATAAAACAGCATTAAACAATAAAATAGCATTAAACAGAGCAAAGAGAGTAACTGGGCAGATACTGAGAACCTTTAAACGAAGGGAGAGGAATATAATGATTCCTCTACTGAAAACACTGGTCATACCCAAACTGGAATACTGCTCGGTCCTAACATGCCCATATAAAAAAGAAGACATTAGACAACTAGAAGGGATTCAGAGAAGCTTCACAGCCAAGATCAAGGGGGTGCAAAGAACTAAAGTATTGGGAAAGGTTACGCGAATTAAATCTATATTCACTGGAGAGAGAGAGAGAGAGAGAGGAGAGAGAGAGAAGAGAGAGAGAGAGAGAGAGACCATTATTTACACTTGGAAAATAATGGAGAAACTAGTCCCTAATCTTGCTCTGAACTCTGTAACTCCCGAAACAACAGTGGAAAGTAGAAAAGGAAGATTGTGTCGTGTTCCCAAATTATAGGCTAGACAGGGAACATCCTTAACCTTGAAAGAAAATAGTTTTGTTGTGAGAGGCCGAAAACTGTTTAATCAGCTGCTCAAAGACCTAAAGAACACAAGTGGTGCTGCAGTGGACATCTCCAAAAGAAGATTAGACGCCTGGCTCAGAACAATCCCCGATGAGCCGGGCGCACCTGGCTATGTGAGGTGGAGAGTACAAGAAACCAACTCGCTACTTCACTAGGCCAACTCGAGAGGAGGGGCGACAAGCTTGACCTTCATGAAATGAGGAACCATCGCGCAGAACATTTGAAAGGTTGAAAGGAAAGGTATATATGTTACACACAGACCGTGCATGGAACAAGGAACTCTTCTGGGAAAATTAAATCCACTGTCCGCTATCCACTAATTAAATCCACTATAACATCATGAAAAAGAAAAACTATTGTATTTGTCATTTACCATTACTTATTCGAACTATAGTGGATTTAATTTTCCCAGAAGAGTTCCGTGTTCCATGCACGGTCTGTATGTAACATAAAAGATCTCAGGGGACCATTCTGAGTTCAGTCCCATATAGGGTGTTCCCCAAAAATGTCCCTATTTTCATGTGCCCGTTATTTCATAATGGATGTGTATTTTATTATTGGGGTTTTTATTCCAAATATACTGTACCTATATACATATGCAGTGGCGCTCATAAGTAGTCATTTATAGATATTTTTCGGTTATAGTCGTCCTTATCTTTTGTACAGTGAAAAATTTACCGTTCGTTTCGAAAAATTAAAGAAATAAAAAGTTTAGTTTAACTTTAACATATAATGTAAACCAGCAAAGAATTTGAGGAAAATAAAAAAAAAATTACAACGCAAAAGTTTTCGTACATTTGGACATTTATTCATAAAATTATTTAATACTTTGTGTGTTCACCTTATGCTTGAATGACACGGCTCCCAGCGTTCTTTAGTTAGCTTTATCAGACTAACTAACGAAAATATTACGACCTAACCTAACCAATCGTTAGGTCAACTGTACGCCCTTGACGATTGGTTAGGTTAGGTCGTGATATTTTCGTTAGTTAGCCTTATAAAGCTAACTAAAGAAGGCTGGGGGCCCTGAGCTTCAGGTGATCCCAGTGATTCGTTTTGAGAATTTTTCTATAAGGTTCCGACATCTCTTAATAGAAATTAACCCACTCTTCTAAAGAAAATTGTTGCAATTCATTCAGATTCGAAGAGTTTCTCTTGCAGACAGCTTTTTTTAAAGTCAAACCATAAATTCTCGATTAAATTGAGATTTGGGCTTTGACTGGGTCACTCGAGAAGCTTGAAATTCTTTTGTTGAAACCCTTTCATGGTGCTCTTACTTTTATGCTTTGGATTATTATTATCTTGTCGCTGTACCCTGCCGAATTGAAGGCAATATATTTTCTTCTAAACTTTCCTGATATTTTTTCAAATTCAAGATTCCATTAATGACAAGAAGTTTTCCTGGACCTGAACAACTAAAACATCCCCAAAGAAGCGAACTACCAACACCATGTTTAATCATAGGAAGGATGGTTTTTACTCGAGTGCAGTATTTGATTTTTGCCAAACATACCGTTGCTCGTTGTTCTCGAATAATTTAATTTTGGTCTAGTCTGTCCAGAGAACTTTCTTCCAGAATGCAAATCCATCATTTTGATAATCCTTGGTGTATTTTAAATGAGCTTCTTTGATCGCTTTTCGTAGCAAAAGTTTTCTTCGTGCAACCCTTCCATGTAGACCGTTCTTTCTCAATGTATGACGTACAATAGATGGAATTCGAAGTTGTTCTCCTATCTTCCTATAATTCTTTCCAGACTTGTTCAGCAATAACAGATTTTTAAAGATCTGTAGCGCTTTACCACCACGACCATTTGCTTAATAGTGACTTGAAATCTAGAATTCGGCATTGCCAGCAGTCTCTACTCAACAAACAGGCAAATACTGATAAAATTTTAAATTCTTCAAGCCTAAGGTAGACACACAAAGTATTTAATAATTTTGTAAATAAATGTACAAAAACGTTTGTATTTTAACTTCTTTTATTTTCTTTAAATTCTTTGATGTTTTATATTATATGTTAAGAGTTAAACTCATTTTTTTATTTGTTAAAATTTTCCAAACGAAAGGTAAACTTTTCATAATTATCCTATTCACAGAGACGTCAACCTTGAAGTATGAAAATCCGTGAGATTTTGCCTAATTTTGCCCGTGCCTGATTTTGATAAGTGGAAACATATCCCACATAAGGGAGTTTGAGAGCCTGTGCCTGATTTTGATAAGTGGAAACATATCCCACGTAAGGGAGTTTGAGACTTAAAATCCGTGAGTCTCACGAAAAATCCGTGAGAGTTGACGTGTCTGTATTCATGGTACAAAAGATATTGACGAATTTAACTGAAATATTTCTCCGTGCGCGAATACTTATGAGCGCCACTGTACCACCTATACATTTCTAATCTTTCATTACTTAATAACTAATAAATATTGTATATTAAAATCGTTCTTTCACCATTTTATACTTAAAGCAATAACTTTTCATAATTTCCTCAAACTTAGGAACAGACGATACCGCTACCAATTGACTATAGCCTAGTAATGCCGTAGAGGGCTTTACTTTACTTTAGGGCTTTAGATTACCCCAGATTCACAGTGGTTTCAGTAGGATGACTCACCTCCACACTCTGCTTGTGAAACTCGCAACTTTTTGAGGAAGTATTTTTTCGGGCCACTAATCTCTTTTCATGAGACGGTGGAATTGGAATCGCCTCCATACTCACCTGACCTCACCCCTCCTGACTTTTTTTTCGTGAGGTTACATAAAAGATGGGATCTATTCTACCAAAACCTAAAGACCAAAGTCTATTATTCCAACTGAGTTAGTTCCAAAAATGATGTCAAACATTTGTGTAAGGTTCAATACTGAGTTAAAAAGAAATGGCGATTGCACTGAACATGTTCTTTAATTAAGATTAATAAACTCCTTTGTTTTACGTACCTTTTGCGGATGTCTTTGTGTCTAGATTCCTTTTTATTTTTTAGCTTAGAGCATTTATTTAGAAATAAGGACATTTTTTGAAACCTGATATATATATATATATATATATATATATATATATTGTAAAAGAACAGTTAATTATGAATGTGCTTATTACAAAGCATATAAATTTAAACATTTCAAAGCAAATAAATTGCAATGAAGTCGTATAATTTTAATTAAATTGCATCCACTCAAACGAAATTTCTCGCTGTTTAATATCGAATAATATAAATTTAATTCACTTTCATCATTAATGCTGAAAACTAAATTTGGAAAATTTTTAAATTTTTCCTTGTCAAGGGTTATAATTAAATTTGCCGCCTATATTAAATATTACTTTCAAACATTAATATGTATTATATATATATATATATATATATATATATATATATAATATATATATATATATATATATTTGCGAGCGCGCATGTGTGTGTGTGTGTGTGTGTGTGTGTGTGTGTGTGTGTTTCAGATTAGTAATTAAAGTTCTTTAGCTTTTATTACATAAATACACAGTTAAAAAATTCCGATGCATGTGCAGTTGCGGAAGAAAGATCGCTAAGAAACAAAATTTTTAAAAAGCATAAAACATTACTAATTAGTAATAACGGTTTTATTTTTAAAATTTTATTATTGTCACCAGTAAGATTAAAATATCGAGAGAAAAGCACAATGTTTGTAATTAGGAATTTTTTTTGTTTTTTTTAGAAACTGTTCATAGGCGAACTTTTTTCCGACATTGCACTTTTCTTATGGTGTAGATAAAATTGTTTTTGTTTTTCCCATTATCTGTGAACTGAGTTACAACTATTGCTGCCCAGTACAGATGTTCCTAACTTTTCACTGTCCAAGTGCCGGATTCAGGTAATCCAGCAGGTACGTGACCCAGAAGTGCTTGTGGCCCTAACTCAGAATTTCTCTAAAAATTCAAGTAGATAGTAAATACACAAACGCAGAAAACCATAATTTTCTTTTAAATATTAACACGATTCTCTCAAACAGTTAATATGACAGCTAAAATCTTTTGGGCCGCCGGCATATCTGGATTTCTTTTACTTTTGATATAATACTAAAAAATTCAAGGCGCTTTTGCCAGCTAGACATAAGACGGTTAAAATACAATAACTTGCGCTGCTCCGTGTCGTAGTCACTGTGGCATGTGTAGATACTTTAATTTAATATTTAAATATTGTATCAACTGTCCGATAAATTTAGATACCTGCGGAGGTCCGGATTCCTGCGAGATATAGGTTGAGGGTTCTTGCTCCTGTAACTGCAAACTTTAGAGTCACAGAAACTTTAAATGGCTTCTAGTGTGTATCAGTAAGAATTTAGATGCCTTGAATCATGCGTGGATTCAGGGGATACATACATACATACATACATACATACATACATACATACATATTTTAGATTTGGTAATGACGAACGGCGAAAATATAGTCGATAGTTTGGAAGTAGGCGAGAGTTTAGGATGTAGTGATCATCAAATTCTTAGGTTTAAGTTATCGATAGAAAACACTAAGGATAGTAACGTAATAGAAGTCCCTGATTTTCGTAGGGCTAATTTTGATAGTTTTGCGGATAGGATGAGAGTAGTGGACTGGGATAACTTATTTATGGGTAATGACACAAATTTGCATTGGGAGGCGTTTAAAGAAAGTTTTATGAATATTGAAAGGGAGTTTATTCCTCGTAGGCCCATGCGCGCTAGAAATCATGGTAGGCCTAAGTGGTGGACTAGGGAAATAGGCGAGTTCATAAACGAGCGTAACAGAGCGTATAGACTTAATAAGCGCAATGGCACGGCAGCTAACTTTAATAGATATATCGAGCTTAGACGTCAGGTTAAAAGATCAGTCAGGAATGCTAAGCGTAATTTAGAGATACTTATAGTGCGGATAGTAAACATAATCCAAAAAAGTTATTTTAATACGTCAATAATCGTAAGCCGATAAAAGATAACATAGGCCCTCTAGTGGATGTTAACGACGCTTTGGCTTCTGACGCTCAGGCGATAGCGGGTATTTTCAATAACTTTTTTGCGACAGTTTTTACCGTAGAAGACGTAAATAATGTCCCCGACGTGGACGATACCATTCCATTTAGTAGCGAGACTATTTTGGATGAAATAACTGTTTACGAGGGTGAGATTGCACATTATATCGATAGGCTAAAAGTTAGCAAGGGTCTAGGCCCTGACGCTTTTTATCCCAGACATTTGAAAGATTTGAAAGACGTTATCGTACGCCCCTTAACGAAGATTTTTAATCAGTCACTCGAAACGGGGATTATTCCTGAAGACTTCAAAATAGCTAACGTCACGCCTATTTTTAAAAAAGGCGACCGCACGGTACCTAGTAATTATAGGCCCATTAGCTTAACGTCAATTGTAGGTAAACTTTTGGAATCCGTAGTTAGGGATCGTATCATCGATCACTTAGAAAGTAGAGATTGGATTAATAGTAGTCAGCATGGGTTTCGACTAATTTGTTAGAATTTTATAACGAAATAGTGCGCGAATACGATAGGCATAGAGCGGCTGGCGTTATTTATTTAGATTTTAAAAAGGCGTTCGATACAGTTCCACATAGAAGATTAATTGCGAAGGTTAAAGCGCACGGTATACGCGGTCAGGTAGCTAACTGGTTAGACCCACTCCCGTTAGAGGAATGGCTTCGTGCTAGGAGACAGAGGGTCGTTGTTAATGGTAGTGAATCGGGGTGGTTGGATGTAGGTAGCGGTGTCCCACAGGGTTCAGTGTTAGGCCCATTGTTATTCGTAATTTACATTAACGACGTAGATGTAAGTTTGACTAGTAACGTGTCAAAATTCGCGGACGATACTAAAATAGGCGGTAAGGTTGTTAACGAGAACGATAGAAATAGGCTCCAAGACGATGTAAATAGGATTATGGAGTGAACGGATAAGTGGCAGATACAATTTAACGTAGACAAATGTAAAGTTTTGCATGTAGGTTCTCCTAACAATAATTACACGTACACGATGGATGATAGAGAGTTAGCGAGCGTTGACGAGGAAGTAGATTTAGGCGTACGCGTATCTAAGAATATAAAAGTTAGGAACCAGTGCCTGGAGTCTTGCGCAAAAGCTAATAGGATGTTTGGCTTCATAGCGCGTAATTTCGAATTTAAATCGATGGATATTATATTGCCCCTTTACAAGTCCCTAGTCAGGCCTCATTTAGAATATGCCGTTCAGTTTTGGTGCCCGTATTTGCGTGAGGATATTCATAGGTTAGAAAGGGTTCAGCGTCGAGCAACGAAACTAATTCCGTCATTGCGCAACAAGCCTTATGAATATAGGATTAAAGAGTTAGACTTGCATTCACTCGAAACTAGGAGATTAAGGGGGAGCTTATTGAATTTTTCAAAATCGTTAATAATATCGATAACGTAAATTTTGACAAACTGTTCACTTTCGATAATAGCAATACTCGTAATAACGGATTTAAGTTGCGTGGCAGACGTTTCATTACTAATATCGCTAAAAACGTCTTTACGTTTAAAGTAATTGATAAATGGAATAATCTTCCCGCGCCCGTCGTGAACTCTACCAGCGTTAATATGTTTAAGAACCGTTTAGATAGGCATTTTAAAAGTATTAACGTTGTTTAAAATAAAAAAAAACAATTAGCAACAGGAGCTCTGGTGGTGGTGGTCGAGGATGAGTCTGTTGACGATAATGCCAGCTTGTGACATGCCAGCGTGTGATATGCCAGCAAAAAAAAAAAAAATTAGACTAACTCGAACGTAGATGTAGCTCGTAGCGTAAACTAACCCACTTTTTGCTTAACTTTACCTACTTCTTTTTTTTCTTATCCTCTCCTTACTTGCATGTCTGTAGTTTGCATGTTATGACAGTGAGTTAAGACTGTGTTTGCATGGTTTGTAAGCGTTCTTATTTTACTTCTTTTCATCTTTCACCCCCTCTCCTATTCTCTCCAACTATTTTTCCGACTTGTCGGCAGTGGCCGGCGGATGATGATGGTGTCTTTTTTCTCTTTTTCTGAATGAATGTTAACCCACGAGTGATTGGTGTTGCTACTTACTTAATCCCTTATTCTCTTCTCTTAACCCCCTATTCTTTCCTTTCTCTCGGGCTAACCTTAGAGTAGATCTTAGGGTCTTTGTTAGCCTTAGCTTCTGTAGATCTGTAGATGATTACGGTCGAAAAAAACCCATTTACTCTTCATGGAACTCCTCTTTACGATTGCAAAACTGGTGTATGACATGCAGTCATTATTTGGTGACCGAAACATTTCGATAGAAATCTGGACATCAAGTTCTCCTGATATACTATATCACTGTGAGATTTCTTTCTTTAAAGACATTTGAAGGAAAAATTTACTGCAACACTTCTTCACACCATGAATGGCTCAGCACAGCATCACTCACGAAAAGAATTCTAATGATTTGTGTGGATATAGTGCGATACTGCGACACACCTTTGACAACACACACTAGTTGTGACTACAAAACAGCGGGGATCAGTTTCAGCACCTATACTCTTGTTTAGCCTCCGTAACAGCAAAGGTCATGTGACGGAGGGGGCCTACAGCTTTACGTGGAATCCAAACAACGGGTCGCTATTATCATGTGAACGCGGAGTACGGTCGCCCATCCAACTGCTGATCAGACCCAACGTTGCTTCACCTCGCTGACCTAACGAGTTGAAGTGTTGGGACGTTGTCACAAGGTAATCCGCCCAGGAAGGAGGAGATTGTAGACACCAGTCGAACAGGAAAGTACTCCGGGGAAAACATTAGGTATGGTTCAGGGAATGCGAGAACTCCCGTTTCTCCTGTCACTGTCTTCCTTCAAAGTGGTCTTTTACCGTGTTTCATCTACCCTATGAGCAGTCAATCATGCTCTCAGAAACGCACTTCTCCCTCTATTCCTCACTACACATACACTTACAAACATACACGTTACACACATACACAATACACACTACACGTTACACAATCTAATAAAAACTTAAAAATAAAAAAATGGATTAAGAATATTTTTTTTGTATTTCGGATCTCTTCTTCTTTATCTTTGGGGGGCCGTTCGCCCTTAGCCCCCTCTTTCCTGCATAGGAATAGCGAAAGATAACCTATACTATTGGTATAGATTATTTTAGGTTTAGTCTTGAATTTTAGGGTTATATTAGATTAGATTTACTAGTAATCCCAAAGTTAAATTAGAATTCACTGCTATATTAGAAGTTTTGATATTAGAATCCTATTAAATCTACAAACACTGAAGTAGATTGATTGGTCTTACCTTTCACATTCTTCGTTTTAGCAAATTATCCGTTTATACTGTAGTGTTGGTCTACCTTTTGGACTGTAAAACTAAACCAATTGGGTGTTGGTCCATACTTTCATTTAAATACAAAAAATAACTGTATGAACGTAAGATACACCAGACAATTAAGTAAATAAAGAAACTTTCTCAAAGGCTGTAAAAGTCTATTCTTTCCAGTGAGTTGAATGGACTAAACTGGTATTTTTCACTCCAAGTCCCTTCCGTTGATATTATACAGGGTGTACATAAAGTCAGGATCTATTTTTGTGAAGCACTTGGAAATTATATGGAATTCAATCATAAAATGATAAAGTGGTAACATTTATTAAATAATTAAGAGTAGAATTCGACGTGACGCCCATCAGTATCCCTGCACAGCTCAAATCGTTCCGCAGCATTTCTAAACACATTCTGGAGCATTTGCGGGGTTATGTTATCTGCAGCAGTTCGTATACGTGTACGTAAGTTTTCAAGACTCGTAATCTTCGTCTGATAGACGTACGATTTGATAAAGCCCCATGCAAAGAAATCTAAAGGGGTTAAATCTGGTGATCTCGCTGGCCAAGGTCTGTTGCTTCCGCGTCCGATCCAGCGATTTGGAAAACGTCCATTTAGATAATCCTGAACAATTTTGGCATAGTGACAAGGAGCACCATCATGTTGATAGACGACAGTACTAACAATCCTATCCCCAATCAGCTGAGGTTCAAGAAATTGCTGCAACATGTCCAGATAAATAAGCCCCGTAACTGTAGCTTCAGCAAAGAAAAAAGGACCATAAACCTTCGATTTTGTTAAACCCATCCAGACATTAACTTTAGATGAGTCTCTTTCCCAATTTTGGACGAAATCATTCGGTCTTTCATCTGCCCAAATTCGACAGTTATGGCGATTTACTTTTCCACACGTATGGAAAGTGGCTTCATCACTAAAGAGAATGTTGTCCATTAAATTATCACTCCAGATTTGCTCTACGAGATCAGCACACACAGCACTTCGTCGAGGGAAATCTCCCTCATGTAAATCATGTAAAACCTGCAAATGATAGCTTTTCTTCTGCAAATTAACTTTCAGAATTTTGTGCACAGATGACGTCGGGAGGCCGAGTCTGTGTGATGCAGCACGAACGGACGTACGTGGCTCCTCAGTGATAATTCCGCGTACTGCATACACGGTCGTCCTGATCTTGCTTCATCATTTACAGATCCCGTTCGTTTAAATTTGTTCACCAATTTTCGTATTGTCTTGTCTATTGGCCCCGGCTTATGAAATCTCCTTCTAAACTTCTCTCTGATGTCATTGTATTTCTTTCCCTCGATTCGCCAAATTACTATTGCCACACGCTCTTCTGTATTCATTCTAAGGGCTTCTGAAAAAAAAAAAAAAAAAAATAATTATTTCACAAAAATAGATCCTGACTTTATGTACACCCTGTATACAATATCATTGAAGTTTCATTACAGCTTCCATTGTTTTTCCTTTTATATATATATATATAATATATATTATATATATATAATATATATATATATACACAGGGTGTCCCATAAATCTGGAGCCATAGGGTAAAATAAGTAATTCATGTTTTTCCGTTTATGCAAGTGCCCATGATGTCTTTAAGTAAGGAGGAACGCATCCAGGTAATTCTGCTCTTAGGAAATCGGAGTCAGAGGGAGGTTGCTGAGGAATTTATCAGATTGCATCCGGACCGCGCGCCGATAACACACAGCTGTGTCGGCAAACTTGTAGCAAATTTCAGGGAAACGGGATCCATAGGAGATAAACCACGCAGTGGACCTCCGAGGACATCCACCGACGATGAGACAGCCGCTGCCATCCTCGATCATTTCACAAACAGTCCCCAAAAGTCTCTTCGGCGTTTTTATTGCCGTGTTTATCATTTTGCCCTATGGTTCAGATTTATGGTACACCCTGTACACGTATATCTCAACCTTTCAAAGGTTCCGCCCGATGATTCCTCATTTCATGAAGGTCAAGCTTGTCGCCCCTCTTCTCGAGTTGATCTGGTGAAGTAGTGAGTTGGTTTCTTGTACTCTCCACTTCACATAGCCAGGTACACCCGGCTCATCGGGGATTGTTCTGAGCCAGGCGTCTAATCTTCGTTTAAAGATATCCGCCGCAACACCATTCGTGTTCCTTAGGTCTTTGGGCAGCTGATTAAACAGTTTTCGGCCTCTCACAACAAAATTATTTTCTTTCAGGGTTAAGGATGTTCCATATCTCGCCTTTAATTTGGGAACACGACACAATCTTCCTTTTCTACTTTCCACCGTTGTTTGGGAAGTTACAGGGTTCAGGGTAAGATTAGGGACTAGTTTCTCCATTATTTTCCAAGTGTAAATAATGGTGTGTGTGTGTGTGTGTGTCTTCTCCTTTCCAGTGAATATAGGTTTAGTTCGCGTAACCTTTCCCAGTAATTTAGTTCTTTACACTCCTTGATCTTGGGCGTGAAGCTTCTCCGAATCCCTTCTAGTTGTCTAATGTCTTTTTTATATGGGCATGCTAGGCCCGAGCAGTATTCCAGTTTGGGTATGATCAGTGTTTTCAGTAGAGGAATCATTATACTCCTATCCCATCGTTTAAAGGTTCTCATTATCTGCCCAGTTATTCTCTTTGCTCTGTTTACTGCTATCTTATTTTGTGTTTCAAATTTCGCATCATCTGTCATTACAACCCCTAAATCCTTTGCTTTAGAATTTCTCTGAATTTTCTGTCCATTTGGGGTATAA
>JAJOZX010000099.1:797500-967500 GCA_023014485.1 Bathynomus jamesi | reverse complement strand
ACAAGGGATAAAATTCATGCGGATCGTACCAACGAAAGTTTAAATATAGGGTGGGGCACGGGAATCAAGTGTTTTTTGAATAGCTAGTAATCGGCCATTAGGAATGGGAGGGGCGTGCGGTAGGTAGCATTCCATTCCTGGGTTCATAGCATTTAACTTTAACTAACACTCACCTTTATCTTTCAGGTGCCATCATGGAGCAGTGGACGTTAGAACACCGCATGTTCGCGTATGATCATTTTGTTAGGAGTGGCGAGTCAGTGACAGCAGTTCAGCGTGCGTTTCGCCGCAGATTCAACATTCATCGAAATGACTCTGTTCCCGCTCGTGACACAATCTTACGTTGGGTTAACAATCTTCGAACAGGAGGCTCAATAATGAAAACAAAACCGAAGGGGCCGCAACGCACTGTGCGTACTCCAGAGAACGTTGAAAGGGTCAGACAAGCGATGTTGCAAAGCCCAGGCCGCTCTGCTCGGAGACATTCAGCTGCACTCGGAATCAGCAATCGTACTGTTAGACGGATTTTGCATGAAGAATTACATTTTCACCCATACAAGTTAGCGATGGTGCAGGAATTGAATGTAAACGATTGCCCCCAACGACTGAATTTGCACAGGAAATGCTTGCACTTTATGAGCAGAATGAAAACATGATGGTGGTAATGAGTGATGAAGCCCATTTCCACCTTAATGGGGCCGTCAACAATCAAAACTGTCGGTATTGGGCTGCTGAAAATCCGCGACAACTCCATGAAAAACCGCTGCATAGCCCTAAGGTTACAGTTTGGTGCGCGGTGGGAAAGTTTGGCGTCATCGGTCCCTATTTCTTCGAACAAAATGGGGTTACCGTTACCATAACATCTGGGCGTTACATTGAGATGGTGAACACCTTTTTCATCCCTGAGTTACGAAGAAGGCGTATTGCTCGTCGACATTTGTGGTTTCAGCAAGATGGGGCCACGCCACACACCGCCAGAGCGTCAATGGCTGTTCTTCGCCCCCTGTTTCCCAACCATCTCATTTCGAGATTTGGTGACATTGCATGGCCCCCTCAGTCCCCTGAATTGTCCACATGTGACTTCTTTCTATGGGGGTACCTCAAGTCACGTGTCTACGAGGACAAGCCCCGTACATTAGATGCATTGAAGGAAGCGATCCGTCAACAAATCATCCAAATCAACAGAGACCTGCTTGGAAGAGTGGAGGCCAATTTTCGTAAACGCCTTCAACAATGCGTCGACGGCCAAGGACATCATATGCCAGATATAATTTTCGGTACATGATTATTATGACATGAAATGCTATGTTCTTACGAATGTTGTTCTACCAATATATTTTCTTTACAAAAATAAATATCATTTTCCTGATTATTCCAAAAACACTTGGTTCCCGTGCCCCACCCTGTATATTCCTGAAAAAACAAACACACACACACTCACTCTCTCTCTCTCTCTCTCTCTCTTCTCTCTCTCTCTCTCTCTCTCTCTCTCTCTCTCTCTCTCGTACATTCAGTAACAATTCATCTTTTTTAAGTGGAACGCAAAGAACCTTTATAGATTGTCGCTTGTCATCGCTTGTCAAATAATTTATAAAGAAGCATTTGGCAACTTCCCAGACAACAATGACGTTTGGTCAATAAAAATAAATAAAATCCTTTTTATAATCTATTTTTTAATTTATTTTTGCATTCGTTGTTCCCTTGTTCGTGTTTATATGTTGGAAAAATTAAGAATAAATAAATATATATATATATATATATATATATATATATATATATATATATATATATATATATATATATATATATATATATATATATATATACAGGGTGACGCAGAAAACTTGAACTATTTCAAATTCTTATTAATAATTTTGAGTTTAGGTTCAACAAAAAGTGCAACATGTTGTGGATAACACTGTTCTTGATTTAGTTGAGTTATTTGAACAACACAACTCTAAGATAAAACTAAGTGGTGATAAACCTTTTGAACCGCGCTTTTTAATGAATTCTTTTCCCAAAATCTTGGAATTAAAAAAGGGAAGGATTTGAAATGGTTCGAGTTTTTTCTGCGCCACACTATATACGCTATATACGAAATATATACTGTATATATATATATATATATATTATATATATATATATATACCAGAGAAAAAATAAACATCCTTCAAAGTTTAATCAGTACCAACGTTTCGGAATGCACTAAGTCCATCTTCAGGGATCAGAAAGCCAGTTATGAAACCCTGGTTTCTGCAGCAAGTAAGAAACCACAAATCACACTGACGTTTTCTAGCCTTGTAGTAAAGTTTTTCAAGTCTTCTATACATGTGCAATGCTGGTCTTCCATAGCGTTTGGTGATTATATCGGTTATTGATTGATGGCGTGGAAAACACAGTTTAATAATAAACAGGAACACCGGGGAAAAAATAGGATGTTTATTTTTTCTCTGGTGTTCTTGTTTATTATTAAACTGCGTTTTCCACGCCATCAATCAATAGCCGATATAATGACCAAACGCTGATTGCAATTATATATATTGCACATGTATAGAAGACTTGAAGAACTTGACTACAAGGCTAGAAAACGTCAGTGTGATTTGCGGTTCCTTACTTGCTGCAGAAACCAGGGTTTGATTCCTGGCTTTCTGAGCCCTGAAGATGGAATTAGTGCATTCCGAAACGTTGGTACTGATTAAACCTTGAAGGATGTTTATTTTTTCTCTGGTGTTCCTGTTTATTATTAAACTGCGTTTTTCACGCCATCAATCAGTAGCCGATATATAATATATATATATATATATATATATTATATATATATATATATATATATATATATATATATATATATATATATGGGATGAATTTCACAATTAAACACGTGAAATGAATGAATGAATGAATGCTGCAAACCCACAAGGAAAAGAAAAACGATTCCTAGGCCTTTCGTGTATTCAGAGCTACACCTCATCAGAAAAAATGAAACTCGTAAAGATTTTTTACATTTTATAGAATACACAATGTGATACATTTGCTTCATTAAAGTAAATGTTCGAAATTCTTTCCTACTTCTTGAATGCATGCCTTAGTACGTCGCACCAGTAATTGTCTGATACACTCAAAATTCCTGGAGTATTGCGGATCGTTTCGCAATTGTCTCGAACTCGTTGCCACAATTCATCACGTGCTCGGACTTCTATAACATAAACTAGGCTTTCTAAATGACCCCACAAGTAATAATCAAAAGGATTTAAATCTGATGACAGAGGTGGCCACAGAATAGGACCACCGCGCCCTATCCACCTGTCAGGATACACAGCACCGAGATATTCCCTCGTTAAACGGATGAAATGAGCTGGTGCACCATCATGCATGAACCACATTAGTCATCGAGTTCTGATAGGCACATCTTCAAGTAGCACTGGCAAAGTCTGCTCAAGGAAACTTGAGGAAATACACTGTGTATTTGCATAAAATGTAAAAAAAATTTAGGAGTTTCATTTTTCTGTCGCGTGCTATAGCTCGAAACCTGCGGGTTTCTCGACCTATGTTTATATGGTCTTCTTTTTTACTTTGGTCTCAAGAATATCCCCTGCGATTTATGAAACACATTTATGCATCACCTTATATATATATATATATATATTATATATATAATATATATATATATAGATATATATATATATATATATATATATATATATATATATATATATAACAGCAAACAAAACCCACAAAATGATTAGTTGGTATAGCTCGTAACCCATATAATAACGGCATTAAACATTTCATACGGTAATTCGTACGTATGAAAATGGGAGTCATAAAAAAAAAGGATACGATAATTCCTATCGTACGAATGGGACACCATATAAAGAAGGAAAAAAATCATACGATAATAGCGTCCGTACAATAACTCTGTACGGTAATCTCCATTTTTCTGACAATAAACAGTGAATGGGATTTTGTTTAGCCCTTTTGCTATCCATCTGTTAAGAAGAAGAATAAAAAATTTGAGACAGATTCGGATGCGTTATTTTTTGGCTTTGCTCCTTATGGAATATAATAAACCCGTGTTATGGAACTTTCTTCCACTTTATATTGTGCATAAAATTCTACAAAATAGAATTTCTGTGTATATATATATATATATATATATATATATATATATAATATGTGTGTGTGTGTGTGTGTGTGGAATACATATCCTAAATTACTGATTTTATTTTTTAAGAAAATGAGTGTACAGTGTGTGTGTGTGTGTGTATATAATAATAATTCAGAGCTGGGCACTTGCGTTTTTTTGCCCGTTTTTTTGCGGTACTGCGGTACTACTACCGCACTACCAAACCGGTACCGCATAACGCAGTACCGCAAAGGATCGCTGAAAGTACAGCAGTACCGCTACCGATTCAAATTTCCCGCGGTACTTTCCGCGGTACCGACCAACACGGTAGTACCGCAGTACCGCAGTACCGCAAAAAAACCCGCAAGTGCCCAGCTCTGAATTATTATTACATTTATTATTTATACAGTATATATATATATATATATATATATAAACATATGTTACGCCCCGTTTGTGTAATTGCCCAATTCATGAACTGGGCAATATAATTGCCTATTTCATGAAATGGCCAACTTACTGCCCATTACATGAAATGGGCATTTATATTGCCCAGTTCGTGAAATGGGCAATCACGTGTATGACCCTTAAAATCTATACAATTCGACAAAATGAGCAAGGAAAATTCCGCCCATTTCACGAACTGGGCAATATAAATGCCCATTTCATGTAATGGGCAGTAAGTTGCCCATTTGCAACGCCTAAACATTGCCAGCACAAGAAAATGCTGCTGAAACACCTGCACCACAACCGCTGGAGCCAGACCATTCGCTTGCACATGAACCAGCCGTGCAGCAAGTATCACAAGACAATGTTCCTGAAACGCCTGCACTACCACCGCTAGAGCCAGACACTCGCCTGCGCATGAAACAACCGTGCTGCAAGTATCATCTAAGGACGTATCACAAGACGATGCTGCTGTACACCCTGCTGTACTCGCACGAAAAAAGCTCATGAGGGCATAGTGCTTCAAGCAGAAAAAATGTTGACGCGAAGTAAAAAAACGTTGCCAGTGGTCGACGTTGGTCATAATGTAGCAGTTACAGTATCTCAATTTGATCGTAGTAAACGTGATCCTCCTAATATAATAGGTATAATTCTAACTAAGGACGACGGTGGCTACACAGTAGGAACGAAAGTCGGAGTAATAAATGGTAAACTTTCAAGGAATCAGTTTGAATCTGTTCACTATACTGGTCTTAAATCTAGTGATATTCCCTCAAACAAACTAAGCATTCGCGAAATCGTTAAACTACAAAGTGTTTGTGGAAGACAAGGGTTCAGGAGGTGCCATTGTAGAAGTAATGTCTAACTAAACGATGTTTATGGTTGAAAAATAATCTTCGTTGCAACAGCGCCTGTCACAGTCACAAATCCTGTGAGAATGTAGACTAATCATTATCACTTGCCTTAGCTCTTTTTAATGTTTTACTTTTGTAATAAATGATTCAGTCGAAATTGTAATTTTCATTCATACAGATGCCCATTTCATGAAATGGGCAAGCAAAAAATTCCGCCCATTTCACGAACTGGGCAATATAAATACCAATTTCATGTAATGAGCAGGAAGTAAGTTGCCCATTTCATGAAATAGGCAATTATATTGCTCAGTTCATGAATTGAGCAGTTACACAAACGGGGCGTAACATATATACAGTATATACACAGATGATTTAGGTGTATGTTACACTTTAAGGCGAGATATACTGACCAAGGTTAATTATACAGATTTTTTATTCTAATTTAGATGTTTTACATAATAATAATAATTAAGCGTAGAATTAATTGTTAAAACCACTATGAAATATTCGTTAAAGATAAAATGTTTCTTTTCTAAATTTAAGTTTTTCTCAAAACGTTTCATATAATTTTGATGTATAATGTAGAACTCCTTCATTTCAAACGTACGATTAAAATCGCTCTTTAACCCGTGTTATAAATTTGTTCGTAATGGAAAAAAGTCAAACTAAAAATGTTGCAGCAGAATTTCATACATTCGATATGAGAAACACTTTCTCTCTCTCTCTCTCTCTCTCTCTCTCTCATGACATGGACAAGGTAAAGTAAAGCTGCGTTTCTGCCGTTCCTATTTCTTTTTTATTCTCTGCCTTCTCTCGGGTGGTTGGGTGAATGTGAAGGGTGAGAGCATGATGTGGAAAATCTGATTTCCTTTCTCAATTCCTGTTTCAACCCCTTTTCTGTAGAAGCATTTCATCACCTTGCCAGCGTGATGATTTTGCTCGTACATGAGTGTAGACACGGAGAATTGGTTAATGCTTTTGGTGCTAACCTGAAGTGGACCATGCGGTCTTCGTTAGCCCGATATAGTTAAATAGAGCTGTAAACATTTTGTATAAAATGAAAATATATGAGGCGCTCGGGTGAATAGAGGCGAATTAACCAGTCGGGATTTTGGTTGATTCGCCTCTATTCGCCCGAACGCCTCATATGTTCGAGGTTTTGTGACGATACCAAATTAAATACGATTAGCACAAATATATTATTATGTTAGTTTATACAATGGTGCTATCTACAGTAATGTAAATTTCAGTGTTTGCATAACGTAATTGTCGAGCTAGTTTATATATTCTCTTCTTTCTTGTGAAATTTCCTTGGCTACTTTTCCAGGGTCAAGATTTTTTTTCAACCTTTTTCCATACCCGTATCTGGTGGGGAGGGAGCGGAGGGTGTTGAGAGAGCCTTATGCTTTTCTATCTAATTTTCTACTACTGCTAGAATAATTAAAAATGCACTAGTTTAATAAGAGAAACCTCTACCCCCCCCCCCACCCCCACCTGGCCCAAAAGGTTTTTGAGACTTCCTCTTGTCCTTGTAATTCCCTGTAACACACACACACACACACACACACTATCTCTCTCTCTCTCTCTCTCTCTCGCAAAGATTTAAGCCATTTGTTTTCTTCATTTGCACCGTTTGGAAAGTGAGCATTTGCTCTGCTTTATACTGAAGAGGAAAGAAGAAATATAGCGTTTTATGAATCTCTTTACGTTCATCTTAAAAGCTAAGAATGGCTTCTCTAAATGCCTCTTTTTAAGATATATAAATTGCAAACCCTTATATATATACACCGTATTTTCCAGCATATAAGGCGCACAAGCATATAAGACGCACCCCAATTTTGGCAGGCATATTCTTGAAAAAAATAATAATAATACCGTAAACACTAACAACACAGAACAAGACGAATGGTTGTAAGATCGCGTAGAGATCAGTGGTTTTAACATCAAAACATTCAACATCATATTTAGTTAGAACATTTAAGTACAAACATACTATAACTTAGGGAGTTTTTATTAAATTTGTAAAACATGAGGCAATGGGAAAAGAAAATATTTTTATTCATCATGGCCACTGTCATCCTCATCCATGCATTCCTCGGGGCCATCAATGCTCTCTGAGTCAGAAGTGTCCGTTTCCTCATATAAAAGGTCATCTTCTGTGCCATCAAGGGCATTGCTAATGCCACACTTTTTAAAAGACCGTACAACTTTCTCCGTTTTAACTTCATTCCAAGCATTTTTGACCCAGTGGCAAACCTGAGCTATTGTAGGCCTCTTGATCCGACCTATTGGTGTTAGCTCATGCTGTGGGAACGCCATCCATTTGTTCCACCACTTGCCGGTAACCCAAAGCCTACCCATGACCCTGACCTTGAGCATATAAGGCGCAGGGTGATTTTCTGAGACTTTTTTGGGGAAAAAAGCACGCCTTATATGCCGGTATATATATGTCAGGTCATCCCATAAGTAATGTCGTTTTTCTGCATTGCTAAACTCGCGTCGTGCTTGCACATGTGTCTGTGTATATTTTGTGGAAAACTCGAATTTTTATGTGTTTAGACATGTTACTTCTCAGTCGAATTGAAGTTTCATCGCATTAGCAATCTTCGTTTATTTTATCCTTACGGAATAACACGACTGCATCCGCAAAAAATATCCAGGGTATTTATGGGGAGGAAGCTTTAAATGTAAGGAAATGTCAACGATGGTTTCAGAAGTTTAGGTCTGGTACTATAGCTTAACTGATGAAGTGAAGCACGCTCGGGCCGACCTGTCGAGTTTAATGATGACCTTCTGATAGCTACAGTTGAAGAAAATCCTGCTGTAACTGTTGAAGAACTTGCCCAGCGACTAAATTCGACCGGTTCCACAGTTCATCGCCACCTGCAACGACTGGGAAAAGTGTCAAAACTTGGGAAATGGGTTCCCCCATACGTTGTCACCAGACAACTGTAGAGATCGTCTGAACATTTGCTCTTCACCGCATTCTCGGCAACTTCGAGCACCGTTTCTGAATCGACTAATTACTGGGGATAAAAAATGGGTGCTTTATTACAATGTTAAGTGTCATCGGCAATGGGTTAGTGCTGTGGAATCTGCTACACCACAGCCAAGAGACTGTTGCAGCCCAGTCAAACCATTACAGCCGAAGTCTACTGTCAGCTACTTCAAAGATTGAACGCTGCATTGCAAAAAAAAGTCCTCCTTTGGCCAATCGCGAGGGTGTTGTATTTCAACAGGACAACGCGCATCCTCATACTGCTCGAATCACCACTGCCAAAACTGAACAGCTTGGTTGGGAAAAAATTCCACATCCTCCGTATTCACCAGACCTTGCACCATCAGATTACCACCTTATCAGAAGTCTTCAAAACTATCTTGACGGGAAAGAACTTGAAAGTTTCGATGCTATCAACATTGCCCTCTCCGAGTTTTTTGCTTCTAAACCGAAGGAATTTTATCAACATGAAATTGAAATGCTTGTAGAGAGGTGGCAGAGAGTCATAGAAAGTGAAGGAAAATATATAATTGATTAAAGTTTATTTTCATGTAGTTTTATTTTCATTTGGAAATAAATGGAAAAAAATGACATTTCTTATGGGATGACCTGATATATATATATATATATAATCAAAAAATGTTCACAAATATCATTAGAATTTCGTCGTGGCCTTGGGTATAGGAAACATTCCTCTACATACCATAAATAAGGCCATATATTTACCAATACAATTAAAGTACCCCAGTAAACTCTCTCGTCAATCTATCGCCAATGACTTCCGTTCAGATCTTGAGAGTTGCATACATAAACGCTTAATTTGAAGTGGAACTAATTGTCACACAGTAACTTCTGTTAATTAGAATACTGATCTTGGCTCCTATCTTACTGGCTGATCCCTGGGACAATCCCTCTAACGTTGATCATGCAGTTCCTTCTATTCATTCATCCAACTCTAAAATATTAATCGCCTAAAACAACCCTTTAGGGTTATAACGGTTCTGAATAACTCCAACGACAGTCAAATTTCCCTCATCATACTCTCGCAAACGGTGATCGTTTTAAACGTTTCGCCAACGTTAATGAACGTTTTAAAACTATACCTCGTTGCTCGGGATATCGTGGCTTTCCTCTTTTAGACGTAACATTTTTGGGGGTTCAACTCTTTTTATAAATTCGAATTGTAAACTAGAAGGCAATCAAGACGAGTTCACCACCGAACTCGCATTACAATTATAGAATACGCAATAAACAAAATAATACCCATTAAACTCGCACTTAAGATGAAAAAAATTCAACAAATTACTTAAATTCCAGAAAAGAATATCTTCGATTAAAAATGGAGAACAACTAACAATTACAGAAGTTTTGCAAATAGCAATAATTAGAATGGAATTTTTACGATAAAAGGGATTTTTATAAAGATTACGATGACGACACGAGAAAAGAATAAAAATTCGCCTCGACTTTCGTCCTGAATAAAAACTGAAAAATTTCAAAATTTCAGTGACGTGATATCATTGTCAACATTTTTGATTAATCACGAATCACCTTTGGAGTATTTTGTTACCTGGGGAACTCGTGAAATAAGTTACCTTTTGCTAATTAATTTACCCATTTGACACTAATGACGTAAGGCGTGTAAGCCATATTTCTGGTAGACTGTATTTCGTTATGCCTCACTAAAATGATTAATAAACAAAGAACAAAAAATAATTCGTCTATATTTTTAACTGCCTAAACGCATCGTATAATTCAGCCTTCGCTTTTATAGGAAACGAGGGAAACGCCAAGTTCGCCAAGGACTTTTTTAAAGTTAAAAGTTACGAGGTCACTTCCTAATCACGGTATTAGACACGAATACGTTATGTACAATTGTTATATATATATATATATATATATATGCACTAAAATCACAAAATAACACGTGACCTTATTAATAAGCAAACACCCACAAGGAAAAGGAAACACAAAGTCCGAGCGCTTTCGTGATATATTCACATTATCAAGGAGGAACAGATAATGTGAATATATCACGAAAGCGCTCGGACTTTGTGTTTCCTTTTCCTTGTGGGTGTTTGCTTATATATATATATATATATATGCCTAAATCCCAAAGTAGCGCCAATAGTAAGCCACCATTTTTACCAATTTGGTCGAACTTTGAAAATAAGTCGGATTTTCCTGTACGACTTATTTTTTTTAAGGTTAGGTTTCGCTAGGTTAGGTTAGGTTTGGTTAACATGAGTTAACCAAACTTAACATAGCGTAACCTAATCTAAGAAAAATCCTATCCGGAACTTCGTCTTTTTTAATGACAGCAAACTTTTTTCAGTATGGCAAAGTTTTATGCAAGTATGCAAGTTTTATGGAATTTATGCGAATTTTAGATGAATAAAGGACTACCGTACCTCCTAATATTTATCTATCTATCTATCTATCTATCTATCTATATATATATATATATATATATATATATATATATATATATATATATATATATATATATATATATATATATATATATATATATATATATATATATATATGAAAATTATTTCACGAAGGTAACACGTGAAAAATATTTATGATGAATAAAACCCGAAGGAAAGGAAACACAAAATGGTGCTCAAGCGCTTTCGTCTAATGACATCCTCAGGAACACTGAAGTATATAAAAAGGTTAAGCCTATATATAGGTTACAGAAAGAAAAAAAAAAAATAAATAACATACATACACACAAACACATATATATATATATATATACATACATATCTATATATACAAATACATACATACATACATACATACATATATATACAATAAACAGAGAAGTAAAAATAATAAAAAATTAAAAATTAAAACCTTAAAGGATTACCAATGAGGCGTACAGATTGTAAGGAAAAATATCGATTTTTAGCACAAGATCAAATGGATTCAAGCAACATTGTTAATAGAAATATTCTTGAGTCTGCCATTATCCAACTTTCAAATAACTTCAACATAAGCAAAGGTCTTTTTCAACTCGATCCTGTTATGTTGAATTCCTTTAAAGCAGATTTAGATAAGAAGTGTAAAACATTAAATCTTTGGTAAACTTGTCTTCTACTTTATTAACTTTTAATTTGCATTTTATTTTTTTATATATATCGAAACCTGACCATAGGCAGCAATATGTTAAAACCCGGACAGAGTTCTAGTATAAATTTGTATTTTTATAATCCATTTGATCTTGTGCTAAAAATCGATTAACTTTTAATTTGCATTTTATTTTTTATTTTTTTTATATATATCGAAACCTGACCATAGGCAGCATTGTGCTAAAACCCGGCAGAGTTCCAGTATAAATTTGTATTTTTATAATCCATTTGATCTTGTGCTAAAAATCGATATTTTTCCTTACAATCTGTACGCCTCATTGGTAATCCTTTAAGGTTTTAATTTTTAATTTTTTATTATTTTTACTTCTCTGTTTATTGTATATATATGTATGTATGTATGTATGTATGTATGTATTTGTATATATAGATATGTATGTATATATATATATATATGTGTGTTTGTGTGTATGTATGTTATTTATTTTTTCTTTTTTCTTTCTGTAACCTATATATAGGCTTAACCTTTTTATATACTTCAGTGTTCCTGAGGATGTCATTAGACGAAAGCGCTTGAGCACCATTTTGTGCTTCCTTTCCTTCGTGGTTTTATTCATCATATATATATATATATATATATATATATATATATATATATATATAATATATATCATATCATATGGCTAAAAAAGTTTTTGTTGGTTTATATCTAGAATGTAATGCCACCTTTAAGTTTCCTCATTCCATAGGATATCGTTTGTTCTTAATTAATAACGTTCTTAATCCTTCTTGGCAGGGAATTTACCAGGTTTTGATAGAATTCGTCAGATATTTCCTCAATCCAGATTTCTTTTATTTTCTCTCTTAACTCATTTATGGAACTTGATTTTTTGGAGTTTAAACATTTTCTTTAATATATTTTCCATAATTTTTGATGGGATTTAATTCTGGCGAATTCCCAGACCAGTTTAGTGTGTCATAATTGGAATTAATCCATTTTGCTATCTTCTTGAGTGTTTGACAAGGGGCAGAATCTTAATGAAATATATCGCAGTGAGGATCACGAGTGGTAGCTTTTCTTATGTTTCAATAGTGATGTATTCGTAGCCCTCGCATCCTCTTTAGATATAAACGATGTTGAATAATTTTCTTTGTGAATTTTGGATCATAGGGTTTCCTTCCGGTGATACTCGAACGTACCCTATGACATCTTTGAACTGATGCATTGTAGATTCGTCACTAAACATCATTCTGGACAGGATCACTTTTAAAAAGGCGTTAAGGTAGTTATTTGTCCCTGCCCTCGCGTTCAACATGGGCCTCATAATGAGACCCATGTTGAAAAATGTCTATGAAAATATGGGGCCCTTAGTTAATTTGAACTAAAGAGGAAAATGAATTCTCCAGCTGTCTTAATTAATTAAAAATAATATAAAAATACTGTATTACGAAACGTTAAAACAACAATTCCATGAAGCGTTCAGAACTTGACAAATAAAATCTTTCTTCGATACGAAATTTCTTTTAAAACAAGACGCATTATTTGCGAATTGAGATAAAGTAGTCTGCCAAGGATACGACTATCCTCAATATTTCTGGCGGAATAGTTTTAACTGGCTCTTTCAGTTTATGGCGTTCACATCGGTCAGACGCACATTCGTAATTCTTTATTCGTAATCTCAAACTATTTCTTTGGTATTAACATAAAACTGTAATTTCTAAACTCATAATATATTAACTTTATCAATACTCCAGTTTAATCGGTATATTTTATACACGTTATTTCCTATTTGTACTTCATTCATATCGATCTCGAACACATTATTATTATTATTATTATTATTATTATTACTATTATTATTATTATCATTATTATTATTATTATTATCATTATTATTATTATCAATTACAAAGAACGAGTTCAGATCGAGAACGTTGCGAAGAACGCTGATTTCTGTCGCTGATGTCAATCGATCAAGGTTTACAGAAGAAAAATTTCCTTTCAATAAATTAGAACTTATTTTTCCTCTAAGAAGATTAGAAAGAACGTGTTATGATTGTATTATTGATGTACATTTTTGTATTTGTTTGTATAATTATATATTCTTGTCTCAAACGGGGGTAGGGCCCCATTTTGCTTTGTGCCTCCGGGCCTCAGAAATGGTAAAAGTGGCCTTGCTCTGAACTATATTTCTTTTGTCCCTTTTCTGTATTTTCGAAGAAACCAGTTCTTAAAAGTGGTTTTGCATAAGGCCTCCTGCTGCAACTGAATTTCAAATCCTTATGCCGAATAGTTCGTACAGGGTGTCCATAGATTATCTTTACAAAATCAATTTAAATTGAATTTAATATGTAAAGATAATTTATGGATACCTTGTAGAATCTAAATTCTTTCTTTACGTGTTTAGATGTTCATGACGGAATGGATTTACAAAATCTGCTGAAAGGTATATCGTCTCTGATGTTTTTTAGGCCTACTTCTTCTTTATCCCTCGAAAGTAGTTCAGCGGGTAACGCCGTTTCCTCGTAAGCGAAGTGAAGACGCTGTAGTTCAGGGTTCGACTCGAGATGTTGCTGGTAATAATAATTTAATCAAGGAGTTAGAGCAACGGCCCGCGTGAGGGCCTGAGCGCTGTGCCAGTCTCTGACCCTCCTTACTGATTAATTTTCAAACGATCCAATCTTTTTAAAATGTTTGATGATATTCTGAATTATTAAATATCCTTTGTTATTTGTTACCTTTGTTTACGTTTAGAAATTGAAAAGTTGGTGAATATTTAAATGACTTCTACACTCCATTAACTACCAATCACAGGCGAACACAGAAGCAGAATAATATATATATAATATATATATATATATATATATATATATATATTGTTTGTGTGTGTGTGTGTGTGTGTGTGTGCTAACTGTGATTTCCATGGATGATGACATTTACACGCGACGAAATTTATTGGCAATAAAATTAGGACCAGTATTTCAAGATGGTCTTAAAAATTTTGACGATTTCATATATACAGGGTGGGAGAAAAGTCTCTAAGGATTTTATACATACGACTATTTAGTTAACAACATTATACAGATAAGTGTTCAAATGACGAAACAAATCAAACAAAAAGTCTATAAGAATTTTATTCATATAAATATTTTGTGAAATTGTAATTTAATCTTCAAAGAGTTCTTTATCCGCTATGATACTTTTGTGGATTCTCTCTCTGAAATTCTTCATTGTTCTTGAACATATCGAGTGGGATCCTTTTCAGTTGTTCATCTATTCTGCAGCCAAGGGCATTCAGATTTGAATAGATGAAACCAGGAGTGCGGACTGCGGAGTTTGTCACGCAAATAAGCCCAAAGCCGGAAATCACATGGAGTTAAATCGGGTGATCTGGCTGGCCACTCGATGGGACCTTGCCGCTCAAACCATCTTCCTTCAAGGTTCGTATCCAGAATCTTACGGGCAACTGCAGAGTAATGTGGCGGCGCTTTTTTCATCATGTTGATAAAACCAATTCCTGCCAGCGCCATTGGTAAACTGTGGCAAAACTTCGTCTCTCAATACCTGGCAATAGCGTTTTCCATCCATTGTAATCTCTCGATATGTCAAAGGAAACGAGTCCTGAATAACCAATAAACGCCTAAACTGTTCGTGTAGCCGTTTTAACGGATTTACCCAATCGTATTTTGGGATTTTTTTCGCCCACTAGTGAACGTTGTGTTTGTTTCCTTTACTCGTTAAACTGAAAACACATTCATCTGAAAATTTGATCTTTCGAACGAAATGTGGATCACTGGTGAACTTTTGTCTCATTGTTTCAGCAAACTGCAGCCGTCTATCAGAATCATCGTCGTATATGAGCTGAGAATAAAGGGGTTTGTAATCGTGGTACCCCAGTGATTTCAATAATTTTGCTATTGAAAATTTGGAAACATCCAATTCCTCTGCGACTTTTCTTGTTGAAGTTGTTGGGTCGACTTGAAAACTGGCCAGGACATTTTCTTTGTTGTTGTCTCCTGTCGCCTTTACTGGCCTTCCGCTTCTTGGATGATCTTTTACCAGGCTCCCTGTTTCCAAAAGTTTGATCTTCCAGTATTGAAGAGTGGTTGCATTTGGTGGTGGTTTATTACTCGTATATTTTTGTTGAAATAAACGCAAACTTTCTTCACATTTATTATAAGAAATATCCCACGATACAAGATACACTTTTTCTTCATTGTTGTATTCCATCCTTACTGACATGACGCTGACTGTGGCTAGGGCCTTCTGTTCTAGCCTTGCGTCATTCCTGGCCTTGTATAGTTGCTTTGAAAAGTATCGTATACACTGCAGTGATATCATTGGAATTTATTTATTATTAACAAATTATTTATATGTATAAAATCCTTAAAGACTTCTCTTCCACCCTCTATATACAGTGTATGTATATATATATATATATATATATATATATATATATATATATATATATATATATATATATATATATATTATAATGTATGTATGTATGTAGGGGAGAGAGAGAATCTCTCTTGCGCACAGAAAATGAAGCATTTGACTTCACAAATAAGGCTTTCAATAATAATTCTTCTGGAACGCTTAAAGCATCATAATCTTGCCTTGAACGATTATGTAAGAACTTCCAAAGCTTTGTGAAGCCTTTTAGCTTTACTTCCCTTAAAAAATAATTAAGTATATTATAATTAAAAACGGGCTACGTCATGGTCCACTTTAATGCGAGCTACGTCGTGGCTATGGTATAGCACCGCTTCCCGTCCACGTCCAGATTATATTAGCGACCCGTAGGTAGTTGGAATCTCGCGTCAAATTGTAGATCCCCCCAACCGTCATATGACCTTGTATGCTGCGAAGGAAGTTAAACAACTTCCTCATCAAAATAAATAAGTATAATTAAGAAGGTTATTTTAATTCTTTCAGAATATATAATTAAAATTAATTTTAGTGTTAATGCGATGCACTGCACTATCTATCGTCTTATTATACATTACGTAAATATTTGAAATCGCTTTAATTGAAAAAGAACTCTAAAAGAAGTATTAAATCCTATAAAATAAGGGATAACCCTCGAGTCTTTTAAAAGAGCTCTTGAAAAGTTACCCAGAAAGAAAAATTGTTTACGAGAACCTTATAAATTTCTTTTAGTTTACATACTTTTAAAACTTATTTACATTTTAGAAAATAAATGAAAAAAGGGATGAAAAATACACAAGAATAATTTTGTTTTTCTGAATTTAAAACAAAAAGATTTTCTTAATTAGAAAACAAACGTAAACCGTGTTTGTTTCAATCTCTAAATGTTATTTCTTCGCTAAAATGAACGTAATTAACGGTAATTAACGTAATTAACGTAATTATCTGGAAAGAGCCTTTTTGTATCCATGAAATATTTGTTATCATGAAATAATAATGTTTAGGTTTGTTTAACCTCTTTTAGTAACAGCAAAAGTCACGTGACGGATGGGGAGCTACAGTTTCAGGTGGGAGGGTTCGAACTACCACCATCCCAGCAAGGAAGAGTCGTACCTAAATTGTTGAAATCTGAAGTCTGATACGAGACTCAAACCCAGGAACTTTAGATTAAGTGTTCAGCGATTTACCCCAAAAAGGTTACCCTAGAGTAGTGGTGGCATGGAAAATCTGTGAATGTAATTCTACATAATAAAAGACTATATATATATATATATATATATATATATACACAGTGGTGTAGTGCTAAATAAAGAAGTGAGGGAACGCATTTTTGAAAGTGTTACTCAGATGCGGGGGGGACAATGGCGAGCGCGGCGAGCCCATACAGCTGGGGGTCCGGGGGCACTGTAAGCCCCCGGGAAATCTTTTGAAATCTGACCAATTTCAGGGATATTTTGAGGTCATATGCACTGGATATTAGGATATATTCCAAGGTTGAAGATGCAGTATTTCCAGTGTCATTAGATATATGACATCCAGTACGATCAATAAAAATAGCTAACAACTGGAATGATTAACTAAAAAAAGTTAACTGGTACGCCGTGGTAACTGTTTCACCAGATCTTTATAGGCTAACATTGCCTCAGTCGAAGCTAAAAGAAATGAAGCAGTTAATGATTCTTTCTCATATTTCTTCTAGGGGTGGGAATTAAAATTTCATGACGTTAGAGATTTGTAAGTTCGGATTTATTTGAAACAGTGAGGGAACGCCGTTCCGTCTACCAAAAAATAAGGGAACGCCGTTCCGTCTACCAAAAAAGTAAGGGAACGCCGTTCCCACGCGTTCCCACAGCATTACACCACTGTATATATATATATATATATATGCAAATTTAATGTATACCAATGATGATAGTTTCGAAATATTTATACATGAATGTCAGTCAATATCTAATTAAACAAACAAGAAGCCACAACGCAATGACCTTAAGTTTCTATAGACAAATAATGCAGTCATTATATGATGTAAAGAAAAAAATCATCAAATGTCATCATTAATGATAGGATTATACAGAGAATATTTAGCGCAATTTATTTTAATTTTTTTTTTTTATCTGTACAAAAAGCAATACCTAATCTTTAATTTTCATTTGATAAGTTTTACATAATATTTTTTTTAGTTTAGGTAATATTTCAAGGAAAAATATGTGCGGATTATTTATAGTTGACGTTCCCAAGGTGTGTCCCGCGAGCCAAATATCGCTCGAGCTGACTCTGATTATACGTGCCAATAGAACTTAATTTACAATTAAAATTGGTAAAAAATTGCTGTAATTTGTAGAGAATGTGAAATTTAGTCTAACTTGTATCGAGAACATAAAAATTTTAAAGTTTTTTTAAATAAATAACTCTTCTTTTATTACCTGAATTCAATGCAAGAGTTTAAGAAACTGTCAATATGCTAGATACCCAGAACTGCCCCTGCGAAATGTCTCTTCACGAGAGAAACTTTGAGAACCCGTGATTTATAGTATTTAATATAACTTGACCTAAGGTCGGGGGTGAACTATCTGCAAGCTTTTACGTCGTCGTAAACATTTGTAAATAAAGTATCTTAAATATCTGATTTACCATTTATATTTTACATTTCCTGGTTAATTAGGAACACTCACAGCTATTGTGTAAATTACTTACAATTTTAAAATTATCTCTTTTTTGCAGTTTAAATTTTTTAGCTGAGATTTTGGGACTTAAATCTTCTTTAGTGTTGGGGTTGTCAAGAGTAAAGTATATGAATTTGAAAATCTACCATTTTTATCCGATCTACCAGCTAAATAAAGTACTTAATTCTTTTGCGCATTCGCTCATCTTGCACTAACATATTACCAGTCTTATTTTTCATATTACCAGTTAGTTCACCAGACTGATTTTTGCAGTCTCACTTTTTCGAGAATAAATTTCTGTTCTCTGCATCTACTCATTCATCTTCCTTTCCAAGTCTTCATCTATTGTCTTTTTATACTTCTTTTTAGTACTCGTTTCACATTTTTGCTTGCAGTTTTTGTCCAATTCATTACATCTTCTCTTTTCAGCGCTGCCAGCTCAGTTTTAACATTTTTCCCGGATTCATTTTCTTTTGCTGCATTCTTTACCTCATCGTTCCACCATACAGTCGCCTTTCTCTTCAATCCATTTAGTATTTTTACATTTAATGAAAGATTTTGCGACTTTTATGGTTTTCGTGTGTGTGTGTGTGAGAGAGAGAGAGAGAGAGAGATATTTACGTTCAGACTCGGTCGGCTCACTCGTCTTGACAGGTTTCCAGTATTTTTCTTAATATACAAAACTTCAAAGTTTTATTTTTTTCGTCAAGACGTTTGTAATTACGTGGTCACTTGACAAGTGAAAAAGATTTCTAAAGTTCTTTAATACGCGACTCCAAATATTTTCAATAGTATAAAGGTCGGGTGAATTCCGTTGGTTTATCATTATTATATCTCGATATTCGTGAATCCATCACCAAACAGCACGACTTGCAACAGTCGGGCAATTATCTCGCGCTAATAAGTGGCTGACCCCAGGAGACTAAAATTTTTAACGCTTGGCAACAGAGCCTCTTTTAAAATATTAGCATATTGTCCACCACTTAACCCGCCTTTTAATTTCGTTAATTTAGCGAGGTCGTATAGGAAAACTGCCACCTGCGCATACTAGCTCAGTGGGTAACACCGTTTCCCTATAAGCGAAGTGAAGACACTGAAGTCGGGGGTTCGACTCTCGATTGTGCTGGTAATAATAATCCGGGAGTAAGCGCAATGGGCAGAAATAGTCTGGCTTGTCCGTTGTGCCAGTTTCTGGCCCTCCTGATTCATTATTATTTACCTAAAATATGTATATCTGCCCCGCTATTTAGCAGTAAAACGCGGTCTTCCAGGTAGAGATTAAGTTTCAATATTTGCTTCCATTTCATAAGATTTGCGGCAACGCTTAACAAACATTTGGTGTGATTTTTTTCTTTAGTATATTTTAAATACTCATTTAACAATGCCCATAAATATTATTCACGCATTCTGAAAGCTATGGAGTTATTTTAACCAAAATTTGGGGCAGATTAGCTTCCACTCATTAAGTAGTTAAAATTACGGCCCCTTTCCAGTCTCTGTCAATCCAATTTCAGTTTTCTTCCGAGAATGAGAATCCGAAAGTGGGAATCTCACTCAAACCAATTCTCAAATCGATCCATTCCCATTCCCACTGTAGGATTTCCATTTTATTTTTTTTAATTGAAAATACTCCTCGGACCCGGACCTGAGTCTTCATCTATTTTTATTCTTCCCCAAATCTAAAATTTCCACTTTAAGTATTTTCTCTTTCGGACCATGAAAGGGAATCGGAATGACGCTAAGTGGGAAGTAATCAAGATTACTACATTACTTGATTAATTTTAAAAATAAGGAATCGTAGTATAGGTCTATTTTTGCAGAGGGACTTTCGGAGAGCAATGGGGAAGGGGTTGATAAGGAAAAAAAAGTTAAATAAATTAATAAAAAATAAAAAAAATTATATATATATATTGTGTGTGTGTGTGTGTGTGTGTGTGTGTGTAACGTCATATTATGAACTTTAGCGGCGGCCATTTTTAAAAGACGATTAAAAGGGAATGTTTTTTTGTCTTTTATTTTCGGGGGGGGTGGGGGGAGTTGGTTTTGTGAAACGAAGAAATGCAAGAAATATTTCAAAAGCTTGCGAAGCAATACTATTTACAGAATTTTAAAACTTATTTTTCCTTTGATTGTTTGATTGTCTATCGAACTCTTTATTCCCTGAAGGCCAGGATAGAAATTGTTTATTTTTCCGTACTCGGCTATTTTGTTTTCGCACATACGTACATACGTAGAGTTAAGACCAAACGTTTAGGCACCCTTCCGATAATATACGATTTTGGTGGATAGTTTACACAATGTCAATCCTACAGTTAATATATATCCTATATTATACACTTTTGTCGTTTTCTTAATACAATTTATCATTTAAAGGGTCATTTCAAGAAAAACATGAGAAGGGATGTTTATTATAGATCGAATAAACTGCAAAAGTGTAGGCACCCTTTGCCGTCATGCTTTGTATGACCATCTTTCGCATCAATAACCTGGAGCAACGTTGTCTGTAAGTTTGATTGAACGAACAAACCAACCAACCAGTCAACACTTCGTACCTCATAGTAACTTCTAGATTGCGAGGCAGCCTTCATAACACGTGGTAGTGTAGTATTCACTTCATCACAAGATGGGATCCAAGGAGGAACTGTCAAAAGACTTAAGCAGCGCAATTATTGAACATTACAAGAAAGGAGATGGCTGTAAGTTTCTCGCAAGATATTTTAGCCATTCTGTAAGTATTGTACGAAATAGAGTGCTGAAATGGAAGAATTTAAGAATTGTCGCCACCTTACCAAGATCAGAGTGGCCTTCGAAAATTTCTCACGTGACACCATGCCAAAAATATAAAAGCACCACTGGATAAAAAAGGTGTGAATGGTCGTATTTCCATGGTGAAAAGTAAACTCTTTTTTTATCATGAACGGGTTGCGAGAAAAAGCCTTTATTACGACTTCATTATAAGGCAGCTCGTTTGAACGATGTTAAGGAACACCTTAATAAGCAAGGAATCTTCTGCATTTAGTGAAAACAACGTATCTACAGTAAAGAACGGTGGGTAGATCTATCATATATTTGTGTTGTATTAGGGCTGTTTGATGTCACGAAAAATGACCCACAATAATCGTGAGAGAATGGATAACGATTATCGTGATTATCGCGATATACACACACATATTTAATTGTATTGATATCTAATTGTACTGATATCATACCATAGTAGTAGTACCATTGTACCATGTCCAAAATTGCTAAAGTATTTTGTATTTTTGGGGGGGGGGGCATTTATAATCCATTTTGTTTCCTTATATGAATCCTATGTTTAAATGTATGGGCATTTTTTATTTTTTTTGTATACTGTACTACTGTAAGTGTACTTTCACAACTTTATGATACACCTTTTATGTTTAATATAAATAAATTGTGAATTTTATTTTTAAGGAGAGGAAATGTTTGTAAAAAAAATCACCTAAAATTAGGAGCAGTTACTATTCTAACTTCAATACTGTTGTTATGCAATTTGCATTCTAAGTTCTAACCTTAAATAATGCTAAAAAATTTACATATTTTCTACTTTCACTCATTTCTTAATAAAAAACTCCGATTATAAATTATCAACAAGCCCCGCATTTATGTAATATGTTGCTGATTTAAAAATGTACAGAATTAACTGCAGGAACATTATTACCACGGAAAATTCTGAAGTTTCGAAACAAACCTTGGACTTTCCAGGGTATACATTTTACACTCAAAAAACAGGTCTACATTTCTGACAGTGGTCATCCTAGAGTTGTCCGTACTGCAAAAATAAAAAATAAAATCCCTCAATGAAATGGTTAACATTCTGCGAGGAATAAGAGCCACTTGATATAGAGAACCATACTGAAATATTCGAATGTTCGATGAATGTTGAAGAAACGTTTGAAAATAAATGAAATCTACGCGTAAGAAGGCCCAAGTATAAATGTGAAATAAAGCTTGGTCAGCGGATACAGCAGCTATTAGCAGATTTCGTGATCTGATGCCGGTCGGATAAGGATCACTGATGAAGATATACAGTCATCCTTTCGATTCAGATCAGCAAAGCAGGGTGGCCGAGTTTAACTGGCACAGAAAAAAAAAGTGCCAACTCTTTTGGAAATTTTTACTGTGATTTTTTGACAAAATTGTGTGATTTCAAGGGAACTGTCAAAACAAATTATTTTATCTGACGCGGGGGAAAAAAGAATTACAGCGGCGAAATTATTCCCTGACCTAAGAGACTTATCAAGTGTAGATACGGGCTTCAACACAAGATGTCGCACCATCTCATAATGCTTGTGTCATGAACATACACTGAGGAAAATGTCCCTAATTCCATTAAGTACCAAACACACAAGGTTTTAATTCAACTGAGGCTCTTCTGGACAAGGTTTGAAAACGTTTTTAAGGTTAAAAAATTAAAATTTTGAAAGCGGAAATTGCTGTTGAATAGAGGTAAACTGTTTGTTGAGGTTCTGCTGAGACAGGTGAGAAGGAAATTAAAAAGGTGGCAACCACTTCTCCTGCAATTTGTCGAGAGAATTAGGGAGCTTAATTGAATGCTTACGTATAAGTTATAGATATGGTATAATATGATAGTAATTATGAATGATTAAGTTGAGCTTCGTCTTACTGCGAATTAAGTTTCGAATTTCTCTCTCTCTCTCTCTCTCTCTCTCTCTCTCTCTCTCTCTCTCCATTAGTTAGTCCTACTACCCCATTAGTTAATCCTAGAGAGATGTCTCTGGTTGATTGTGTCCCACATTGTATGATCAACCATCGAGCAATTCATTTTTTTTATCACTTGTCTCATAAGTACCTCTGTAAAACTCTTGAATTCGCCGTAGCAACAACGGGTGATCACCCACGAAACCCTTTCATTCTCCATAAGGGACAAGTACACGGGGATAGATACACGGGCCTCCCACTGATATTACTCGCCGGAAAGAGATTTTCCCTACTTTCGTGGTGGCAAAATACCACGAAATATGAATGACTCAATATATCACTTGCTGCATAAACACCTTCACGGAGGGAGATCCAAGTTGAAACTCGGCGACATTCAAAGAATTGGCACACACACACACACAGGACAGACATCCAATTACAGAAAACACTTACACTTGCCGGTTTTGTTAATATGTCTAAGAATGCAGTAGAAAAATATTTTGTAGAAACATGATTTCAGAACAAAATAAAAACCTTAAAAACTGCATGGCATAGATTAGATGATGTAGAGTTGCATTTCTGCCGACACAATTTTTTTTCCTCTTGGTTGGCTGGATGCACGTGACGGGTGAGGGCATGGTGTGGAAAATATGATTTCTGTAATGTTTATTTCCATATTTTAGAGGATTTTATGACGATACCAAGTGGTTAATCTGCGATCGCACAAGTATATTATTAGTTCGTTTATACAGTACAGCGGTGCTATATAGTGTACGATCTCTGTGTGCATAACCTAATTGTAGCGAGAGCTTATACTCGTATATTCTCCTCCTCCCTGTAAAATTTCCGTGGCTACTTTTCCAGGGTCAAGGTATTTTCTTCAACCTTTTACCGTACCCGCCTTTAGCTGGAGGGGTGGAGGGTGGGAACTGCAGGGTTGTCAGATCAGATGGTTTCCAAATCCGGAGATTTTACCTACGAAGCTCATCATTATTTGTTTATGAAGCTAAACCGATGTATAAACTTCTCATCTTTTCGAACAATAATTATCTTGCCAAAAATCTGAAAGAAAAGAGGCAAATTCTATTTTTAATGACATTTTTACAAAGCTCAATTACTGAAAACCTAGCAACCCTAGTGGGGAGAGAGCCTCGTGCTTTTCTCTCCAGTTTTCTACTACTTGAGTGAAATAGGTAATTCGCGGCTCGGGAGATTGATTAATAAAAAATTGAGTAAGATTTACTGAAAACATAAGCAAGATGAAATAGCTCTTTCTCGTTTAGGAAATGTAACTCGTCGGCCTCAGGAAAATTCAATAAACAGTAACGTAAAGAATAGTTTAAAAGTAGTTTTTTTTAACGCGAAGACCGTAAGGAATAAGTTTCGCGAATTTAAAGCTTTAGTTCACGTTAAAAATTATATTATGACAATAACTGAATCGTGGACTAAAAGTGCAGATAGGGACTTTATAGGTAAATACCATATTAAAGATTATAAACTTTTTAACAAGGATAGAAGTATAAAATGGAAAGGAGTGTACTCTTATAATGTAAAGAAAAGCTTCGTTCAGTTCAAAAGACAGTTTATGCCAGCGACCAGTTAACTTAAACTTTAATTTTGGGGTTGTATACAGATCTTCACAAGGAAGAGAATTAGAAGTTGAAATGTATAACATTTTAAGTAGCATTCTGTAATTACTCATAAGGAATCAATTATTGTCTGGAGCTTTAACTGCAACAACATTAATTTCATTACCTTCAACAGCGATGCTGTGGGTTTACGTTTGATAGATTTCCTACAAGATAATTTTCTTTTTCAAAAGGTGTTGGAGCCGACCCACGGTGAGGATATTTTCGACTTAGTTTTAATGACGAATGATATTTTAGTTCAGAATATAGACGAGAAAGTTTAGGCAATAGCGATCATAACGTGATACGTTTTCTGGTTAATGTTAAAACTTCCAGAAAGTTAAATAGCTTCATGGTGCCTGATTTTTGGAGGACAAATTTCGATGAATTTAGAGCTTCATTAACTTTAGTAAATTGTGATGAACTATTAACGGTAGGTAGTGTTCTTAGTGTGGAGGATAATTTCAAGAATATATTTATAAATTTAAAGGAACGCTGTGTACCTAGGAGACTAAAGCGAGATGAATTCAATGCACAACCTAAATGATATAGGAAATTCGGATCACTAAAGATAGGGCCCCCAGCCTTCTTTAGTTAGCCTTATAAAGCTAACTAACGAAAATACACGACCTAACCTAACAAATCGCTAGGTCAACTGTACGCCCTTGACGATTGGTTAGGTTAGGTGTGATATTTCGTTAGTTAGCCTTATAAAGCTAACTAAAGAAGGCTGGGGGCCCTGATCTTCAGGTGATCCCAGACTTGTATCGGTTTCCGTAGAAATGTTAAGCGTTTAATAAGATCTGCTAAACGCGATTTTGAAATTCAAGTAGCTCGTGAATGTAAAGAAAACCCTGAGAAATTTTACGATTACGTCACAAATAGAAATCCTTTGAGAGACAATATTGGGCCACTGATAAACTCGGGTGGTAGCTTAATAAATAACTATGGGGAGATAGCGATAATTTTAAATGTTTTTTTACGCCAGTTTTTACAGTTGAGGATACTTCTTTTATTCTGTAGGCTAGTAATATGCTTGGTGACGTAAATGGGGCTTTTTCATTGCTTACTGACATAACTGTTTACACTGAAAAGATTTCTCACTATATAGATAAGTTAAAAATTAACAAATCGCCAGGTTCAAACTATTTTTACCCAAAGCACCTGAAGGAGCTAAAGAATGAAATATATGATCCTTTAGTTCAATGTTTTAATAAATCTTTATCGCAGGGGGCTTGTTCCTCCGGATTTTAAATTGGCTAATGTAACTCCGATCTTTATAAATGGGGATAAGCAACAGGCGGGAAATTATAGGCTTATTAGTCTAACTTCTATAATTGGAAAGTTTTTAGAAACAGTTACTAGAGATCATATAGTAAACCATCTTGAAAGCAGTAATCTTATAAAACTAAGCCAGCATGGGTTTCGTAGAAATAAATCTTTTTTAACAAATTTACAGAAATTTTTTCATAAAGTCATCGGTATTGGTATTGATGATTGTAGTAGAACGATAGACCAGTCCTTTTCATAATATACGTTAACGATCTTGATGTCAATTTACTGAGTAAAATATCTAAATTTGCCAACGATACTAAAATTGCAGGTAAAGCAATTAGTTTACTAAAAAGAGAGAATCTACATCGTGATCTTAATAATTCAGTAGCGTGGTCGAATAAGTGTCAAATGAAATTTAACGTAGATAAATGTAAAATCATGCATTTAAGTCACCACAACAGTAAATGTAAGTGTTAAAGTGTTAAATGGGGGACATTGTTACTGAAGTTTTAAAAGTTTTCAAAACATTGTTCAGTCGCGAGCAGTAAAGCTAATAGACTACTGGGTTTTATTTCTCGTAATTTTGAATGTAAATCTAAAGATATTGTTTTGCCATTATATAAGTCGTTTGTTAGGCCTCACTTGGAATATGCCGTACAATTTTGGTCGACCTATAGGAAGAAGTATGATATATAGAAATAGCAGAAAGGTCTCAGCACCAAGCAACAAAGCTTATTCCAACCTTACTGAAGGTAAGCCAGACGAAGATGACTCAAAGAGCTGAATCTGTACACCCTTGAAACTCAGCGTTTGAGAGGCGAATTGATTCAGGCATAAGCGGATCCAGAGGGGGGGGGGAAGGGGGCTTAATTGAAGCAACGGGCCTTAATTTGGAGGCCCCATACATCCTGGTTAAACGAAATTAGGTAAAACGCTTAAATGCTTATGTCCACGTTGCTTCAATTAAGCTCCCTGGCCCCCCCCCCTCTCTGGATCCGCCCATGAATTCAGGTGTTCAGAATTTTAAATCGTTTTAATAACGTAAATTATGAGAATTTCTTTAACTTGGACGATAGGAACATGACGAGAAATAATGGTTTTAAAATTAGGGGTAAAACATTTGAGATACGTTAAAAAGTTGTTTTTCACTTATTAGATAGTTGAGAGGTGGAATAGTCTACCCGCGGTTGTCGTGGCAAGCACTTGCATTGATATGTTTAAGAAGCGGTTGGATGGGTACTTTAGTAGCATCAGTTTACATCAAAGGTCGGGTAGTTTCACGAGTTAAAGAATGTTCTGGCCGGCCTGCCAGAAATATCATTTGTGGTGTAAGTGGGTTACGATCGCTGACTACAATGTCGGTAAGTATGAGATCCCTTATCTCGGGAATCTTCGGGATGAAACCTTTGACTTCCTCTCATCTCCCTTTCCAGGTCTTCTCGGAAACTGAGTATAGCTAATTAAGTATGAAGAATGGCTACTTTTTAAGTACATAGTGTTTATTCATTGAGATAGAAGCAGTGATTTCCCTTAAGATGTAAATGTAGTAAAAGGCGCTGGTCTGGTCTGGTTGCAGAGCACTGGTTGTTGTCATTGTGAGAACGCTCGGGAGTCAAAACCTCCTAATAAGTCTACAAAGGGAAGTTGGTTGGGGTAGAGTTGGGGAAGGTGATGTTCTCTTTAGATCGTAAATGTAGTAGGAGGCGCTGGTCGGGTCTGGTATCAGAGCACTAGGAGTTCTCAAATGATAGTTTTTTTACTTTATCTTTATTTACGCGTTTCTAATAGATGGGAATTCTCGGGAGTGAAGATCTCCGAATAGCTATATTAAATTATTTTGGGAAGTCACTCCTCGCTTTCCTTCCCTTCTTTCTTTTTGTTTTTGTTCCTTCCTTTTTTCATTATTAAATAGAGGAGTAGTAGTAATATTCCCTTTGTAATAAATGAAGAAAGAGGTACTGGTCGGGTCTGGTTTCAGAGCACTGGGAGTTTTCAGATGATACGTCGTTGGTAGAGAAGGAAAGTTTAATAGGATCCCCTGGGAGCCAAAACCTCCGAATAGCTGTTTTCAATTTTAGGGATGCTACTCGGGTTTACAGTGTAGGAATGTTAGTACTTTTTAATTAAATTGCGGAATATCTAATTTAGCTAGCCAGAGAAAGTTTCATAGTTTTATACAGAAGTATCGACGTTCACTTTTGCAATAAATGTAGTAGGAGGTGCTGGGCGGGTCTGGTTTCATAGCACTGGGCGTTCTCGGATGATAGGAAGCTTGATGAGATCTCTTGGAAGTCAAAACGACCGAATAATCATACTCATATTCAGGAAGCTAATTAGTTAGAGTGAAACTTTAGTTTTAAATATTGTACGTCAAAATTTCGCAAGTAAGAAAAATTATTCATATTATGTAATTATTTCCCATTATGCATTGGGAAAGATGCAATATAAATTACTACATGATAAACCTTCGGTATGGTGGCTTTGGCAGGCTACGGAGAAATGATGCAGTGACGAAATGATGATTTCATGTACATAATAAATAAATAAAAAAAAATCCTTAAAAAAATGCGTGGTGTAGACTAGATTAAGTAGTTTACAGTAGTATTTATGCTGTCCTTTATTTTCAGTTGTCTTCTAATGCGTAAATGAGTACACGATGTAAAATGTACGCATGGTGTGATTGAACTCTGAAGCTATTCTCTTCATTATATTTTTTCGTACCTTCCTATAAATCTTCTTTCACCACTATTTTCTGTCAGCAGTGTCTGACGGAGGAGGGAGAGAGCCTTGTCTGTTCTATACTTTACTACTATTACTATTCCTGTGTGAAAGCTTTACACGTCTATAAGTGTAAGCATGGAATAAGTTTTTAGTATTTGTTTTTCTTTACTAATTCTAACTTTCTACTTCTTTGTTAGCGTCTCTCTCTCTCTCTCTCTCTCTCTCTCTCTCTCTCTCTCTCTCTCTCTCTCATATATATATATATATATATGCGCCTCGGTGGTGTAGTGGTTAGCGTTGCTGACTACAAATCCATCGGCCCCGGGATCGAGACCCGGTGACGGCAGCCGGCGCGCAGCAAAACCCAGCTCTTCATCCTTCCACACAATAAAGAAAGTGGTTGGTAGATAAATGGGTACCCTGGGTGGCCTAGTGGTTAAGACGCTGGGCTGCTGGTGGGGCGTGGTTCGGATTGCACGTTAAACTGTAGGTCTAAGGTGGAGTGACAAGCTTGACCTTCGTCAGAATGAACATTTCGTGCGGAAGCTAACCAAAGGTTAACCAAAGGTATGAATAAAGTTTATTGGCAAACCAATAAAGTTTTAGGAATAATATATCCTGTAAATTAATTTAGAACTTCTGTACTGAAATTCTTATGTAATTATTCAGAAAGTTTCTCACAAGTTAGTCACTTGATCTTTAGCTTAATAATAACACTAGAGTAAGGACATTGAGATGAGCAACAAGCATACACAATTTAGGGCGGCTCGTTTTTACACTTTTTCGATATTTGATTGGGGGTAGTGCGGAAAAGTTGCGATTTGGAGAGAAAATAAAGTGTGTAAAATTTTTTTGATGTACGTCAATACCTTCCGGTGGCGGCGAGTCCTTAAAAATCGAAAAATAGGCCTAAAAACACAAAATTTTATATAATTTTATATAATTTTTATATAATGTTCATTGTTCAATGACTGCTATTAATTTATTCAAGCCTATAATAGTGTTCTCAGGGTTGTTTGCACAGAAATATACCGGAATTAACATTTGTATAACATCTTGTTAAAACTTGCTTTAAATCAATATTTTGGATATTTTAACGGCTAAGACGCCACCGGAAGTTATTAACAGATTGTGCTGAAATTTTTATTGTTTATTTTGTAAGTCTTTAAAACCATTTTCCAATCTACCCCGTTAGGCCTATTTTTCGATTTTTAAGGACTCGCCGCCACCGGAAGGTATTGACGTAGATCAAAGAAATTTTACACACTTTATTTTCTCTCCAAATCGTAACTTTTCCGCACTACCCCCAATCAAATATCGAAAAAAGTGTAAAAACGAGCCGCCCTAATACACATGCATCTTACACACTACACACTACATAATCTTTTCAAAATTTAAAAGAAAAAATGGCATCAACTTCAAGAACCTCGGAGTCTCCTGGAGAGGAGAACATAAATGTCCACATTTCTGGCCCCCCCCGTTGCCGACACCGGGAACGCAGACCCGGGCAGCAGGGCTGGATCTGCTACCGCCCATTCGAGCTGTTATGGACCTCTGTCTGATTCACTTTTCATAAACTTCTGCAACATTCGTGGCCTTTTCTCAAATTTTCAATCTGTTGAACACTAACTCTCCTCCTCTAAACCTCATCTTCTCACTGAAACTCAGGTGTCTGGGACGACTGACAGCAACCCATTTTCTGTACCCTCTTACTTTCTCTATACTCAATTTCACTCGAAAGGTGGATGTTGCGTATATGTACGCAATGACCTAACTTGTTCTCGTATTCCCGAACTCGAATCTTCCGAATTCTATACCCTCTGGCTACGGCTTACATGCTAATCTCAAACTAAATACATCTGCGCTGTTTACTTTTCTCCTAATTCTACTGACTATCCAAAATTCCTTGACTACCTCACTTCCAAAGTGAAATACATTCTTTCCCTCGTTCCCTTTGCTGAAATCTCCATTTTAGGAGATTTCAATGTTCACCACCACGTTTGGCTTTCCTCTCATTTCACTGACATCCCTGGTGAACTAGCTTACAACGTTTCTGTCCTAAACGACCGAGAGCAAATTGTACAGTACCCAACTCGTATCTCTGATCGCCTTGGAGATAGGCCCAACATTCTGCATTTATTTCTTACCTCTCGTCCTTCTTTTTACTCTGGGAAACTTTTCTCTCCGTTGGGCTCCTCCGATTAGAATCTTATCTCTGTTTCCTGTCCTATCGCTCCAATCCTCCGAAGAGAAGGCGCCTTTGGCACTTCAGCGCCGCTGATAGAGAGGCCCTTAGGCAGTACTACTGTGATTTTCCATGGAATGATTACTGCTTCCGTGGCCGGGGCCCTTCTGAGTGTGCAGAGCACATCACAGAGGTGATTTTCCCGGGCATGGAGGCGTACATTCCATATTCTATTCCTACTACTAATGCAAAAACCTTGGTTTAACTTTACTTGTTCTAATGCTATCCGCAACAGAGAGGAGGCTTTCAGAAGGTAAGGTCGCCATCCAACTCCTGACTCTCATTCAGCTTATATTTCTCCCCGGAATCGTGCAAAATCTGCTCTTCGACTCGCCAAAATTTCCTTCATCCGACAAAAATGTGAAAATCTAGCCAATTCTAATTCTCCTCGCTCTTTTTGCCATCTGGTAAGAACTTCTTCAACAACTTTACTTCCTCTTCTTTCCCTCCTCTTTTTCCATTCCGACGGCACAGTTGCCGTCTCTTCTCCTGACAAAGCTGAATTCTTCGCTCAAACTTTCGCTTACAATTCAACCCTGGACGATTCCGGTGCTGTTCCTCCATCTTCTCCCCCCTCTGACTTTATTATGTCTGAAATTAGAATCTCTTCTAAGGATGTTTTTTCTGCTCTATCTGGGCTCAACTCTAGGAAGACGTACGGTCCTGATGGTGTTCCTCCTGTTTTCCTAAGAACTGTACTTCTGTGCTGACACCCTGCCTAGGTAAACGCTTTCGTCTTTGTCTCTCATCTGGTACTTTTCCTTCCTGCTGGAAGTTTGCCTTCAATCAGCCTGTCCCAAAGAAGGGTGACCCCTCTCAACCCTCCAACTATCGTCCAAATGCTTTGATTTCTTGCCCTTCCAAATTTTTAATCTATCTTTAATAGGAAGATTCTTAAACACCTTTCTTCTCACAATCTTCTTTCAGATCGTCAGTATGAATTCCGCAAGGGACGCTCTACTGACGATCTTCTTGCATATCTCTCTGACTCTTGGTCATCCTCCTTTCGGGATTTCGGTGAAACTTTTGCTCTTGCGCTAGACATATCGAAAGCTTTTGATAGGGTCTGGCACAAATCTTTAATTTCCAACTGCCCTCCTTCGGTTTCTATCCTTCTATTTGTGCCTTCATCTCTCATTTCCTTTCTGGCCGATCTATAGCTGCAGTTGTAGAGGGCCACTGTTCTTCTCCTAAAGCTATCAACAGTGGTATTCCTGAAGGTTCTGTCCTGAAGGTTCTGTCCTGTCACCCACTTTTTTCCTTTTATTTATTAGTGATCTTTTAATTTGCACTTCCTGTCCTATTCACTGCTATGCCGATGATTCCACTCTTCACTTCTTCACCCGTTTCCCAAAGCGTCCCTCACAGCAGTCGCTTCATGATTCGCGTTGGACGGTTATGGAACACATGACCTCTGATCTTTCTGCTATATCTGATTGGGGCAGAGAAAACTTTGTTGCTTTCAATGCCTCAAAAACTCAATTCCTCCATCTGTCTACTCGTCACAATCTTCCACACGACTATCCCACCTTCAACAATATACAACTGAATCCTTCCTCTTCTCTTAACCCTAGAATGCATAACCCCGGCCTCTGAGGCCCGCCGGGTGTTATATTTATCCGAGTTATGCATTCTAGGGTTAACATTCTTGGCGTTTTCTTTTCTCGTGATCTTTCCTGGAAAGATCACATATACTCTCTTTCTAAAACAGCTTCTAAGAGGTTAGGTGTGCTGTACCGCCTCCGCGGTTTCTTCACCCCCACTCAGTTGCTGTCTCTGTACAGGGATCTTGTTCGCCCCTGTATGGAGTATGCTTCTCATGTGTGGGTGGTTCAACCCACACAGCCGTACTTGACCGGGTGGAATAAAAGGTTTTTCTTCTCATCAATTCCCGCCTCTTACTGATTGTCTTCAATATCTCTCTCTTCGCCGCAATGGTGCCTCAATCTCTCTTTACTATCGCTATCATAACGGACATTGCTCTTCTGAACTCTCTAACTGCATGCCTCCTTTAAGGAGAGCACGCAGTACCAGACTTTCTACACTTTCTCATTCCTTCTCTGTCCAACTATCTAATGAAATGCAAGGGTTAATCGGTATTTTCAGTCTTTCATTTACTCAACCGGTCAACTCTGGAACAACCTTCCTCAATCCATCTTTCCTCCTGTTTTGACCTCCCATCTTTCAAACGCAGAGTGTCTAGGCATCTCGAAAACCCCAGACCGTGATTTTGGCTCTCTTCTTCTTCTTTGACAGGGCCGCTTTTGTGGGCATTTGCCCTTGGCCCCTCCTTCCTGCATAAAAAAAAACACAAAACTGAGCACGTCGTTTCACAATAATTCAACTCTCTAAATGTGGAACGAGATTTGTATTTTTACTATACTCTCTAGTCGTCCGAAACGAGTAGAAGAGGAGTTCTCAAACTTTCACTCGTGAAGGGCCATTTGAAAGGGGCAGCCCTTCATATCGGGCCGCATACTGACAATTTCTTAAAATTTTATACCTGAATTCAGGTAATAAAAGAAACAAAATACATTTTATTTTTTTTATTTTTTTACTTTTTTACGTTGTTCATACCAATTAGACTGGATTCCACATTTCCTAAAATTACGTCACCTTTCACAAATTATTTAATTGTAAATAAGCAATAATTTCATTATGATTTTGCTCAAGGTGTACTGAGTCGCGGGAGACATAATGAAACGGCTCAAAGGACACATTTGGCCCAAGGGACGTACTTTGGAAACCCCTGCAATAGAATTTGCCACAATTGAATTTTCAATTTTTGTTGATAATTCGTTGGGGAAAAGTTTTTTCCTTTAACGAAATTGAAAGAATGGTGTCAGAATTAGGTAGTTTGCGTTTTAATACGAACTCAGATGTTAAAAAATATTACAATAAAACAACCGAAAAATTTTCATTTGTAACCTTTTTTTTAATAATAATAATAATAATAATAATCTTTATTGAGAAAGAGCGCATTACATGAGATATATATTACATCCATTTAGGTTTACACAATGTTGGCATTAACGCTTAATTTTGTATTTTTTAGTAACAAGTATTCTTGTCTGAATATACCGGAGGGAAGCATGATAGCATTTCAGGCAGCTTTGTCGACAGATCGAGGTTTTTAAAAAAAATTGTGTTAATCATAATTTTAACACCAAAAAAATTGAACAAGTTAAAATTAAGATTTATTTAAAAATACGGAGCAAGTGTAGTTTACGTCCCCTTGTGGTGCCTAGTGTAGTTTACGTTCCCTACATTACCCTAGTGTAGTTTACGTTCCCTACATTATCCTAGTGTAGTTTACGTTCCCTACATTATCCTAGTGTAGTTTACGTTCCCTACATTATCCTAGTGTAGTTTGGTTCCCCTACATTATCCTAGTGTAGTTTGCGTTCCCCAACTTTGTCCGCGTATACCTACCTAATCAAATAAAACATTAATACTAACGAAAATATTACGACTTAACCTAACCAATCGTCAGTTTATATACGAGGACCACTCAATATATTTTGCCCACCTTTTTTTTTCTTTCCAAGTTTCATTTAAGTTCCAGAAATTTTTTACACAAGTAGTTACATACCTTTTATACAAGTTTTTATTTTTCCACATAGTCTCCATCCTTTTCTACGGCTCTCCTCCACCTCGAAACAAGGGCCTTTATTCCTTCCTGGTAAAAGTCCGCTGGGTTCCGCTGGAGCCAACTCTTAACCTCCTCAACAACCTCATCGTCACTCTGAAACTTTCTTCCACGAATAGCATTCTTCATTGGCCCAAACAAATGGAAGTTTGAAGGTGCCAGATCCGGGCTGTATGGAGGTTGGGGTAACACAGTCAAGCGCATTTTTGTGATGGCCTCTCTTGTTTGCAAACTATTGTGTGGTCGTGCGTTAGCGTGCAAAAGAAGGACGTCTTCCAGTTTTCTCTCCGGTCGAACTCGCTTTATACGTCCTCTGGAGTCTCTGTACGGTAGGAAGATATGCCTCTGAGTTGGTTGTTTGTCCTTTCCTCATAATGTCCACCGAATCACTCCTTTCATGTCCCAGAAGATGGAGGCCATACATTTCCTGAAGAGGGAGCCATTTTGAACTTTTTCATGCGTGGGCAGTCTGCGTGATGCCACTCCATGGATTGGCGTTTTATTTCAGGTTCAAAGTGGTGTACCCAAGTCTCATCCCAGTCACAATTCGTAAAAGGAAGTCATCCCCTTCTGTCTCGTATCGAACCAACGACTCAGAAGCAATTTCTTTTCTTTGGGCTTTGTGATCTTCAGTCAGTTCGCGAGGACTGAATACGATAATTCAGCAACGATAATTCAGCAACTGGGATACTCAAAAGTATCCCAGTTGCTGAATTATCGTATTCACACTTCCTTCACTAATTCCTAGCTCCAGTGATAGCTCCTTATATGGGACGCGCCGATTTGATCGAATGATGGTGTTAGTACGTTTGCACAGTGTGAGATGTCACAGCAGATGCCGGCGACCGCTGCGTGGCTCATCATCGAGGCTGGCTCTCCCTCCGATGACTCGCACGTTTAGACCAGCGTCCAACTGTGCTTCTATCAACACAGCATCCCGTAAACGTTTTGTAGACGTTTGTGAATATTTCCAACTGTTTCCTTCTCTGCGGTTAAAAACTCGGTAACAGCTCTCTGTTTACGACACATATCACTGTCAGACGCCATTTTCGAAACTGCGTTAACCATCGGTTTTATACAAGGGCGTTTAAAAGCGGTTTTATACAAGGAGGGGAGGTTCAAACTGGAAAATCCGGTTACGTGAAACGCAGAAAGTTGAAACTTACGGCCCAAAAGACATTTCGGCCCCATGGTCTATTATTTAGCTAAGAAGAAAGGGTGGAGCAAAATATATTGAGTGCTCTTAGTATATATATATATATATATATATATATATATATTATATATATATATATATATATATATATCTGTATAAATTGATGATTGGTTAGGTTAAGTCGTAATATTTTCGTAATATTTTATTTGATGGATTCATTTAAAAAAAGTCTCCTAAAGATCCTAGTGTAGTTTACGTTCCCCAACTTTGACCTAGCGTAGTTTGTGTCCCCTTTTGCGTCAGGGGGACGTAAACTACACTTGCTTCAAAAATACTGCACATGCGTTGATAAAAATTCATTCTTCTCTCTCTCTCTCTCTCTCTCTCTCTCTCTCTCTATATATATATATATATATATATATATATATGTATGTATGTATATATAATGCAGAAACAAAGAGGAGGCAGTGTATTTTCAGAAAATAAAATAAAAGGAATGAAAAGAGATTGTCTCAAAGCGAGACCAGAAAGAAAGATTTTAAGAGAGACAACGAAGATTATTATTTCACATTGGAAAAATAGCCCCAAGATGTTCATTCCACTTCTCAGTTCACATTTGACCTTTTTTCTCTATATATATTATATATATATATATATATATATATATATATATATATATATATATATATATATATATATATATATATATATATATGGGAATGAACTCAGAATGGTCCCCTGAGTTTTTTATGCTACACACAGACCGTGCATGGAACAAGGAACTATTCTGGGATAATTAAATCCACTATAGTCCGAATAAGTAATGGTAAATGACAAATACCATAGTTTTTCTTTTCATGATGCTAGCCCGACGTGGGCAACGGGTCACTCGCAAAGAGGTCCCATAAATATAGCTTCCCTCACCAGCTATCTGCAAAGCAGACAGGATCCAGCTTTGGGACAAACCCTAGATCCATCTCCCAAAGCTGGATCCTGTCTGCTTTGCAGATAGCTGGTGAGGGAAGCTATATTTATGGGACCTCTTTGCGAGTGACCCGTTGCCCACGTCGGGCTAGCATCATGAAAAAGAAAAACTATGGTATTTGTCATTTACCATTACTTATTCGGACTATAGTGGATTTAATTATCCCAGAAGAGTTCCTTGTTCCATGCACGGTCTGTGTGTAGCATATATATTATATAATATATATATATATATATATATTATATATATAATATATATATATATATATATATTATTTATTTATATATTTATAATATATATATATATATATATATATATATATATATATATATATAGATATAATATATAATTATATATATATATATATATAATATATATATATATATATATATATATATAGAGAGAGAGAGAGAGAGAGAGAGAGAGAGAGAGAGAGAGAGTGTAAATCGTAATTGATTTAGAATATATAAAGGAAAGCTTTTCAAAGTAATCTTCTAATAAAATATAAATTAAATTTAAATTCGATATACATTTTTATATAATAATAATATTGAAGTTGAACTGATCATTTACATATTTAAATGTATGAAGATTTAACTGTACAAGTAATATTCCATGTTAAATCATTCAATGGGGATTTTACTCTTGAAACAGATAATTCTCTCTCTCTCTCCTCTCTCTCTCTCTCTCTCTCTCTCTCTCTCTCTCTCTCTCTAGCCGCTGACGGACGTACCTACCTTCAACTGAAGGGTGCGTCCAGGTACAGGTGGGTGACCCTCCTTCCGCGTTGGAGGGGGCTCAGGTTCCTGCGGAAGTTGTCCCCTCGTTGGTGAGGGACTCTTCAACTCCCGACAGACCTGGCTGTTCGGGAAACGGGTCGTGCTAAGGAGCGTCAGAATAGGGAAGGGTCCCTCCGTGCAGTGCTTTTTAATGCTAGGTCGATTAGGAATAAGTTTTGCGAGCTACGGGCGCTCTTAGCATCAGAATACTAGGATATCGTTGTTATCACCGAGTCCTGCATTCATACTGATCGTAGGGACTACGTGGGGAGTTCGAGATTCCCGGGTATAGAATGTTTCACAAGGATCGCACCCGTGGGGAAGGGGGAGGGGTACTAATGTACGTGAAGGACACGTTGAGTCCGGTTGACTGCCAGGTCCGATCGGAACGGGAGCTGCTTGGCGTCGATCTGAGCCTGGGAGGGACGAACTATAGGTTAATCTTGGTGCACAGACCTCCGCATCTCCTCCTCGAGGAGGATACAGCTCTGTACACCAAACTCCGTAGCCTGCTAGGGGACAGGGTGTGTGTAGTTTTAGGAGACTTCAACTGTCGAGGCATAAACTGGGAAGATAGGACTGCTGATGCTGAAGGGAGGAGGCTAGTTGACTTTGCTGATGAGAACTTCCTGACTCAGTGGGTCAATGGGCCTACACGAGGCGAAAGCGTTCCTTAGTATTCACGATCGAAGACAACCTCGTCACTGGCCTCACTGTTGACGAATCGTTGGGCGGGAGTGATCACAGTCTGATTAGGTTCTGTGTCTGCGTCCCTCAGGTGAAGCGTAGTAACTCGAGAGGCAGTAAGCTCGATCTACGGCGGGCGGACTTTGTTAGCCTCCGCGATAGCGTAGGTGAGATGGGGTTAGAGGTCGGCGGCGCTGCGGACCTCCGACGCGGACATTGCTAATGTGCTGAATGAGTACTTTGCGGGAGTGTTCACTAGGGAGGAGGGGATAATAGCGGATAGGATCGTTGACCATTTGGATTCCTACAAGCTGCTTGGGGACTCCCAATATGGGTTTAGGCGGCATAGGTCGTGTCTCAATAACTTCCTCGAGTTTTTCCACGTCATATGGAGTGAGTAAGATAAGAGTAGGGCGATTGATATACTTGATATACTTGGCTGATGGCCAAAGTGCGCGAGCCTGGTATCTGTAGGGAAGTAGGTAGCTGGATTGGAAACTGGTTGAAGAATAGGCGGCAGAGGGTTGTAATTAAAGGGGCTAGATCGGGTTGGGCCTCGGTCACTAGCGGGTTTCCTCAGGGTTCCGTTTTGGGACCACTGATGTTTATCATTTACATAAATGTTATCGACCCTGGCATCGTCAATAAGATCGCCAAATTCGCTGATGACACCAAGCTTGGGGCCAATGTTGGGACGCCCTAAGCGATCGAGCAACTGCGAGCGGATCTACGTAGGATAGGAGAGTGGATCCGAAAAATGGCAAATGCCGTTTAACTTGGGTAAATGCAAGGTGATGCACATTGGCTACGCCAATCCCAAGTCGGACTACTCCATGTTGGAGAGTAATGTCGAGGCCACTGATTTGGAAAAGGACTTGGGTGTGCTAATTAGCAGCGACCTTGAGTTTACAAAACAGTGCATAGAGGTGGAAAAGAAAGCCCAGAAACTGTTGGTTTATATCAGGAGGCAATTTCGATTTCGGAACAAGGAGATTGTGCTCTCTCTATACAATTCCCTGGTTCGGCCGCACCTAGAGTACGCTGTGCAATTCTGGTCGCCCACCCTCAGGAAAGATATTGACAGGCTGAAGCGAGTCCAGGCGAGGACTACAAAGTTAATCCCTTCCGTTAGGCATATGGGCTACAATTGACGCTTACGCGCCCTGAGTTTGTTTTCGCTGGAAACTCGGAGGCTGCGCGGTCAATTCATCGAGGTTTTCAAGCTCTTACGTGGGTTCAACGATGTCGATCTTAGAAGCATGTTTAGTTTAAATGATAACTCAACTCGCAACAGTGGTTGGGAGTTGCATTCGAAACGGTTAAGCACTTGCGTGTGTGGGAACTACTTTACTTATAAGATCTATGACACGTGGAACAAGCTACCTTCAGAAGTTGTGAACAGTTCCTCTGTGGATCAGTTCAAGAAAAGGTTAACCCGAATCTTGCACACTATTTGAGGGTGTATGAATTTTTCCCTGGCACCCGTTGCCATTAGCACCTCCTCGGTATAGGCCGCAAGACATTCTGAGGTACTTCTTTTCCTTGTAACTCTCTCTCTCTCTCTCTCTCTCTCTCTCTCTCTCTCTCTCCTCTCTCTCCTCTCTCTCTCTCTCTCGTTGAACCCTTACTATGTGAAGATTTTATAAAATTTCTAAAGAAGCTTATCGATGTAAGGCGAATTTTGAAAGATTAAAGCTAAAATATTCAAAGACATCTCGAGGCAAAAACGGATTTAAGTTTTTACTCTATTCTCTCTTAAAATAATATTATTATTATTATTATTATTATTATTATTATTATTCCTTTATTTTAAGCATTATTTTTTCTTCACAATTTACCTTGTAAATATTAATTTTTTATTAAAAATATTTTTCTAGCAAATATTTATTCAAATGATTGAGTTTCTTTCATATATTTAGGGAAATTCTACAATATAATATATATATATATATATATTATATATATATATATATATATATATATATATATATTCTGTGCGTAAAAATAATAGATTATTAAATTTTCTCTTTCAGTTCTTCGAGACGATTTTCGTTCCTCCCCCACAGGCGGGCGAATTGTAGCTGGGGAAAGGGCAGAGCTTGACTGTGTTCCACCGAGGGGTCATCCATCCCCTAAGGTCACATGGACGAAGGATGGAGATACTGTACTCCTTAGTGACAGGTAAATTAAGTTTTATTTATATATTTGTGTGTGTGTGTGTGTGTGTGTGTGTATTAGTGCATACTCTTGTATACTGTAGTTAAGCCTTTAAAAAAATAAAATTTAAAAATTTTTATTTGTCTGGAAAAATATATTTTTAAAGTTAAAAACTAATTTGTAAAATACGTATTACTATTATTGAAAGATCTTAAGACCCTTATCTGTAAGGTTGATTGAGAGTTTTCCTTTGAAAACTCAGAGAGAGAGAGAGACATTAAAAATTCTCCGCTCTGTCAACTTTACAGTAGAACAGAGAGTAAAGGAGGACTAAATGTACCCTGAATACAAACTATTTGAAGACTACATTTTGGTAGGCCGAAAGAAACTCGTTTTTATATGATACAAATTTTAAAATGCGCATATATATATATGTATTTTTAATTAATTAACGACTTTACATATACAAATATTGGAGTAATTTTTAGATAATAGTGTATGTTTGATAAGGTATACCAAACCTCTTCTAGTGATCAAAAGTGACTTACAACTTTTCCAGAAAATTCGAAAGCTTTATCTTAATTTATATTGCGGTTTCGTGTAGTTATCTATATACACGTAACTCGTACTTGCATGCCAATATTTCACGTTCTATGGGAAGATTGAAGAAAGACAGGCCATACACACGCACACACACACACACACACATGGAGTGAACCATCTGAAGCGGTTTAGGAAGAGTCATAAAATATTAATCAGATTGCTTTTGGTTCGTTCAACACGAATAATGCTTAAATATATAACAGAGAGTGCCACTAAATGCTGAATTCATTTCCATATTATCATCATCCTCCTCTATTGGTGCTACTGCGGTAGTTATAATAATAATCATGCCACGAAAAGTCGCTCTCATTGTCTCATACACGTATTTCACAGTTATTTAGATGTAATACTTAAAATTCTATCTTTACTGAAAAAAATTGTGTATTACTCTGTATTTATCTTTTGAATAATATTAATACTAATAATAATAATAATAATAACAATAATAATAATAATAGAGAGAATCTTTCTTTAACTTTTATTCGTTATAATAAAATTCTGCTCCAAATATTGCTTGAGTTTCCTTTCTCTCTCCTTGATTGGTTTTATCCAATCTGAGGAACTTGGTTGATTGGATACGACCAGAAAGAGAGAAAGGGAGAGGGGCCTTGAACACTAGGTAAAAAAGGGGAGTTCCCCAAGGAGGGGAATAAATCCCCATTTATAATTGTTTTATTTTAAATAGTTATGCAACGCAGTTTTTGCTCATGATTTTCAAATGGGGTTTAGGAAAAATATTATTTTTACGTTGAAACGAAGAATGGTTTTGTTTACAATTGAAACTTTGAAAGGACAAATGAGGGAAGGAGTTCCCAATCTTTTCCTTCCTTCCTTCCTTGTTTATACGTTTATTTCCATATTTTGATTAATAAATTATTTGGATGAAGCAAAAATTTTTGCGCTTCTTTCCTTGGTTTTCTCCTTTACTGGATAAACGTTAGTTCACGCACACGTACGTACGTGTTTGGGTATCTGAAGAAACCGCGATATTTTCCTATTTTCATCTGTGGATGGCGACATTTAGCCTAATCTAAGTAACTAAATTAGTTTAACCTAATCTAACATGACCTAACTTAATCTTCATTATATCGCTTATTTCATGATATTTAATGATTTTCAATAAAAAATATATTTGAAACATCGCTAACAATCCCGAGCTCCCGACACGCATGTTCTTGCGCAGTGAGCTAGCTGTGTGTGTGTGTATCCTAGAGATTGCCGTGGTTTCGTAAGGTAGCGAAGGAATCTCTCTCTCTCTCTCTCTCTCTCTCTCTCGCTCTCTCTCTCTCTCTCTCTCTCTGCATCTGCTTTTAAAACACACCTTTCCCAAACTCATTAGGAGATTTCGATCACTCTCACTGCTTTCCCGTAAAGCCTTCCTTTCATTCAATCCACCTCTCACTCGTCCTCTCACTCTGTCAAACACCTTTCACGAAGGAACAGAAAGGTGGAAAGTAAAAAAAGGGAGGGGAGAGGAAAGCGTCTGTTTTTTATTTTTTTTATTCCAATATTCATTGATATATATATATATATATATATATATATATATATATATATATATATATATGGGATGAATTTCACAATTAAACACGTGAAATGAATGAATTATGTAAACCCACAAGGAAAAAGAAAAAAGAAAAATGATTCCAAGGCCTTTCGTGTATTCAGAAGTACACCTCGTCTGGGAATGAGGGAATTCCCTGACGAGGTGTACTTCTGAATACACGAAAGGCCTTGGAATCATTTTTCTTTTTCCTTGTGGGTTTACATCACTTGCCTTAGTAACATTCAAAATTGAAACTGAAATTCTAAAATATTAGAAACTAAAAATTAAAATTAAAAATTAAAAAAATTTAAAAATATTTTACCCACTGCTTTTAGAATAGACAATGAGGTTTTTATTTTCTAAAATTATATACGTACAGGGTGTCCCATAAGTCTGGAACCATAGGGTAAAATAAGTAATTCACGGTTTTCCTTTTATGCGAGTGCCCATGATGTCTTTGAGTAAGGAAGAACGCATCCAGGTAATTCTGCTCGTAGGAAATCGGAGTCAGAGGGAGGTCGCTGGGGAATTTAACAGATTGCATCCGGACCGCGCGTCGATAACACACAGCTGTGTCGGCAAACTTCTAGCAAAGTTCAGGGAAACGGGATCCATAGGAGATAAACCACGCAGTGGACCTCCGAGGACATCCACTGACGATGACACAGCCACTACCATCCTCGCTCATTTCACAAAGAGTCCCCAAAAGTCTCTTCGGCGTTTTTATTGCCGTTTTTATCATTTTGCCCTATGGTTCCAGACTTACGGGACACCCTGTATATGCAGCAAACATTACATCTTAGATGGTAAATGCAATAACTGTACCTCTTTGTTGTATGTATGTTATCGTCCCTTTAAGATTAATAGATACCAGATATCCAAAAATTGTATTTACTAAATAACCAAATATTTTAAGAAACTTTTATCCTCAAAGAATGAATTGCCATTATCCATAATAGAAAACTCCATGAAGGAATTTCTTAGCCCATTCGATACTACGAGTATATTGACGTACGGCGTACGTCATATAACGTTCACTCGCGTACTAGTATGAAGTATACGGTATACGGCATACGTCTCGTTTTAATAGGTTTTTCTCGCTATCGCAGCAAACGGAGAAGGATGTATTATGCCTGAACACAGCGCACAAAGATTTTTTTACACAAAGATTTTGCCTGAAAATCGCTTATGTTTCCCAACGGCATATTCAGATTAAAATATTTTGATTAGATTACTTGCCACTAAATACAAAATCGAACATAAATGCCAATATTCTGTAAATTTAGGGTTGTGATGTTCTCTTGTTTTATTATTAGAATGTATTATTTGTTCTATTATTTAGTAATGTATTATATGTCTAAAAAAACTGTTTTTGTTACACAAAGCTTCCATTACTTTTATAGTTCGGGCTGTCTGTATTTAGCTAAGCCACGGCAGAAGGGTTAGTGAAATGTTCAACAAAATTGGCCGACTATTCTCCAAACCACAACATCCTAAAAATATCCAGTCCAAAGACATGGCTATTTAATCAACAACAATAATCACAAAATACACAAACTTCTACCAACCAACCATCCGATTTGACTACTCTAAAGAGCTTTCTTATAAGCAAACATCGATCAACACTGAACGCGAAATTAACAAAAAGCAATGTATTGGTGGAATTGAAAATCAATCTAAAGTTGATTTGTGAATAAAATTTACTTAGTAACCAAGTTATTCTGCGAGTTATTATTGGTTTGAGTCGTGTGAACTTTATCTTTTTTTACTGTCACATATTTGCTACTGTTGTTTGTGGCCTGTTTTATTATCTATAATAATAGATATCCATTTTTTAAGAATGTTTCTGAAGAAATCTAGTTTAGGGAGAATATGATACGGATTTTGGATATATGGTATGCTCTCTTAATTAGAGTATCGATTAAATTTGCTTCGAAGGTAATAGGTAGAAATGAATGAATTAAAACGTGTTGCTAATTCTACGTATATTGCTTTTCTACATTGAAGTTGAAATGTTATTTTGGTCTTTTGTAATTGTAATATCTAGAAAAAGTAATTTGCTTTTTTTTGTTTTACATTTACCCTTTGGATGTTGCGTATTTTAATTAAATGAGCAATATCGATGGATGTCGAATACTTTGTGAAAATGTCGTGGATGTAAAAGTTTGGCTTAAAATGGTGGACAGTTCTTCAACCTGTTAATTCGTGGTGACGCCTAAATAGATTTGTATTGGTTAGTGTGGAGCCTAAGGATCCCCCATTTAGACTCCTTCATACTGCTAGTAGTAAGTAAGAATTATATCGTTAGCTGTTAATTCTATTAATTCACTGAATATGTCTTTATCTAAACTTTCTGATGTTTTAGTTTGAAAGAGTGAGGCTGAAATGTTTCTGAAGTATTTTATATAGGAAGATTGCTGGAAAAGTAGGTTTTCCACGTCAAAACTGTCCACAATACTTTTCAGTACTGTAGTGATTTATGGATAAAAGTTTTTGTATACAAACGAAAAGGTATTTTTAATTTTTTTATTATATTCGTTAATTTTTCTGGAAAAGTTAATAATCGTTTGTCTTTTCATTTCAATTATCTCCTCTTTGATGTCTACCTTTTTCTTCCAACAAGAAATAGAAATAGCTAAATGAAGAAATAGATAGATAAAGAAACAGGTAGATATAAAACAGATGTAGAGAGAGAGAGAGAGAGAGAGAGAGAGAGAGAGAGAGAGAGAGAGAGAGAGAGAGAGAGAGAGAGAGGTGGTTTTTTAAAAAGCGTAGGTCCTATCATTACAGTGTCATAAAGAATAAGTTGGTCTGGAGTTTCCAAGTAATTTTATCCTGCATAATTTTGACACAAAGGAAAAGTAACTGGTTCATTTCGAATTTTTTCTTCCTTAAACTTACAAATTTTACTGCAAAGCCCTTTTTGAAATTAATGAAGGACCTTTCTAATGGCCCTACTGATTATACATATATATATATATATATATATATATATATATATATACATACATTCAACTGCAAAGAACACGCAGTATAAATAACGTAAAGAACGACGTTTGTATAGGAGATATTCCGCGCAAGACGAGAGAGAGAGAACGGAACAAATGAAAAAATGAGGTAACCACCTGGGAATCGAACCCGGGATCTTCCGATTGCCGGTCAGACGCGATACCATTACACCATGGACCTCACTCTTCCAAATGCCGAATTCTTCTACATACTCGCAGAAACCAATGCCCCAAGGGGGCACCTTCCGCATGCCGTAACATTATATACATTCAACTGCAAAGAACACGCAGTATAAATAACGTAAAGAACGACGCTCTTTACGTTATTTATACTGCTTGTTCTTTGCAGTTGAATGTATATAATGTTACGGCATGCGGGAGGTGCCCCCTTGGGGCATTGGTTTCTGCGAGTATGTAGAAGAATTCGGCATTTGGAAGAGTGAGGTCCATGGTGTAATGGTATCGCGTCTGACCGGCAATCGGAAGATCCCGGGTTCGATTCCCAGGTGGTTACCTCATTTTTTCATTTGTTCCGTTCTCTCTCTCTCGTCTTGCGCGGAATATCTCCTATACAAGCGTCGTTCTTTACGTTATTTATACTGCGTGTTCTTTGCAGTTGAATGTATATAATGTTACGGCATGCGGGAGGTGCCCCCTTGGGGCATTGGTTTCTGCGAGTATGTAGAAGAATTACGGCATTTGGAAGAGTGAGGTCCATGGTGTAATGGTATCGCGTCTGACCGGCAATCGGAAGATCCCGGGTTCGATTCCCAGGTGGTTACCTCATTTTTTCATTTGTTCCGTTCTCTCTCTCTCGTCTTGCGCGGAATATCTCCTATACAAGCGTCGTTCTTTACGATATATATATATATATATATACCAGGGAAATCTATTTTCGTGTATTTCTTTGGAGAGAGGTAGTAGAAATATACGAAAGTACTCGGAATAACACTGTTTCTATTCAGTGAGTTAATATAATATTGAAGTGTGTGTGTGCGCGTGTGTGTGTGTGTGTGTGTGTGTAATTCAGCTTGGCAACTAAATTTGTTGAGGTGGGCTCCCCCACGTAAAACTGTTCCAATTGAACATAAAGGGGAGCGATTTGAAAAGTAAAGTTCCCGAATGTCGCACCTGGGATTAATTGAGCCGTTCTTAGGACAGGTGTGGTCAATTCAAGCTTCCGTTATCAAAACTTTTCGAGGAAAACAACCGCTAAAGACGGGTTTATTTAGGTAAACGGTTATTCTGTGCTTCTCCTCCTTGTTTGTTTTCTATTTTTTGACCTTGTTTTGCTTTTAAATGAAAGAGAAATAAGTAAAAACATATAAAAATACATAAAGTGCAGTAACCGCACTTACTTAAGATGAAAGAGAAAGGACATTTAAGTGGGCAAATAAGAGCTAGTGGAACTCGAACCCGTGTCGAGAACGAACCATGGTCAAACGGCGTAAATATTGGCTTCGCTTGAACGAACCTTTTTTCTTTTAGTGGGGTAGATCGGGGGTATTGTGGATGGCGTGATTGATAAGGGTGCTGACTCGGAAACCACATGGCACGAGTTCGAGTCCTACTAGCTCCTAGTTGCTCACTTTATCGCCACTTCACTTTCGAAATACATAAGATTGTAAGGTTATTATACGAAAACAAAACTTTATTCCTCTTTCAGTCTAGTTAATAATAAAGGAGTCCTCATATTCAGAAAATATATACGTAATTTCCTCGAAATAACGAAAAAATTGTGTAATTTCTTACAAAAGTTCGACGCGAAAAATAAAATTTCTAAAGATATTTTATTATTGGATATTTTATTAATTTTTGGTTGCAACAAAATCCACTCATTACTAATTAGTAATTTTTTATGCTTGTTTTTTTAAATTGTAAGCAAACTTTTTTCTGAAGCTGTACCACCAAATTATCGGAAAACCCAATCATACAAGAAAATAGTTATAATTGGGTCAAGTTAGATTAAAATTAGGTTTCTTTGAATTTCGACTTTTATGATTCAAATTTTAATTTTGTTTCATTAATTCAAACATTCATTTTGAAAAATTAGATTTCGTTTCTTACATCAACTGTCTATCTAATATAAAGTCATGTTTATGACGTATCTAATGGGTAGTTTGCATTCGTAATTAATATAAAAAACAAAATTATTCTTAGTATATTAACAATTTTAAATATTTGTATCCCACGTTTTATATATATATATATATATATATATATACACACTGTGTGTGTGTGTGTATATATATACACACGCCTTCAAAGTTCATGAAACTAATTTCCTGAGTAAAAATTTTGGAAATTTGTTAAGAAGGAAACGGGTGCCAAGAATGCCCTCCCATCGACAATCGATGGGGTGTCTGGGGAAGTAGCAATAGCATATTTGCAGAAACCACTCAATTCAAACATTCTTAATAGCGTGGGGAGGGTTAATCTTAATGTAGACAAATGAAACTTCCTTGGGCGGGGCCATTCTGACTTTAGTACCTAATAGTTAAGAGCTGATTAAAGAGTTGCAAACAGGCTCTTCTCCGGGTATAAGTGACTTACCAAGTGAAAATTTAAAGTATGCTTATGATGTGAATCTTCGTATGTCACTGTTTTTCAACCATGATAGCTCATATTTCTACGGAGTTTATGAAGCTCTATATGGGGACATTCTGTCCAGCAATAATAATCTATCGCAGTAACCTGCTTCATTTTTTATAAGAATGATTTGAAAAACTTTTGCTCTGTCGTCTAAAATATCTATTTGCGGATATCCACAAATGAGTATGGCTTTAAAAGATATTGCTCAATAGATTTACAATGATAGTAATTCAACCACTCGTAGTTGTTTCTTGGATATAAGTAATATGATAGAGTGAATCAAAGTAATTTATTTATTGAAAATAAGTGTACATTAAAAGGAATGTACGAGTTTATGTTCTGACTTTATCAAAATTTTGGTACATCCACCAAACTTTTACAGTTAGATGGAGAAATGTCTTATTCGGAGTGTTTTGGGTCCTCGTGTGAAATTAGATAAGGTTCTTCCCTCTCTTTGCTCTTTTTCATGTCTTAACGACGCCAAACTAAGTTATTGTTTGTAGGATACAAGGATAAATAACCGAGTTTATGTTGAAGATAAGGTACAAATAAACCCATACTTAAAAGTCTCCATTATCTTAGTAAAATGTCTGGAATCTATTTATAGAAGCTAATTATTGATTTCTGTTTCAGAAATAAAAGTTATTCATTTTTGTCTTAAAAATTGAAAACGGTCTATAGTAATATTTTTAAAATAAACGGTTAACCAAGTAAATAGGTAGAAAAATTACGCATATGGGGCCATATTATCACCAACTCCTTGAGGAATGACGTAGACATAAGAAAACGATATTAAGTTCCTGGGCTAGAACAGACACGATTATAAAGAACTTCAGAAGCTAAGGACATTTTTTTTATAGCTTCTGCCGTTTATGGGCAGCAGCAGCTTCGGTTTAATTATAAAATGGTTCCGAAAGGACATTGAATTTGTTTTATACCAAATCCTTAGAATGCTGCATAAGTTACTTCAAAGATGTTCAGCTTCGCAAATGTTTGCTAACTACAGTGTCTGGAGCCCTCCTGAGGTAAGCAAACGTACTCAATAATGTCAAATGCAAACAACTCAAAACTCAGATCCAATTATCCAAGCTATTCACAGTCCTGCCAAATGTCATCAAAATATGGCCTCCATGGTTCGAAAACCTTTGTATGATTGTAGATTCACAACATGAGTACTGTTAATATTTTAAATATAATTATTTTTCTCATTGTAATTATTATGATCATGATTATTACTATTATTATTATTATTATTATTATTATTGTTAAAATTAATTTGATTATAATTAAACTTTCACTTATATGTGTGTGTCTGTGTGTGTGTGTGTGTGTGTGTGTGTGTGTGTGTGTGTGTGTTTTATTTTTATTTATTTTTTTTTGTGGGGGGAGAGAGAGAACGGATTTTGTTTGTAGGAGGGGAATGTGAGGGTGAGAAAAAGCAAGAAACAGGGACACTTCTCCTTAGTTCTGATTTTTCCTGATGGGGGGCGGGGATCTGAGGGCACCCATGCGTGGATTTTTGGGGAGGGGGTCAAAAGATACTAATTTCTAAAACTGAATATAATTCTGACATTACGGTACCGATATGGGAGAATATCTGGCACTAGCTTGGCTCAGCGCCAAATTTCTTTATAATATTTTTTCTTTTGCTGTTTGGAATTTATTATTATTATTGTTAGTGCGCTTTTCCCTTTCTTGTAAGCAGCAGAGAGAGAGAGAGAGAGATACAAGGAGTTACAAGGAAAAGTAATACCTCAAAAGGCCTTGCGGCCCATACCAAGGAGGTACCAATGGCAACGGATGCCAGGGAACATTTCATACACCCTCAAATAGTGTGCAAGATTTGGTCTAACCCTTTCTTGAACAGATCCACAGAAGAACTGTTCACAACTTCTGAAGGTAGCCTGTTCCACGTGTCACAGATCTTATACGTAAGGTAATTCCCACACACACTAGTGATAAACAGTATCAAATCCAACTTCCAACCATTGTAGCGAGTTGGGTTATCATTTAAACTAAACATGCTTCTAAAATCGACATTGTTGAACCCGCGCGCCGCGTAAGAACTTGAAAACCTCGATGAGTTGACCGCGCAGCTCCGAGTTTCCAGCGAAAACAAATTCAGGGCGCGTAACCGTCGATTGTAGCCCATATGCCTAACGGAAGGGATTAACTTTGTGGCCCTCGCCTGCACTCGCTCCAGCCTGTCAATATCTTTCCTGAGGGTGGGCGACCAGAACTGCACAGCATACGCCAGTGCGGCCGGAACAGAGAATTGTACAGCGAGAGCACAGACTCCTTGTTCCGAAATCGAAATTGCCTCCTGATATAACCCAACAACTTTAGGCTTTCTTTTCCACCTCTACGCAATGTTTGGTAAACTTAAGGTCGCTGCTAATTAGCACACCCAAGTCCTTTTCCAAGTCAGTGGCCTCGAGGCTCGATATTACTCCCCAACAAGGAGTAGTCCGACTTGGGTTGGCGTAGCCAGTGTGCATCACCTTGCACTTACCCAAGTTAAACGGCATTTGCCATTTTTCGGACCACTCTCCTATCTTACGTAGGTCCGCACGCAGTTGCTCTACCGCCTCGGGCGTCCCAACATTGGCCCCAAGCTTGGTGTCATCGGCAAATTTGGCGATCCTACTGACGATGCCAGGGTCGATATCATTTATGTAAATGATAAACAACAGTGGCCCCAAAACGGAACCCTGAGGAACCCACTAGCGACCGAGGCCCAACCCGAACTAGCCTCTTTAATTACAACCCTCTGTCCCCTATTCTTCATCCAGTTTTCAATACACAATGCATGCACTTTGGCCATTAGCCGGCGGTGAGGTACCTTATCAAAGGCTTTCTGAAAGTCGAGATAAAGTATGTCAATCGCCCTACTCTTATCATACTCACTCAACATAACGTGGAAAAACTCGAGCAAGTTGGTGAGACACGACCTATGCCGTCTAAACCCATGTTGGGAGTCCCCAAGCAGCTTGTAGAAATCCAAATGGTCAACGATCCTATCCGCTATTATCCCCTCGAATAATTTACCTCAACTGAAGTGAGACTAATGGGACGATAGTTCGCTGGACTTCCGTGATCCCCCTTCTTAAAGATAGGGGTCACGTTGGCTTCCCTCCAGTCACCAGGCACCTGGCCCGTCTCCAACGATTTCTTGAAAACTGTAGCAAGGCGCAGAGCCACCTGGTCGCGCACCTCCCGCAACACTCTGGGGAGGAACTGGTCTGGCCCAGGAGCCTTAAACGCGCTCAGTTTGTCTATTCTATCGGCAACGACTATCGCGGTACACCGAACACTATCCACGCCAGTACCTTCATGCCTGACGCCTGGCTCGGGGATGACGCGGGTATCCTCCCTGGTGAACACTCCCGCAAAGTACTCATTAAACACATTAACGATGTCCGCGTCTGAGGTCCGCAGAACGCCGCTTCTAATGGGCTTTCTACTATTAACATAACTGAAGAACTCCTTAGGGTTCCCCTTGCAGAGGCTTGCTACCCGTAGTTCTTTGTTACGTTTCGCTAGCTTAACCTTCGCCTTCACTTCCCTACACAGGCGGACATACGCCTCAGTGTTCTCATGGGAACGATTGGCCTTCGCCCTCCTATACGCTACTTTCCTATTTCGGATAGCCGAAGCGGTGTCACGACTGAACCACTTAGGCTGCGTTGAAGCAGGGGTGACTGGCTTTGAGGGTATGGCAGCAGACTGCAGCACTATAAACTGGTCCCGGAATGCACTCCACACTCCCTCAACATCGCCGCCGACCTCTAATCCCATCTCACCTACGCTATCCCGGAGGCTAACAAAGTCTGCCCGCCGTAGATCGAGCTTACTGTCTCTCGAGTTACCACGCTTCACCTGAGGGACGCAGACACAGAACATAATCAGACCGTGATCACTCCCGCCCAACGATTCGTCAACGGTGAGGCCAGTGACGAGGTTGTCTTCGATCGTGAATACTAAGTCTAGAACGCTTTCGCCTCGTGTAGGCCCATTGACCCACTGAGTCAGGAAGTTCTCATCAGCAAAGTCAACTAGCCTCCTCCCTTCAGCATCAGCAGTCCTGTCTTCCCAGTTTATGCCGCGACAGTTGAAGTCTCCTAAAACTACACACACCCTATCCCATAGCAGGCTACGGAGTTCGGTGTACAGGGCTGTGTCCTCCTCGAGGAGGAGATGCGGAGGTCTGTACACCAAGATTAACCTATAGTTCGTCCCTCCCAGGTTCAGATCGACGCCAAGCAGCTCCCGATCCGATCTGACCTGGCAGTCAACCGGACTCAACGTGTCCCTCACCTATATTAGTACCCCTCCCCTCTCCCCCTGGGTGCGGTCTTTGCGAAAAATTCTATACTCAGGAATTTCGAACTCCCCAACGTAGTCCCTACGATCAGTATGAATCCAGGACTCGGTGATAGCAACGATATCCTGGTATTCTGATGCTAAGAGCGCTCGAAGCTCGCAAAACTTATTCCTAATCGACCTAGCATTAAAAAGCATTGCACGGAGGGAGCCTTCCCTATTCTGACCTCCCCTAACACGACCCGTTTCCCGAACAGCCAGGGCTGTCGGGAGTTGAAGAGTCCCTCACCAACGAGGGGGCAACTTCCGCAGGAGCCTGAGCCCCCTCCAACGGGGAAGGAGGGTCACCCACCTGTACCTGGACGCACCCTTCAGTTGAAGGTACGTCCGCCACCGGCTCAACATCATCTCTCCCCTCTTGGGGCCCGTCATCTCTCCCCGGCTCGACCTCACCATTCTGTATAGGTGCCGGTCGAGCAGCGCGCCTAGCACACTTTTTCCCTTGTCATTGAAGTGGACACCATCCCTCTGGTAAAGGTCCCACCTACCCGAAAATGCATCGAAGGGGTCAATAAACCTCACGCCCAGCGGGACGCACAAGTCTTTCACCCTCTCGTTGATGCCAATGACCTTACTGAGCGCGTGGTCACTGGCATTCATCCGCCGTAAAATACCCATCAACATTCCCCTGTCTGTCTTCAGTTTTAGATCATCCGCAAGAGACATGATCTCGGTGATGATCCCTTCTATAAAACCTACCCTACCGCCTTTGAGGAACAGGTCGTTGCCACCAGCGTGGACAACGATCGCAGTCCTCCGACTAGCCACGGAGGCTAGCTTCTCTAGCTTCTCTGGCTCTTCTCTAGCTCCTTCCTTAAGTGCGCTGTTCCCCGCCCAGGTAAGCACCTTACCTTCCTCCTGTCCCGGTTTGCAGAAACACAGTACTTCTCCTGGCTCCTGATCTGCGAGTCCCCAATCAAAACGGTGTCTTCCTCCTTCGAGCACAGGAGACAAAAGCAGAGAGAGAGAGAGTTACAAGGAAAAGTAATACCTCAAAAGGCCTTGCGGCCCATACCGAGGAGGTACCAATGGCAACGGGTGCCAGGGAAAATTTTCTACACACTCAAATAGTGTGCAAGATTTGGTCTAACCTTTTCTTGAAATGATCCACAAAGGAACTGTTCACAACTTCTGAAGGTAACCTGTTCCACGTGTTACAGATCTTATAGGTAAAGTAATTCCCACACGCACTAGTCCTAAACCGTTTCAAATCCAACTTCCAACCATTGTTGCAAGTTGGATTATCATTTAAACTAAACATGCTTCTAAAATCGACATCGTTGAACCCACGTATGAGCTTGAAAACCTCGATGAGTTACCGTGCAGCCTCCGAGTTTCCAGCGAAAACAAGTTCAGGGCTAACCGTCGATTGTAGCCCATATGCCTAACGGAAGGGATTAACTTTGTGGCCCTCGCCTGCACTCGCTCCAGCCTCCCAATATCTTTCCTGAGGGTGGGCAACCAGAACTGCACAGCATACTCCAGATGCGGCCGAACCAGGGAATTGTATAGAGACAGCACAATCTCCTTGTTCCGAAACTAAAATTGCCTCCTGATATAACCCAACAGCTTCTGGGCTTTCTTTTCCACCTCTCCGCACTGTTTGGTAAATTTAAGGTCGCTGCTAATTAGCACACCCAAGTCCTTTTCCAAATCAGTCGCCTCGATATTACTCCCCAACATGGAGTAGTCCGACTTGGGATTGGCGTAGCCAATGTGTATCACCTTGCACTTACCCAAGTTAAACGGCATTTGCCATTTTTCGGACCACTCTCCTATCCTACGTAGGTCCGCACGCATTTGCTCGATCGCTTCCGGCGTCCCATTGGCCCCAAGCTTGGTGTCATCAGCGAATTTGGCGATCCGACTGACGATGCCAGGGTCGATATCATTTATGTAAATGATAAACAACAGTGGCCCCAAAACGGAACCCTGAGGAACCCCACTAGCGACCGAGGCCCAACCCGAACTAACCCCTTTAATTACAACCCTCTGCCCCTATTCTTCAGCCATTTTTCAATCCAGCTACCTATTTCCCCCCCGATACCCAGCGCGCGGACTTTCCCCATTAACCGGTGGTGAGGTACCTTATCAAAGGCTTTCTGAAAGTCGAGATAAAAGTATATCAATCGCCCTACTCTTATCATACTCACCCAACATGACGTGGAAAAACTCGAGCAAGTTGTTGAGACACGACCTATGCCGTCTAAACCCATGTTGGGAGTCCCCAAGCAGCTTGTAGGAATCCAAATGGTGAACGATCCTATCCGCTATTATCCCCTCTAATAATTTACCTACAATTGAAGTGAGACGAATGGGACGATAGTTCCCTAGACTTTCGTGATCCCCCTTCTTAAAGATAGGTGTCACGTTGGCTTCCCTCCAGTCACCAGGCACCTGGCCTGTCTCCAACGATTTGTTGAAGACTAGCCAGGTGGGGAGCTGCCTGGTCGCGCACCTCCCGCACCACTCTGGAGAGAGAGAGAGAAAGAGAGAGAGAGGGGGGGAGAGAGAGAGGGGGGGAGAGAGAGAGGGAGAGGGAGAAGGAGAGAGAGAGCCTCAAAGACTTTTCGGTCCACGCGGAGAGGTTCCTTTTATTAAACTAGTTCATTTTTTAAACAATTCTAACAGTAATAGAAAGCTGGATAGAAAAGCATAAGGCTCTCTTTCCACCCTCCGCTCCCACCCAGCCAAAGAAGGGTTGAGAGAAAGGTCGAAGAAAGTACCTTGATCCTGGAAAAGTAGCCAAGGAAATTTTACAGGAAAGAAGAGAATATATACAATTGCTCGACAATTACATTATGGCCACACAGAAATTGTACACTAGAGAGCATGTTGCATTAACTATCATCATAATAATATATTTGTGTTGGTCTTATATCAACTAGTTGGCATCGTCACAAAAACCTTGCCATCACGCTGGCAAGTGATGAAATGCTTCTACAGGAGAGGGTGATGAAACAGGAATTGGGAAATCAGACTTTCCATATCATATGAAAATAAAAACCCACTCTAATAGACAGAGTTTATTTCCACAACAGTTTTGACGCCCACTGGCATCCTCCTCGGGTGGATACAGAAAAACGAATGAACCAAAACAAAGGGAAAAACAGTCCTGGGACCGACCGTTAAGAAATTCGCACCTAGGTTAGATCCCATTCTCCCGACACCGGAAGGGCATTTTCATTAAGTACATTCGCACAAATTTAAAACTATCTTCCTGTTCTAAACATACAGATTCTTTTTTTTTTTTTTTTTTTTTACATAATTATTACATTTATTATTAAATTTATTACAATTAATATTGCATAATTATTTATTACAGAAATTATAAATTTATTATTACATTGTTGTTTATTATACAGAACTTATAAACCGAAAAACGAATGAAAAAGGCAATTAGGAAACAATCCAGAGACCATTGAGAATTTCGTACCTAGGTTAGATACCATTCTCCCGACACCGGAAGGGCATTTTATTACAGGGTCCGCTTATAAGTACATTCCCACAAATTAAAACTATCTTCTTGTTCTATAAATACAGATTCTAATATTTGACATAATTACTGCATTTATTATTGCATTTAAATTTTTTAACCTTTATTATTATTACCTTTACCCTAATTATTAAATTTATAATATTACCTTTATTATTACATCTGTTGCATTTATATTTATTTCCACATTTATTACTTCCATTATTACATTTACTAAAAGCGAGTAAGGAAACAACAATCCAGAGACCTTTAAGAATTCACACTTAGGTTCGAACACGTTCCCACGACTCCGTAAGGGATTTTTTGACCAAGAATCTCATTAAAGGGTCTAACTTATAAGTACCTTCGCACAAATCAAAATTATCTACTTTTTCTATACACACAGATTCTATTATTTTTCTTTTGACATAATTATTACATTTATAAAGTACCTTACTTGATTCCCAATCTATAGCATGATTATTTTGGCTGGCGTGATAAAAAATGGCATTATTAGTATTACAACTTCTGAAGGCATATTTGTGTTCTTTAATACGGGTTTCAATATTTCTTCCAGTTTCTCCCACGTATACTAAATCACAACTTTTACAGGCAATGCTTTAGACACAGGCTTCTTCCTCTTTTGCAACGTTATTCCTAACCAATTTACTTTTCACGGTAGACGAATATTTGAACGCCAAAGCAAACTTAAAATCTTTCGTCAACGGTTTTACTCTTTCTAAGCCGGCAATGTAAGGCAAACTCACATATTGTTTTTGGTTAACTGAAGGTTCCCGAGGGACATAAAAAGATTTTCTGGCTTTAAAATACGCCTTTCTGATAAACCACTCGGGATATTTTAAATCCTTAAAAATGTTCCAAATCTTTGAATTTTCCGGGTCCAGCAAATGTGGGCTACAAATCTTGAGTGCTCTTAGAAACATGGAAGAAATAATTGAGCTTTTAACCTCTTCATCATGATATGAAAAATAATGAATGTACGAATAACAATGAGTAGGTTTTCTATAGACCGTGAAATTGGGCTTTCCGCTTTCGTTAATGACCAAAACATCTAGAAAAGGTAATTGTTTGTCGTTCTCCCATTCATATTCAAATTTAATAGAGGGAACAAGATTATTTAATGACTGAAAGAAAGTGTCAAATTGTTCCAGTGGTCAGGCCAAAATGAGAAAATATCATCTACATAACGAAACCAAATTAGATTCCTGGGACATATTGTTTGCAACAATTCCGACTCATAATATTCCATGTATAATGTACTCAGTATTGGGGATAAAGGGGACCCCATTCCCATACCAAAACGTTGCAAATAAAATTCTTCACCGAAGGAGAAGGCATTATTGGTGACACAGAGTTTTATCAGTTCTAAAAATACAGATGTGGGCATGCCTAGTTCTACGTTACATGTTGGCAATTTTCTATCTAAAAAACTAAGTACATCATCAATGGGAACTTTCGTAAACAAGGACTCAACGTCAAAACTGATCATTCTTCCCCGTTTTAAATCTAAGGACATAACTGTGTTAATAAAGTCACAGGAATTAGTGATGTGCGAGCCTGAAAATTTACCAACTAATGGGGATAATTTATCTGCAAGAAATTTAGATAACCTGTAACTAAAGGAACCCCTGTGTGAAATAATGGGACGGAGTGGTATATTAATCTTATGGGTTTTGGGTAGGCCGTAAATGTGGGGGAGTTTGGGGTTAATCTGTAGATAATTATGTCAAAATATTAGAATCTGTATGTATAGAGCAAGAAGATAGTTTTAATTTGTGGGAATGTACTTATAAGCGGACCCTGTAATAAAATGCCCTTCCGGTGTCGGGAGAACGGTATCTAACCTAGGTGCGAAATTCTCAATGGTCTCTGGATTGTTTCCTAATCGCCTTTTTCATTCGTTTTTCGGTTTATAAGTTCTGTATAATAAACAACAATGTAATAACCAATGTAATAATAAATTTATAATTTCTGTAATAAATAATTATGCAATATTAATTATAATAAATTTAATAATAAATGTAATAATTATGTAAAAAAATAAAAAAATAAAAAAAAGTAATAATAGAATCAGTATGTTTAGAACAGGAAGATAGTTTTAAATTTGTGCGAATGTACTTAATGAAATGCCCTTCCGGTGTCGGGAGAATGGAATCTAACCTAGGTGCGAATTTCTTAACGGTCGGTCCCTGGACTGTTTTTCCCTCTTGTTTTGGTTCATTCGTTTTTCTGTATCCACCCGAGGAGGATGCCAGTGGGCGTCAAAACTGTTGTGGAAATAAACTCTGTCTATTAGAGTGGGTTTTTATTTTCATATTTTGACCTTCACGTAGGAAAAAAGTGAAGTTTTTTGCAATTTCCATATCATGCCATCACCCTTCACATGCACCCAGCCACCCAAGAGAAGGAAGAGAAAAAATGAAATAGAGACGGCAGAAACGCAACTTTACCCAACCTAAACCATGCCATGCATTTTTTTTTTAGTTTTTGTTCATTAGGAAATTATGTATTTCTACAAAATACTTATGTAGTGTATTAACAAGACAGGCATGTGTGTAAGCGTTTTTCCTGTAATTGGATATCTGTCATGTGTATGAGTTTGCCAACTCTTTGAATGTGCCGAGTTTCAACGTGGGTCTCTCGCCGTGAAAGATGTTTATGTGGTAAGTGATATATTTAGTCGATCGTACTTCGCAGTGTTGTGCCACCACGAGAGTAGAGAAAATCTCTTTCTGGCAAGGAATCTCAGTAGGAGGTCCCTGTATTTATCCCCTGTATTTATTCTCCCTTATGAAGAATGAAATTGTTTCGTAGGTACTCACCGTTGTTGCTACGGCGAATTCAAGAGTCTCCCACCTAGAGGTGTTTATGAGGCAAATGATAAAAAAAATGAGTTGCTCTATGGTTCATCATGCTTTGTCGGGCACAGTCAACCAGAAAAGTCTCTCTAAAGTGGGGGAGAATTAAGTGTAGGTGGAAATGTTTAAACAAACTCCCGCAGGGTTACATTATATTATTATTTTCAAATACAGTAAGTCCTCTATTTACGCGTTCATGGAAATCGTGTAAATCGATCGAATTGACTGCTTAAAGTGGAACCTCATCCTTCTTGGGGCTCCTCCTGGGTGAAGCTGAGGTTGATTGTGATGTTGAAGGTGGGCTCTGGGGTGTTGCAGGAGTTCTTTCAACCTTCATGAAGTAGGTAAACAGTGATGTCTGCATAGCCCTCTTCTTTATTTCTTAGTACAGCTCCCTGTAGCAGCGACTGAGATTTTCCAAACCCCTGCTAAATGCACAGCTCCGCTCCATGTTGGAGTCATTCTCTACTGCAATTTCCTCTGTTGTTTAAGGTGTGAGAATAAATCTGACAGTTGTTTGGTGGACAGCTGCTTACAGGGTGGCGATGTTACTTCTTCAACGAAGAACGCCTGTACATATTTACATATACGCGAGCGCAAATAGTTACGCCAGCCGATTGGTCGTTTGTTAAATCGCGTAACCGCGGAACACGATCGTATACCGAATAACGTTTCCTATTTTGTCGATCGTGTATAAGCGAATCCGCGTAAATCGAGTTCACGTATAAAGAGGATTTACTATACTTATTTAATCGATTCTTAAATTATATTATATGTGAAGACAGTCTTAAACCTGGGTGTATTCAGAATTTTCTCCATTATATTTTTAAACATATTTACACTTTGACTCCAGAGAAGGTTGAGTCCAGATATTGACTATTTTATAGGAGGAGTCACCACAGATGGAGGTATTAAATGCTTAAAATCACAATTTAAAACCATTATTCTTGTCGGGTTGGTATTAAACGAGAATAAATAACTTCCTGTAGTTTACCCTGTCTATTCCATTGAGCATCTTGAAAACTTGAATGAGCCGACAGCGCAACCTCCTGGTCTGTAAGGTAAACAGATTTAAACATTCTAATCTTCGTTGGTAGTTTTGCAGTGTCAGTGAAGGGATCAATTCTGTGGCCCTTGGTTCTACACTTTCCAACCTTCCTATATCCTTCCAAAAGGACGGAAACCAAAACTGCACAAAATACTCGAGTTGAGATCTAACTAGTGAATTTTAAAGAGACATTACAATCTCCTTGTTTCTAAATTGGAACTGTCTTTTAATATAACTTTGTATTTTTAAGGTCCTCTTTTCGACTTCTGCACAGTGCTTTCACGATTTGAGATCATTACTAATATAAACTTCCTCTCGTATTCCCGAACTTGAATCCTCCGAATTCTACACCCTCTGGCTGCGGATTACATGCCACTCTCAAACTAAATACGTCTGCGCTGTCTGCTTTCTCCTAATTCTACTGACTATCCAAAACTATTTGACTACCTCACTTCTAAAGTGGAATACATTTTATCCCACTCTCCTTTTGCTGAAATATCCATATCAGGTGATTTCAATGTTCACAACCACTTTCTTGGGTTTCCTCCCATTTCACTGACATCCCTGGTGAACTAGCTTGCAATTTCTCTATCCTGAATGACCTAGAGCAGAGTGTGCAGCACCCTACTCGTATTCCTGATCGCCTTGGAGATAGACCCAACATTTTGGGTTTATTGCTCACTACTCATCCTTCTTACTCAGTCAAACTTTTTTCTCCGTTGGCTTCCTCCGACCACAATCTTATATCTGTTTTCTGTCCTATCGCTCCAGTTCGGCCTTTGGATCCTCCCAAGAGGAGACGCCTTTGGCACTTTGGCGACGCTGATTCGGAGGCCCTTAAGTAGTACTTCTCTAATTTCCCATGAAATGATTATTGCTTCCGTGGCCGGGGCCACTCTGGGTGTGCTGAGCGCATCACGGAAGTGATTCTCTCGGGCATGGAGGAGGACATTCCATATTCTATTCCTACTACTAACGCAAAAAAACCTTGGTTTAACCTTACTTGTTCTAATGATATCCGCAACAGAGAGGAGGCTTTCAGAAGGTACCGTCGCCAACTCCTATCCAACTCCTGACTCTGACTCAGCTTATATTTCTGCCCGGAATTGTGCAAAATCTGTTCTTCGACTCGCCAAAAATTCCTTCATCAGACAAAAATATGAAAACCTATCCAATTCCAATTCTCCGCGCTCTTCCTGGCACCTAGCCAGAAACCTCTCCAACAACTTTGCTGCTTCTTCTTTCCCTCCTCTTTTCCATACCGACGGCTCAGTGGCCATCTCTTCTCCTGACAAAGCTGAACTTTTCGCTCAAACCTTTGCCTCCAACTCAACTCTGGGCGATTCCGGTGCTGTTTCCCCCATCTCCTCCTCTCTCTGACTTTATTATGTCTGAAATTAGAATCTCTTTCAAAATGTTCTTTCTGCCCTATCTGGGCTTAACTCAAGGAAGGCGTACGGTACTGATGGTGTCCCTCCTGTTGTTCTCAAGAAATGTACTTCTGTGCTGACACCTTGAATAGGCAAACTCTTTCGTCTTTGTCTTTCATCGAGTACTTTTCCTTTCTGCTGAAAACTCGCTTTCATTCAGCCTATCCCAAAGAAGGGTGACCGCTCTCAACCCTCCAATTATCGTCCAATTGCTTTGATTTCTTGCCTTTGTAAAGTTTTTTAATCTATCCTTAATAAGAAGACTCTTAAACACCTCTTTTCTCACAATCTTCTTTCAGATAGTATGGGTTCCGCAAGGGACACTCTACTGACGATCTTCTTGCATATCCCCCTGACTCTTGTCATTCTCCTTTCGTGATTTTGCTGAAACCTTTGCTATTGCGCTAGACATATCAAAAGTTTTTGATAGAGTCTGGCACAAATCTTTCATTTCGAAACTGCCCTCCCTCGGTTTCCATCCTTCTATCTGTGCCTTCATTTCTAATTTCCTTTCTGGCTGACATATAGGTGCGATTGCAGATGACCACTGTTCTTCTCTTAAAACTATTAATAGTGGTATTCCTCAGGGTTCTGTCCTGTCACCCACTCTTTTCCTTTTATTCATTAATGATCTATTAAATCGCACTTCCTGCCCTATCCATTCCTATGCCGATGATTCCACTCTTCACTTCTACACCCTCTTCACAATGTGTCCCTTTCAACAGACACTCAATGCTTCACGTGAGACGGCTGTGGTACACCTGACCTCTGATCTTTCTACTATCTTTGACTGGGGCAGAGAAAACTTTGTGGCTTTCAATGACTCAAAAATTTGGTTCCTTCATCTGTTTACTCGTCACAATCTTCTACACAACTATCCCATTACCTTAAACAACACACACACCAATCCTTCCTCTTCTCTTAACATTCTTGGCGCTTCTTTTTCTCGTGATCTTTCCTGGAAAGATCACATATACTCTCTTTCTAAAACAGCTTCAAAGAGGTTAAGTGTGTTATGCCGGCTTTGCAGTTTCTTCACTCAGTTGCTATCTCTGTGCAGGGGTCTTGTCCTCCCCTGTATGGAGTATGCTTCTCATGTGTACGGTGGTTGAACCCACACAGCTCTACTTTGCCGCGTGGAATCAAAGGCTTTTCGTTTCATCAATTCCCTGCCTTTTGCTCACTGTCTTCAGTCTCTCTCTTCACCGCAATGTCGCCTCATTCTCTCTTTACTATCGCTATCATAACGGACATTGCTCTTCTGAACTCTCTAACTGCATGCCTCCTCCTTTAAAGAGAGCACGCAGTGCTCGACTTTCTACACATCCTCATTCCTTTTCTGTCCAACTTTTTAATACAAAGGTTAATCGATTTTCAATCTTTCATCTACTCAACCGGTGAACTTTGGAACAATCTGCCTCAGTCCATCTTTGCCCCTGTCCATGACCTTCACTCTTTCAAACGCAGAGTGTCCAAGCATCTCAAAACTTTGGACCTTGATTTTGGCTTTCTTCTTCTATGGGAGGGGTGTTTTTTTAGGCCTTCGCCTGTGGCCTTTCTTTCCTGCATAAAAAAAACAACTCCTAGGTCTTTCTCTACATCCGTCTCAGTCAACTTGTCCCCCAAGAAAGAGTAATCGGTCTTCGGATTCTTGTAACCTGTGTGCATTACCTTATATTCGTCCAAGTTGAATGACATCTGCTAAGTAGGCCATTCGCTCAATGTATTAAGATCATTTTAAAGCGTTCCTACGCACTCCTCATTATTTACACTATTTCCTAATTTGGTATCGTCTGCAAATTTAGAAAATGTACTCAGGAGCCCAATGTCTATATCGTTAATATTAATGATAAAAAGTAAAGGATCCAGAACGAACCCTGTAGAACTTCACTGGTGACAGGGGCTCACTCCGAAGACACTCCATTTATTACCATTCTCTGCTTTCTATCTCTTAACCAATCTTCAATCGAGTTGAAAACGAGTCCGGTAATTCCTAGTCCTCTGACTTTAGTCATCAATCTCGCGTGAGGGACTTTGTAAAGGCTTTTTGAAAATCGAGATAAACTACTGTATATCTATTGCTCTAGTTGAGTCGCATAAAGTATACATATGGAAAAATTCTAACGGGTTTGTTAGACAAGATCAATCAATGCCGCCTGAATCCATGTTGAGAAAAAAAATTAAATTGTTTGATTCAGGGTGATACACGATACGTTCTGTAATGATGGATTCCAACAGCTTGCCGATAATTGACGTTAAGCTGATCGGACGGTAATTACAAGGATTATCCCTCTTTTTAAAGATTGGTGTTACATTTGCTAATTTCCAGTCGCTTAGAACTTTCTCTAATTCGAATAACAGTTTGAATATGGTTACTAAATCTTCAACAATACTATGGCTATGGCAATACTAATCAGGACCGGGTGATTTATGTATACTTATTCATCTTGTCAATTATTTGCTGTCCCTCATCTCTCGTAAAAATTACGGTCTGTAAGGGATGATCACCGTCATACGTAATACTTGGTTAAGTCTTCTACCGTGAAAACTGTAGCGAAGGACTCATTTAACGTATTACCTATATCTATATCACTAAATTTCAGTATGCCATTTGTATCTCTTTGGGATCTAAATAATTTTTAACTGGCTTTCTGCTGTTAACATGGGCAAAAAAAACTTTAGGGCTAACTTTACAGAGAGAGACAACTCTAGCTTCTTCATTACATTTAGCTGATCTAATTAATTAAGAATTTGATCCTCCGACGTAGGTTTATATAGTTTTCTGAATTAGTCTAGTTGAAATGTGACTTAGATACTTTGTAGGCTCTATTATTTTTTGTAATAGCATTGCTAATTTAATTGTTAAACCATTTCGGCGTCTTAGTTGAAAAGAGGAAACTATTTTAGTGGGTAAAAAAACGTCCTGTAGTATTCTTAATTGATCCCTATATGAGCTCCAGGGGACATTGACATCCTCGCTTATTAGAACTTCAAGAGTGTCTAAACTACTTCGGAAGCTTTTAAAATTTGTTCTGGAGAAATCTAACCTTTTGTGCGTCTTTTCTCGAGTACTAATTGGAACCCTGAGGTCAGACTTAATCAAATTGTAATCGCTGTTACTCATAAATTTTGTAACCTTAATTGAGATTACCCAATTGAGGTTACCCAATTGAGGTTACACGGTTAAGATATCCAATTGAGGTTACCCACTTAAGGTACCCAGTTGAAGTTACCCAATTAAATTACCTAATTACCCAAGTAATGTAGGTCAACTACATTACTTGGGTAGTTTTGAAAATGAGGATATTTTTACTCTCCTTATTTTCAGAATCTCCCAAGTGATGTAATAATCTTAATTATATTCAGTGGATTGGCGTTCATTTGAAACACTTTGTAACCAAATTTGGAAGATATACGATAAGACTGAATCAGGATTTGAATTAAGGGATTGAGCAAGTGATGCATTCTATGCATTAAACTGTATTGGGCATGCCTACTACTTTTATAGTTAGCTGAATATCTGTGTTTTGGGCGATCTGAAACTTTCTCTGTTGATGCTTTCTAGAATATTAGACTAATAATAATCCTTCCATGGAACTGCAATAATTTTGAGACTCCATTGATTGGCGGGTTTTGTTTAGACATATTTCCAAAGACTTTTGTTATTATTCAAGTTACCTTCACATGCTTTAAGGCCGAAATATTCTTCTCCCTTTGTTGGGCTACATCGTGGCCACATCGCAACACCACTTCCCGTTAGATCAGCGAAGTTAAGGAAAGCTGAGTCTGTTTAGTAGTTGGATGGGTGACCGTCCTCTCCCGGATGATGTACGACCCGTGATTCTGATCCCACATGAAACTGTACGTCCCCTCCTTCACATGATCTTTACCGTTACAAAGGAAGTCAAACGTACCTATACCTATTTCGTCTTTATATCATGCGTTTGTTCTACTCGTGTATATGTATCAGACTTACTCTCGGTGTATACCAAGGAGGTTCCAAAGGTCATAGGCAATTTTAGCTTCTAATTTAAGCGGAGTCAGGAAAATTATTCCAGACAAGAATAACTTTAGAATGAAGACCCATTGACTTACCCAAGCTGCTTCTTGCTCGTTTCAGAACGGTAACAACATGGTTATAATATTCATTAATGAGATTATTATATTCAGTACACATTGTAGTAATTCTGAACTGTCCACTAGTGCTTTAGATTTTTTTTTGTATTCAAACAGTTGTTGCATATTTATATTCAGTTATTTAATTCGACTACTAAACTCTAATACGTTTTGACAATGAAGTCACTTCATATCAGTAATATCTGGAGTTACTTCAATGGCTCTGTAGTCCGAAAGAATATACAGGGTGTATAAAAATTTCTTTGACATGGAAATTATTTATTATTATTCAAAGTAAGCCTACGTATTGAAATTGTATTCCCTGCAGATCTTTGCACAATGAAACGCGATATGTGATGGGGATAGTGAGATTTTGAAGAGTTTTCCTATCTTTTAGCCTTCCGAGGGTTCTTCAAACCATCCTACGAAACGGTGTTTCCCTCTCCGGGTGTCTCTTTGAAAATTCACCACACGCAGCTCGAGCGCTTAATCCATAAGCATGGAGAAGCACCAGTTCCACTTTATTCATGCGCATTCAGCGCCATAACTACCACCTTATACCTTCGAATCTGAAACAAAAGGGAAAATGTGTTACTTCCAGTGAGAATAATGAATGATAATAATTTTCATGTCACGGGACTTCCGGAACGACCTATATAATCAGACACTGTACAATCGGCTTTAAAAATACTTTAACACTTTTAGGCCAATGTTGAAATAAAGGTGTAAAGTTAATTTTGAAGTTGACTGTACATCTATTATCGTGCAAGTTAAGTTATTAAATATCAATTTAAACATTTAGTTACACCGGAAAAAATCACTGACATTTAACCTTCTGTACATAGCAGTGTTGGGCACTAAAGCGTTAATCCGATAACAGTTAATTAACGAAGTTAACTTTTTTAACGGACTATTAACGGAAGTTAATTTCCATTTATCGTTATCGGACCAGTTAACTTCCGATAACTCGATATTTAGTCTGTTAAAGTCCGTTAACACGTTAACTGCGAGGAGTCATTCACGGAAGATCACCGCTCCGCGAATGAATTCAAACCGCCATAACTTCAGTCTGCCAATTCCGTCCTCTGCCGCAGTGGAACGGCTCTTCTCTCTCGGCAAGGACATCCTGAGGCCCAAGAGGTCAAGACTGGCAGTTGGGCCTAACTTTGAGAAGTTGGTCTTTCTGAAGGGCAACCAGCACATTGTGTCATAGTCTTTAATAAATGTGCCTAAAATTTAATTTTACCTTTCAGTTCCCGCCATAATAATTCCCTGGTAAATTAAAATTTAGTTAATGGTTAGTGGTTACAAGGGTTTCAAAACATGTAATCAGTACATTTTTTATTAAAAATAAAAAAAAAAGTTATTAAGCAAAAAAGTTGCAAAACTTGATAAAAATACAGTTAAATACGTATTTATTGTTGGATTTTGCATAAATAAACATTTTCTATGGGTTTTAAAGCTTTTTTCCTTGATTTTTTTAAATGTTAGTAAAGAAATAGTTATCGTTAACGGATTATCGTTAACTTCCGTTAACTTTGTAGTAAAATTATCGGATTATCGTTATCGGAGTTAAAAATTGGGCTTAACGGATTATCGTTATCGAAGTTAACTTTTTGGTTAACGGTGCCCACCACTGGTACATAGAAATATTATCTTCTATTGTTTCAAATCACTCAAAAAGATGTTTTGAAGACCATTTCTTCTATTTAAACGAGTTATGTATCATTAAAAGACGTTATTATATCACCTGACAAGAAGCTTTAGTACTCAATAGAAGGAAAAGCTTCCGCTAGAATGCATCCTCAAAAAGAAGTTATAAGTTCTAAATTTAGAAGGTTTTATTTTGAGTGTTATTTAAGTATATCGTGTCGTATTTAAATAATGGGTTTAACCTCGCTAACAGAACTGTATCCGCATTTACTGTATGGGTCCTATACTATGAACTCGCGGTCCTATTAGCGAGGTTAATTAATATTATATATATATAATATATAATATATATATATATATATATATATATAAATTTTCTGCAATACTCATGTAGATAAAAAAAAGTGATAAAAGGGTTATTTATGTAGTTCAAAATTACCTTCCACTTTCCAAACTACTTTGGCGAATCAGCGCAATTACAAAGGGAAAGTAATTGAATGGAATTGCAATCAAATTCCAATTCATATAAAGTTTAAATAGTGTTTGGATGTTTTCCAGAATGACTCAGGAATTTTATATCTTTGTTGGTTGAATGTGTATTTACAAAGGTGGTATTCACACACACACACACACACACACACACATACACATACACACACACGGAATATGCCCATCTCCGCATAAGCCAGGTACTGACTTTTTAAATGTATATATACTCGTATATACATAATAACGTTCATAAATATTTGTACAGAGAAATATTTCAGTTATATTCGTCCTTATCTTTGATACCATGCGTTGGATAGTTACGAAAAGTTTAATACTCGTTTCGAAAAATTTAACAAATAAAAAAATTACACCAACATATAATGTAAACCATCAGAGAATCTGAGGAAAATAAAAAGTTAAATTGCAAAAGTTTTCGTACAATTATTTACAAAATTATTTAACACTTTGTGTGTCCACCTTAGGCTTCATTTTTATAAGTAGTTGGCTCTTTATTGATTAGAGACTTTTGGCAATTCTGAATTCTAGAATTTTCTCTTTAAATCCTCATGGAAGACGGACGACGACGAAGTGTGGATGACTTTGCAAGATTTCAGAACGTACAGCTAGACGGATTGAAAGAATAGCTGCGCGAATCCACGAGTAACGGCAGGTGATATTTGCCAAACATTAAGACTAAGATCGATGTCCATCCCTCTTCTGTACATCGAGAAAAAATGGTCTGCATGAAAGAGTTGCACGAAGAGGCTCGTTTAAAGTACACCAAAGATCATCGAAATGATGGATTTGCATTCTGGAAGAAAGTTCTCTGGACAGACTAGACCAAAATTGAATTATTCAGGAACAATAAACAACTGTATGTTCACGGAAAATCAAATACTGCATTCGAGGAAATAACATCTTTCATACGGTTATACATGGTGGTGGTAGTTTGCTTCTTTATTGTTTCTTGTCCAGGAAAGTTTGTTTTCATCAATGGAATATTGAATTCGAAGAAATATCAGAAACGTTTAGAAGAAAATGTATTGCCTTCAATTCGGAGTTGCGAATGGGTCCTGGGTATTGCAACAACAAAATGATCCAAAACAGAAGTAAAAGCACAATGAAATGGCTTCAATAAAAGAATTTCAAACTTCTCGAGTGGCCCAGTCAAAGCCCAGATCTCAATTTAATCGAGAATTTATGGTATGATTTGAAAAAAATCTGTCCGCAAGAGAAACTCTTCGAATCTGAATGAATTGCAACAATTTTCTTTAGAAGAATGAGCTAAAATTCCTACTGAGAGATGTAGAAACCTTGTAGAAAAATAGCAAACTGAATCAATAAAGTCATTCAAGCAAAAGGTAGACACACAAAGTATTAAATAATTTGTAAATAAATGTACGAAACTTTTGCATTTTAACTGTTTTTTTTTCTCCTCAAATTCTTTGATGTTTAACATTATATGTTAGAGTTAATTAATATTTTCATTTGTTAACTTTTTCCAAACGAACGGTAAACTTTTTATAACTATCCTTTGCATGGTACAAAAAATAAGGATGAATATAACTGAAATAATTCTCTATACGAATACTTTTGAGCACTACCATATACCTTGGTTGACCTTGGTTAATCTGGTTTTGCTCCGCCCAAATTGTTCATTCTGGCGAAGGTCAAGCTTGTCACTTCAACTTAGACCTACATTTTAACGTGGAATCCGAACCACGCCCCACCAGCATCCCAGCGTCTTAACCACTAGGCTACCCAGGGTATCCAGTTATCTACCAACCAATTTTTTTTATTGTATGGAAGGATGAACAGCTGGGTGTTGTTGCGCGCCGCCTGCTGTTACTGGGTCTCGATCCCGGGGCCGATGGACTTGTAGTCAGCGATGCTAATCACTACACCACCGAGGTGTGTATATATATATATATATATAAGGAATAATTAAGGATTAATCAATCATTTTAGTTGACTTCTAAAGCTTGCCCTTCTATTCTGCAGAATTTATGAAGAAAATGGGAACTCATCATCCGCGAGACGCTTCAAACAGATGAGGGGAAGTATGTTTGCATAGCGACCAACCGCGTTGGCTCCAGATCTTCCAGACCCGCCATTCTCGCTGTTCTAGGTAAGTTGGGTTGGAGTTGGGGAGAAGGAGTGCTTTCCTCGGAGTGTAGCTAGTCAAGAAATTTGACATTTAGATTTCTGCAAAAGCAGATATCAAATTATTATTATTATTATTATTTAAGAATAATTATTATGAATAATTATTTTTTTTATTATTATTATTATTATTATTATTATTATTATTATTTATGAATTAGGTCCAAGTTTTGGGTTATAAATCAGTTGTTTCTTTTTCTCGAACCGTTTCTTGCTCTATTCCATTGCTGGCATTTCGTCCAAACATCTGAACATCTTCGCAGTTTTTAGGAATTAATTCTTTTAAGAGTGCGACAATGCTTATACGAGTCCAAGGCTTTCAATTTCGGAGAACCAACTGCAGTAAATCTTGGTTCAATTGCCATTAAGAAGAGATTGTTCATATGCGTGGAAAGCTTTGAATGCATATAAGCACTGTCGCACCCGAAATGAATTAATTCTTAAGAAGCTCCGAAGATGTCCAGATGTGCCTGAATGAACGAAACTTTAGCAAAGGAATAGAGCGAGATACAGTTTCGGGAAACGAGAGATTTACATAATTTATTATTATTATTATCATTATTATAGTTTAGGTATTTTCGGTTGTGCGTATGTTAACACACACGTGTGTGTATATATATATATATATATATATATATATATATATATATATCAATGGCGTGCAGTCAGGGTAGCGAGGCATGCGCCGCCTACCCAATTAAAGTCTAAAGATCAAATTACAAAAAGTCGGTATATTACTACAGTAATCAAAAACTAATATAAAGTTATGATGCTTGTATAATGTATGTGTATATATAATATATATATATATATATATATCTATATATATATATATATATATATACACGGTGAACCAAAAGTAGGTGGACAGTAGGTTGAATACGGTTTGTGTTATATTATATTATAACTATGGTGTTCATTATAACTATGGTGTTTGTGTTTTATTATATTAAATATTATAACTAAATTTATTAAATTTTATTTTGTATTATAGTATACAAAAAAATTAAATATGTATTCTCAAAATAAACGTTATCATTTACTGTCCACCTACATTTGGTTCACCCTATATATGTATATGTATATGTATATATATATATATATATATATATATATATATATATATATATATATATATATATATATATATATATATATTTGCAGCTACCGCTTACTGATATATATATATGTGTGTATATATACACACACACGAGGACCACTCAGTATATTTTGCCCCACCTTTTTTTTCTTCCCAAGTTTCCTTGTAAGTTCCAGAAATTTTGTACACAAGTAGTTACCTTTTTTACAAATTTTAATTTTTCCACATAGTCTCCATCCTTTTCTACGGCTTTCCTCCACCTCGAAACAAGGGCCCTTATTCCTTGCTGGTAAAAGTCCACTGGGTTCCGCTGGAGCCACCTGTTAACCTCCTCAACAACCTTATCGTCACTCTGAAACTTTCTTCCACGAATAGCATCCTTCATTGGCCCAAACAAATGGAAGTCTGAAGGTGCCAGAACCGGGCTGTATGGAGGATGGGGTAACACAGTCAAGCGCATTTTTGTGATGGCCTCTCTTGTTTTGCAACTGTTGTGTGGTCTTGCGTTATCTTGCAAAAGAAGGACGTCTTCCAGTTTTCTCTCCGGTCGAACTCGCTTTATACGTCTTTGGAGTCTCTGTACGGTAGCAATACATGCCTCTGAGTTGATTGTTTGTCCTTTCTTCATAAGGTCCACCAGAATCACCCCTTTCATGTCCCAGAAGATGGTGGCCATAACCTTTCCTGCAGAGGGAGCCATTTTGAACTTTTTCATGCGTGGGCAGTCTGCGTGATGCCACTCCATGGATTAGCGTTTTGTTTCAGGTTCAAAGTGGTGTGCCCAAGTCTCATCCCCAGTCACAATTCGTGAAAGGAAGTCATCCCCTTCTGTTTCGTATCTAACCAACGACTCGGAAGCAATTTCTTTTCTTTGGGCTTTGTGATCTTCAGTCAGTTCGCGAGAAACAAACGGTGAACACACTTTTGAGTATCTCATTTGTTGAATTATCGTATTCACACTTCCTTCAGTAATTCCTAGCTCCAGTGATAGCTCCTTGTATGTGACGCGACGATTTGATCGAATGATGCTGTTAGAACGTTGCACAGTGTGAGAAGACACAGCCGATTCCGGGCGACCGCTGCGTGGCTCATCATCGAGGTTGGCTCTCCCTCTCTCCGATGAGCACACACGTTTAGACCAGCGTCCAACTGTGCTTCGATCAACAACAGCATCTCCGTAAACGTTTTGTAGACGTTTGTGAATATTTCCAACTGTTTCCTTCTCTGCGGTTAAGAACTCAATAACAGCGCTGTGTTTACGACGCACATCACTGTCAGACGTCATTTTCGAAACTGCGTTAACCATTGGTTTTATACAAGGGCGTTTAAAAGCGTTTTTATACAAGGAGGGGAGGTTCAAACTGGAGAAATCCGGTTATGTGAAGCGCAGAAAGTTCAAACTTACGTCCCAAAAGACATTTCAGCCCCATGGCCTATTATTTAGCTAAGAAAAAAGGTGGGTCAAAATATATTGAGTGCCCCTAGTATATATATATATATACACTTTTGTTTTCTTCGAATGACGGTTCAGGATCGATTTGCGGTCGACCCCTCTGAAGCATCCTGCTTCATTTGGGGGATTTCATAGAGGAGAGAGTTACTTTCTACTCTCACCCTTTCCTCATAGACAACTACGCAAGGCAGGTCAGGAGCTTTATCCAAGAACCTGTCCAGTAGGTGTTTGAATGTATTTGGGTTGGTGTGTTGGATGTTCCTCAGTATTTTTGGCAGAGTATTATAGAAATTTGGGCCTCGAATTAAGAGATTATTTTCCATCTTCATTTTCTTGGCCTCCTGTCCCACCGCAGCTGGAACAGTACGGAATCTGTCTTTTCTCTCATTACAGTGTGTTTTTATTTCTTTTCTGTCGAGTATTTTCATATTATTGTGCATCGCTCACGTCTTCTTTCCAAGAAGTTTCAACGATCGTAGTCGTGGCCACTCTTCTTCATTTTCCGTTTTTTCTTCTTAGACGTAAAAGTCCTTTGAATGGCCTTTGTGTCTGCAATGTCTCCTTTCTTGTATGAGCTTTTCAGCACTGAGCAATACTCAATTATTGGTAGGACGAAACTCTTCCATAATTTTAACATTATGTTTGTTCGCTTTTTCTGTTGTAGAAACAGCTCCAGTTAATGTCCCATTATTTTTCTCGCTCTTATAGTTTTAATATATATAATATATAACATATATATATATATATATATATATATATATATATATATTATATATATATATATATTATATATATATATATAATATATATATATAGTGGAGCTAGTTTTAGCCGTTTAAGGTGATAATGATTTAATTGTATGCAACGATTGATTAAGGCAATGACTGATTGCTTTATAATGATAGGCTGGGTTAATAATTTATATTGTAATACAGTATCACCGATTGGAATGAATGGTTATTTGATTAGATCCACCATACTATTGGAAGTGACCGAAATGGCAGCGAGGTCACCAGCTTGATTTACGCTCAAGCAAATTAATATTAAGGTTATGAAAGACACCTTACTTTTGTAGTTTATTATGAAAATAAATCCGTTATTTTATTCACTGTGATATAACAAAGAATTGACAGTAATTAATTGGTAGTTTTACGTTATGCTTATGGCATAGGCTTAGCTAATAAGATGAAATGTTAATAGCTTAATTGACACGTAATAAATAATGTAATACTCATCGATGGTATGTAAATGGCATGCGACATGTAACATTGAATAGGCCTAGTAACTGATATAAAGAATGCACGTGCGTTTGGTACATTGAATGGAATACTTGACACTGATTAAGTAGGCTAAATGATTGCATGGATGCACATAGAATAATTGATGTGGCCTAATAATAATGGATTGAAATGCTTGCACAAATATCATTTATATATAAGAACATTATGTGATGTTAAATGATTACGTCAAGAGAACATTTTTAACACACAATGTGACTTGAACATAATGACGGATGATACGCGGAATAAGGTATTGAAATGACACTTGAATTGGATGATAGGCCTACTGCGTTCTTTCACGAGAGTCAGTTGGAACGCGTAAATACACACTTTGGGAGTATAGCCTACCGTTCGGTGGTAGGCTAATGTAGGCTTCAAAGTACTTAGAATATGATGTACTTAGCTTATGGTGACGTAAACTTGTTGAAGGCGGGTTGAAGACGAACCTATTACGCAGATTCGGTTGTCGTTGTCCATTAAGCCTCTTGAGATGATGGATGTAGGCTTCGTGGAGGCCTGAGGTGATGTTACTTCTCGAGGTGCAGGCTGGCCTTGTGATATTGCAGGCGTAGGCCTGTGGTGCGGAAGATATCTCGAGGAACGTGGAGAAACTTGAAGGCCGACCCGGCAAACCGCAGGCCCGAAGTGATTCCGGTTGGGCCTCGAAAGATTGCTTCTGCAGGTGGTCTGTAGATCTTACGTGAAGACAAATTGTAGGCCCTGAAGAAAGTAGCGGCCGTGGCCCCCGGCCAGGGGGCCGGAAAGCGGTTGGTGGACGTTCGATGGTGAGCGTACGGGTGAGTGAGAGTGAGTATAAAGTGGAAGCTCCTTTTATACCGTAGGCCTGTGACGTAGACTTCATTCTTAAGACGCTTTGTCCACGCGTCTTTGGTTGATAAAACTTACTTTCGCGCCTTGGGAAGGAACAGACTTTCCATTGTTTGTTAGCCCACGTGTGTTCCAAACTGTTTTATGGTAGCGTGGAAAGAAAGTATGTCTGTCGATTTGTTGGTCTATTTCTTGTCGATACGCTACAAGTAGTTCCCTCTCAGAGACGAAGGAACGATACTGAGAAGAAATACCATTCTGTTGGGAGACCTGATGAGGCCACTCCGAGATTTGACGCTGGCCTGGTATGTCGTGGAATTCCTGACGCAGGAAGGAATGAAGGGTCGTCAGATGCTCGGAAGAGGAAACGCTGGTGTATGGGGTGGGGGTTCCGCAGGGGGTGGGGTTGGGGTACGGCAGGAATGGGGGACAGTGAGGAGCGAACGGAGGAAACGAGAGGGGCGGGGGGACTGTGTTGGTTCGAATGCTGTGCCCGTAACTCGTCGCGTGGTGTTCTCGTTGAGGTCGCTCCTGCCGCAGGGGTTGGACTTCGGCAGGAATGTGGAGCAATGAAGAGTGGACGAAGGAAACGAGAGGGGCCGGGGAACTGTCTGAGTTCGAATGCTGTGCCCGTAACTCGTCGTGTGGATGTTGTCGTCGAGGTCGCTCCTGCCGAAGGGAGAAAAAGAAACGTCGTTCGAGTCCACGAGCAGCAGGAAGTAATCCACGGAATGATGCAAAGAGACAGTTGATGAAGGCAGGGGATCGCCAACCCTGTGCCTGAAGTGTTTGTTTTGCGTGGATGCATGTGTGCGCTCTGCTCGTTGATTGAAGAATGCTTTCTTTTTAGGCCTTCCCGTAGGGAATGGGGAAGGGAAAACCCGTCGTGCTTACGGAAAAAATTCGCTGATCAATGAGGCGCGTCACCAGATTTATCGCCAAATGATTTACCGTACAACGGCCGAGACGGGACCGTTGAATATTTTGGACGAGGTGGTGACGAAAGAATGCGCCGTTTGAAACGAATTTGGGACTGACTGCAGCGCTGGGGGGGTGGGGGTGAGTGTTGTCCTGAGGCGTTAGGTGGTGAATTTCGTGAGTCCCTCCACGATCCGTTGACGGCGGAGCAGGACCCAATGCCAGTGGTGGCTTCTCCAAGGGGTCGCCGCGCCCCTGCCGTCAGGAGGCAGTGAGACTCGACTCAGGGGGACGCACTCGGGAATTTGAAAGTTGCGGTGATTGTGCGACGGCACATGACCGCGAGACAGTAAGGCATTAAAGTACCGCGCGGAACGAATATCACTGTTTGCAAGTAGGCCTAGATAATTTCACTGAATTTATGAAACCGTACGTACATAGAAATTTGATATGGCTGCAGAAAATCACATTGAATTTATGAATACCGTATTTACATAGAAATTATTTAATGTGGCTGCAAAAAAATGAAATGGTCAATAATAGCTAAGCACAAGGATCGCTGTGAATAAATAACGTAAAATAATTCGAGTCACTCCGGGGTTACACCAATTTATAGTGGAGCTAGTTTTAGCCGTTTAAGGTGATAATGATTTAATTGTATGCAACGATTGATTAAGGCAATGACTGATTGCTTTATAATGATAGGCTGGGTTAATAATTTATATGTAATACAGTATCACCGATTGGAATGAATGGTTATTTGATTAGATCCACCATACTATTGGAAGTGACCGAAATGGCAGCGAGGTCACCAGCTTGATTTACGCTCAAGCAAATTAATATTAAGGTTATGAAAGACACCTTACTTTTGTAGTTTATTATGAAAATAAATCCGTTATTTTATTCACTGTGATATAACAAAGAATTGACAGTAATTAATTGGTAGTTTTACGTTATGCTTATGGCATAGGCTTAGCTAATAAGATGAAATGTTAATAGCTTAATTGACACGTAATAAATAATGTAATACTCATCGATGGTATGTAAATGGCATGCGACATGTAACATTGAATAGGCCTAGTAACTGATATAAAGAATGCACGTGCGTTTGGTACATTGAATGGAAACTTGACACTGATTAAGTAGGCTAAATGATTGCATGGATGCACATAGAATAATTGATGTGGCCTAATAATAATGGATTGAAATGCTTGCACAAATATCATTTATATAAAGAACATTATGTGATGTTAAATGATTACGTCAAGAGAATTTTTAACACAAATATGACTTGAACATAATGACGGATGATACGCGGAATAAGGTATTGAAATGACACTTGAATTGGATGATAGGCCTACTGCGTTCTTTCACGAGAGTCAGTTGGAACGCGTAAATACACACTTTGGGAGTATAGCCTACCGTTCGGTGGTAGGCTAATGTAGGCTTCAAGAGTACTTAGAATATGATGTACTTAGCTTATGGTGACGTAAACTTGTTGAAGGCGGGTTGAAGACGAACCTATTACGCAGATTCGAGCTGTCGTTGTCCTTAAGCCTCTTGAGATGATGGATGTAGGCTTCGTGGAGGCCTGAGGTGATGTTACTTCTCGAGGTGCAGGCTGGCCTTGTGATATTGCAGGCGTAGGCCTGTGGTGCGGAAGATATCTCGAGGAACGTGGAGAAACTTGAAGGCCGACCCGGCAAACCGCAGGCCCGAAGTGATTCCGGTTGGGCCTCGAAAGATTGCTTCTGCAGGTGGTCTGTAGATCTTACGTGAAGACAAATTGTAGGCCCTGAAGAAAGTAGCGGCCGTGGCCCCCGGCCAGGGGGCCGGAAAGCGGTTGGTGGACGTTCGATGGTGAGCGTACGGGTGAGTGAGAGTGAGTATAAAGTGGAAGCTCCTTTTATACCGTAGGCCTGTGACGTAGACTTCATTCTTAAGACGCTTTGTCCACGCGTCTTTGTTGATAAAACTTACTTTCGCGCCTTGGGAAGGAACAGACTCCATTGTTTGTTAGCCCACGTGTGTTCCAAACTGTTTTATGGTAGCGTGGAAAGAAAGTATGTCTGTCGATTTGTTGGTCTATTTCTTGTCGATACGCTACATATATATATAATAATATATAATATATATATATATTAAATATATAAATATATATATATATATATATATATATATATATATATATATATATATATATATATATATATATATATAATATTAAAATATTACATATATATATATTAAAATATATACATATATATACAGTATATTAAAATATATATATATATATATATATATATATATATATATATATATATATATATATATATATATATATATATTAATGACGGTACATTGTGCTTGAACTTTTGTCCTTATTACGCTCATTATTCCTAATTGGTCATCCAACCTTTGGACGCTGTCAGGTCATTACCGGAATTTTGTCTAATTTCCGCCACATTCACATTTATCACCTTACTGTATAAAATTTATTTTATATATATATATATATATATTTATATAAATTCGTTCTTGCAGTTGCTATTGTATCCGAAAAGGGGAGCCTTGGAATTAATTCCTTTAAAGATTTCATGGTAGCTGAAAAGAGAGAACATCTTCAGCTCCAGTCAGTTATGACTTTAAATCCGAAAGAAAAGTAATCCTTGATAGTGAATCTAGTTTCATAAGAAATCGAATCCGTGACTGCGATCTCGATTCCGGTTGAAAATAAAAACCTTAATCCACTCCTTTTTTCACTTGAATTTAATTTCTACATTTACTGCGTGACTTCACAAGTATATAAATCGTCTGTACGAATTTAATCACTCTTAAATAACTGTAAATTCTAAAAAACAGAGTACGAGTGAGCTTAAATGCGCTTCGCAAATAATATAGTATTTGAAGAGTACGCTGTTAGTAGATCAAAGGTAGATCAGAAGTAGATCAAACGATTGAAAGTTAGAAGCAAACGCGTAAAGTACATTTTCAGGGATTGAACTAAACCTTTCCCATTATATTCAATGTAATTACAATCTACCAAATCTACTTTTTAAATACTCTAACTTCGAAATACATTTACGTTCATTTATACACTAATTTTTAAGGCAGACAAAAATGACGAGATTTAGAGTGATATAAAGTCACTGAGTTACTCGAAATGACCTACATGATAATTTCCAACAACATTCTCACGGAGGCCTACTGACCTCCATAAAATGTCTGCTTAAAATAACAAAGAAATGAAACTGAAACAGCGACATTATTCATTCATTCATCTGAATTATTTAATAGAGGAGGATCATAAAGTCAGGCAAGGTGGAACCATAATTATACAGTCAGCTTTGGATAGCGTGACTTTACCATCACCCCATATTTCAAATCATCCATTTCCTTTGCGAAATCCATATAAAAATTAAAGAATCTCAATTATATATATATATATATATATATATATATATATATATATAATATAATTTGTTTATAAACGGCTGGGGCAATTTGCACCAAATTTAGTATACACATTGAGAAATAACGAAGGAACGTTTTAGTAACAAACCAGCCCCTCAGTCCCCCATCCTGTGGAGAGGACTGGGAGGGGGCCACCTAAACGGCTAGGATAATCTGCAAACGGCTTAGGTGTTCTGCACCAAATATAGTATACACATTAAGGGAGAACCAGGAAGGTTTCAGTAACACACTCGCCCCTCCCAGTCCCTCCGAACGTTGTGTTTCGGGGGGCTTTTACTGCGCAAGGAGCAGTGGGCATTCTAATATATATATATATATATACTAGAAAAACTCTTGTTGCTCCGATTAAATGATTACCTATGGACATCTCCTAATCAGTTTGGTTTTAAAAGGTCCCACTCAACTGACCTGTGTATGTATGTACTTAAAGAAACAATATCTAAATACATTGACAGTAATTCAAGTGACAGTAATTGAACTTCCTAGATATAAGTAAGGCATATGAGAGAGTGAACCACAATATTTTATTTAAAAAACTAGAAGACAGAAAGGTTCCAATGTACCTATTAAATTTATTGAAATTTTGGTATTCCTACCAATCTTTTACCGTTAGGTGAGGCAATGTACTGTACTATCCGAATGTTTTGGCTCCTCTTGCGGGGTGAGACAAGGCTCCTTGCTCTCCCCTATGCTGTTTAATGTGTATATCGACGGATTAATTGCTTCACTTAATGAGGCAACAGTGAGATGTTGTATAGATAAAACAAGGATAAATAACTTAGTTTATGCCGATGATATGGTGTTAATAAGTCCCTCTGTTAAAGGGCTGGATCGGCTACTAAAAGTCTGCGAAATGTGTTCGCAGAAACATGATATTCTTTTTAATGTTACATAAATTAAGGTTATGCAATTTCATCCCAAAAGCTGTAATCAGCCAGCTAATATTAGGTTTAAAATGAAAGGTGAAGTAATTGAGGAAGTACAAGAGTTTAAGTATTTGGGTCAAACTATTACCAGCTCCGTAAGTGATGACTCGAATATAAGAAAACAATCTCGAAGCCTGTGTGCTAAAGCGAGTATGACCATAAAGAACTTTCGGTTCTGTACAAGTGAAGCTAAAGACACTCTCTTTCGTATTTTCTGCAGTAATATATACGGACAGCAACTATGGGTGAATTATAAAAAAGGTTCCTGCAGAACCTTAAATTTGCTGTACAAAAGGTCTTTTAGACTCTTACATAAATTACCCCCGAGATGCTCAGCTTCGCAAATGTTTGCTACCCGCAATGTCCCGAGCGTCCCGGAGGGAACAAGACGTGCTCAATACAGTCTGATGCAAAGAATTAAAAATCAACCAACCCAATTATCCAAGCTATCCATGGTAATGCCGTTTATCCTCTAAGCCAAGGCCTAAGCTATGGAATTCTTGATACGAAAACGTCTATCTGTAGCTCCACTTAATTTCGACATTACTGTATTATTCCTAATCAATTGTATATAGTTCTATCCTTAGTATGTGAACTGTGATTGTATTAATAATATTTGTCATATGGACTATAGTCTGCCAATAAACCTTTTCATTTTCATATATATATATATATATATATATATATATATATATATATATATATATATATATATACGAGGGCCACTCAATATATTTTGCCCGAAATTTTGTACACAAAGAGTTACATACCATTTTTACAAGTTTTTATTTTTCCACATAGTCTCCATCCTTTTCTATGGCTTTCCTCCACCTCGAAACAAGGGCCTTTATTCCTTGCTGGTAAAAGTCCGCTGGGTTCTGCTGGAGCCACCTCTTAACCTCCTCAACAACCTTATCGTCACTCTGAAACTTTCTTCCACGAATACATCCTTCATTGGCCCAAACAAATGGAAGTCTGAAGGTGCCAGATCCGGGCTGTATGGAGGGTGGGGTAACACAATCAAGCGCGTTTTTGTGATGCCCTCTCTTGTTTGCAAACTGACCATGTGTATATTTTCTTCGGGTCCCTCTGCAAGGCCTCCACTTCATTTGCATCGCTGATTTTTCTGCTGATCTTTGTATCGTCCGCAAAGGATGTTACTATACTGTTGCTGTTTACTCCACTGTCTATGTCTGTTAGCATGATAATGAACAGGAGTGGGGCCAGCACTGTACCTTGTGGTACTGAGCTGAGTACTTCTGATTCTGATGATGATACACCTTGAATTTTGACGACCTGTAGTCGTTCTCTGAGGAAGTTGTAGATCCATTTTCCCACTTTGCTTGTTATTCCCATATGTTTCATTTTAGGTGCTATTATACCATGATCGCATTTGTCGAAAGCTTTAGCAAAACCCGTGTATATGAGATCATAGTTTTCATTATCTTCAAGTGCACCTAGGATATTGTTATAATGCTCTATAAGTTGTGATAGACATGATCTTCCTGATCGGAATCTGTGCTGATTTTCGTTGAATCTCTCCACTGTCTCCAAGAAGTCATAGATTTTCTCTCTGACTATTCTTTCAAATATTTTGGTGAGGTAGGACGTCAATGACACTGGTCTATAGTTCTTTGCTTGAGATCTATCCCCTCCTTTGTATATAGGGACAATGTTTGCTCTTTTCAAGATGTTCGGTATTTCTCCAGTGTCTAGAGATCTTCTCCATATCCAATATAAGGGTGTAGCTATTTCATTTTTACAGTTTTTAATTAATGGTGCGTTCCATTTGTCCGAACCTGCATCTGAATGTGATTTCATTTGTCCTATAGCTCTCGCTACATCTTCTGGTGTAAAATCAAAGTCTGTTATACATTCTCCTTGCAATTTCTCTTCGAAGAATGGATCTATGTCAGGTATCACTTTGTCACTTTTGGGGTACTGATGACCGATTCACACTGGGCTCTCAATGTTTCAGATATTTCTTTTAGATCGTCTGTTAGTTCATTATTTCCTTTCCTTAAGGGCCCGATAGTAGCGAGCGTTTTTGTTTTCCTTTTCGCATAGCTGTAGAAGTATTTTGGATTTTCCTTTATTGCTTCTACCGCCTTTTCCTCTTCCCTTTCTGTATGACTCTTTATCAGAGTTTGTATTTCCCTATCGATACTCTCCAATTTTTCTTGTATTACTTTCTTGGCATTGTTGTCTCCGCAATTAGTTAACTTCATCGCTACTCTCTTTCTTTTGCGGAATATTCTTCTCTTTTGCCTCTCAAGCCAGTTCCTTTTTCCTTTTGGCTGTGCTTTCGGAGCATATTTTTCCAAAATTCTCAGCGTCTTTTCTTCCAAGGGTGTTAGCATTTCCTCAGTTGTTTTATTCTCTAAAACTGTTCTCCACTCTATTTGGGCCATGTGTGATCTGATTTCTTCCCAATTTATTGTTTTGAGGTTTAAGTTAAAAGCCCCAAATTTGCTTCTTCCTTCCGTATGTGCATTATCTGGCATTAGTCTGAAGATTACTGCATCACTTAAGTAATTCTAGAAATAGGTAAAAACATTTAGTTCCAATACTACCGAACTACTGAAGTAATTTTAAATACTCAATGGGTCGGAGTTTATTTAATACAGGGTGTTTATAAAGTCCCTATCTATTTCAGTGAAAACGTAGCAAAAAGGGTAAAATTCAGTAACAATATAATAACTCGATTATGTTGTGGTCTGAGATAATAGTTGGGGTTATTTTTATATTGGCAATGAAGTTCGTGTTATTTGAGAATACCAGATCTAGGCAGTTATTTTTCCCGGTATTTTCTGTTATCTCCTGTGTCAGCATAAACTCGTTTGTGAGATCCATCAGCATTTTTGCTTGGTCCTGGTCCTCTCTTGCGTCCCCCTTATCTTGCTGTATAAATATATTTCCACCCACCTTTTTGTATTTTATAAATGGGAAATTAAAATCGTCGCAGAGTATTATATTAGGAGATGGAGAGTTTACGGACTTTATTAGGGTTCTGATATCATCAATGGCATCCGAAAATTTTTCATTTGGAGAGTTTGGAGGTCTATAGATGACTATCAGTATCACGTTTAGTTTCTATTTTCACTGCAAGGGTTTCCACGAAGCTGTTAGATTTACTTATCGCCGTCTCTGTCATATGCCTCTCACGTATATAAATAGCACAGCCACCGTTACGTCTCGCTCTTCTATCCGCTCTTAGTAAATTGAATCCATCGATATACATTGATATACAGGGCGTCCCAAAAAAATGTATACACACTTTAACAGCTGATAGCTCAATTGATGTTTCTTTCTTTCCAAGTTAAACCCATTAGAATTAATAATGGCAGTCAGACTAAGCTTTGAACAAAGGAAATTCATTCTAAAATGCTACTGGAAGTGTGAAAACGCAGTTGAAGTGCAAAGACAATTTAGGAGGGAGTTTCAAACAGATCCACCAACGCGACTTACCATCACTCGAATTAGAGATAAGTTTGAAGCCGATGGAACTGTTCAGAATGTCCACAAGAAGCGTTCCGGAAGACCACGGACATCGACAAGCCCCACAAAGCAAGAAAGAGTACTGGAAACGTATCACCAAAGTCCAAGAAAATCTGTGCGGCAAGCGAGTCGTGAGGTAGGAATTTCAGAATCGTCTGTCCAACGCATTTTGAAGCGCTGTCATGGAAAAGTTACATTCCAAGATTAGTCCATGCTATTAATGAAGATGATGATGATCCGGACCGAAGAGTGGAGTATTGCGAGTGGTACTTGGCACGATGTGGATGTGGATTGGACGAAGGGGTTTCGTAGAATACCCTCCGCGTTCACCAGACCTCACACCACTAGACTTTTTTTTATGGGATACTTAAAAGACAAAGTCTACGCTATAAAACCTGCAACAGTCGCTGAATTGAGAGCAGCCATTGAACGAGAATGCACACAAATACCAAACGAAATGTTTCGTGATATTTGCGATTCCATTGCTTCGCGTTATCAGCAGTGCCTGGACCAGAACGGACGTCAGTTTGAAAACAGGCGTTGACAAAACAATTAAATAATGTCTGTAGATTCTATTACATTTTGAAAATGAAATGTATTTTAATAAACACTGCCTTTATAAGTATTTAAAGTGTGTATACATGTTTTTGGGACGCCCTGTATATATCCAGCGATATATATATATATATATATATATATATATATATGGCTCATTTGTGTGACATGCCATTACTATGACATTACAGAGACTCTCTTTATCAGTCTGAGACTGATAAAGCGACTCAGACTGAATCGCGACAACTTTAACCTGTTCTTCATTTCGATCGGAAACACTTTTTTGCGAGTTAAATGAGTGTTATGAGGTCTCGGAGAAGGAGTAAATTCGTTGCTGTCTTTCTCGACTCAAGATTCGATCCTTAATGTATTTGAGCTCGCTAGACAGGGTCACGTTAACAGATTGATTGACCTTTCACCGGCTTTAATGACCTCGATGTTGGGACACCAAAGGGATTACACGCAATCTAGCGTCATTTCGGCTGTCAAAATAGGTTAATCGTATTTAATCTTTTGTTCTCCCTTATAATATTGTTTTGAGTTTTATCTCGAGCGTAACTCGAACCAAAAATTGATTTTAATTGCTTGTCACTTTTGATATTACGTTCGTTTTAAAATTAGTGAGATATTTTAACCCAACTTGGTGTTACATAAACTCAAACCCATTAAGCAGTTAAAATTACGTACGTACACACATTTGGTAGAAGGGAAATTCTATTGACATTCCAAGAAAACTAAGCTAAACTAAACTAAATCTAACTTAACCTAATTTAATCTGACCCAAAATTTAAAAGAGTGCATTGATGCGTCAAAAAATGGCATTAGTCTGAAGATTACTGCATCACTTAAGTAATTCTAGAAATAGGTAAAAACATTTAGTTCCAATACTACCGAACTACTGAAGTAATTTTAAATACTCAATGGGTCGGAGTTTATTTAATACAGGGTGTTTATAAAGTCCCTATCTATTTCAGTGAAAACGTAGCAAAAAGGGTAAAATTCAGTAACAATATAATAGAAGGCATACATTTAATGAATACTTAAGCCTATGATTCTAAATGAGCACCATCAGTATCTCTACAGAGTTCGAATCTGTCAGCAGCATTGCGGAACACATTTTGGAGCATGACAGGGGGGTCAGAAGATCAAGCCGCCCAGGGCCTGTTGCCTCCACGTCCGATCCACCGATTTGGAAATCGTTCATTTAGGTACTCGCGAACAATGTTTGCGTAATGACAAGGTGCCCCATCTTGTTGAAAGACGACGGCGTTTAAAATGCTATCTGAATGAAGCTGGGACGTTTACCTGCTCGTATCGTAACAGCAGTTGTAAAAATAGCCCCTGTCATGTTCCAAAATGTGTTCCGCAATGCTGCTGACAGATTCGAACTTTGTAGAGATACTGATGGTGCTCATGTAGAATCATATGCTTAAGTATTCATTAAATATATGCCTTCTATTATATTGTTATTGAATTTTACCCTTTTTGCTACGTTTTCACTGAAATAGATAGGGATTTTATAAACACTCTGTACAAAGTTGAGTTAAAATAACTCAATATTTTATGGGTGTTCGAAACTCCATTAACTATTTTGACTTGGAACTAATTTCAATAACTTTCTATTAATTCTTCCGTGTTTATACTCTTTATTTGTTTCCATTCGGTAAAATGCTATTTAAAAACACTCGATTGAAAGGAAAAACTGGAATAATATTCGCCTGACGAAGGAGAGGATTTTAAATAATATCTTAGACATATACTGCAAAGTTCTTCTTTGTAAGCGAAGTGATGATACCGAGTTTGGGAATTCGACTCGAAATGGGCTGGTAAAAATAATCTAAGAATTAGCGCAATGGGCCGAGTTCGTAGAGTCTGAGAGTTGTACCAGTAGTTTCTGGCCTTCCTCACGTATTATTATTATTATAATATTGCAAAGTTTCAGTTAGTTAGTTTGTAATTCATTTATATTTACGAAGTGATACTATAAAGTTATAGTCAACATATTTTTAAAAAACATTTAGCAATAATTGGCCTTTTGTATGGATAAATTTCAAATAAAAATACAGTTCCTGCGCAAATAAATATGCTGAAACACTTTAAAAAATGCTTCAGAATTGTTAGATTTTAGAATTTTTCGATGAATTTCTTTCCGCCAAATGTACAATCACTTTTTCCTTTTAGTTTACCACCAAGTCGTCAGAATAGTTCCAATTTGAGAGTGAGAGAATTTCATTTGAAGAAAACAGTTTGCAGAATTTACAGAATCTCTAAAGTCATAGTTATCAATTACAGCGCACGGAAGGGAGAGTCTATACTCATCTAAGGGAGTTATAGTAGAGTTAGAGAGGGCGGTATACGCTCGTATGAGGGGAACTTTCGAGGGGTCTCCGATATAGCTTTTATAGTTTATAAATAAAGGAAGAAAGGGAGAATCGTCTTAATTACTTCAGTATATTCACTACCTAACTGTGTTTTAATTTTTATATAAAGAACCATTATTTAGGAAAGAAACAAAAACAATTGAAAATGTTTAAATGATTTTCGAATAAAATACAAATCTTTTTCTTACAAACATTCTTAAAGAAATGTTTTAGTCGACAATGAAGAAAAACTCTACTTTGATGTTTGTTCAACAACGTCAGGATTGTTTTTAAAAGGGTTGTCATACTGTCTGTTTCGGAAAAAAGTTCGCAAGAAACAGTTTCTAAAAAGCATAAAAATTACTATCTGGCAATGATTGGATTTGTTTTTGCAACTTTACTACTGGCGCCAAAAGAGTAAAATATTCAAAGAAAAACAGAATATTACCAATTTTTAATTTTTTAATTTTTTAAAGTTAATGTTTTTAGGTGATCTTTTTCCCAGAACTATACACTTCAGTGCATATATACTGTATATGATATACATATGTATAAACTTCCGAATTAAGGCCGGTATTAAATATTCTTCATATAGCCTTAGAATTTTTTTTTTTAATCACGTATATACAGCAGAAAATTTAAATAAATAAATAAATAAATAAAATCCAAAAATTGTATACGAACAAATACAAAACATAAAATAAATACTAAAATCACATCCTTAATTACACTTCAGTTTGTTGAGAAGTTTTATTTTTCACTATCGTTTTCTTTTCGTATTTTTTTATTTATTTTAGTCCCTGCTCTTTTAACTCCCATTTTCTTTGTTTCTTTTTCCAGTTTTTTATTAATCATATTTCACATTTTACGATCACGTTTTTTACCTTAGTCGCTTTCCCGGAGCTTAGAATAATGTGGAATATATGATTTTTAAAACTGGAAGCTAAATTACCAAGATGGTAAAATGTCGTTAGATAGAATATTTTGAAGGTGCCTTAACAAAAAAGAATTTTTTTTTTTTTTTACAATTTTATATATTTTAAAATCGTATTTCATTTTAAATATGTATATATATTTTTTCATATTTTTAAAAACTATTTGCTGGTTATTGAGTGTTATTATTGTGGGTTTTACGCACAATATGTGGGAAAATAAGTATTTTTTGATATCGGCAATTTTTTTTATTATTTCAATCATTTTTCTGCAATTTTTTTTATATATAAATTTTGCCTTACTAGGAACAGTTCCAGTTTTTATTATTTCTGTATTCGTAAAACTATGTATTACTGTATATTAGTAGCGACTAGTTTAACTATATACTGGTACATATAGAGCGTGGTTCAAAAGGAAACACGTTTGATGGGCCAGTAACACCGCAATCGCGTTTTGTAACGCGATTGCATCCGTTATTATACAAAATGCGATATTCAGAATTTCGAGATTTTCTATATGCAAGATGGGCCTCAGGGCGCCATTACGATCACCGCGTTCGCGACTTCTTGAACGAAAAGTTTCCTGGTCGGTGGATCGAACGGCGTGGTCTGATTGATTGGCAAACGCAGACTTCGAATTCGACTCGGTTGATTTCTTTTGATGGGCTACAATAAAGCGTACTGTGTATGCGAAGAAACTCCAAACTGTTCCTTCAGTACTCGTTGATGTTATCGCGGCAGCGATGCCGAGTTAATCAAAGGAGATATGCCATCAAGTTTGCCGATCAGTACCAATAAGACTTACTGTAAGTTGTACAAAGAATTAAACGATGTACACACTGAACACTTTTTGTGGAAGGATTTGTCACTGTAAATACCTCAATAGTACTTTCTTAATCTTTTTCTTTTCAATATAATTTTTATTAAAATTCAACCGTATTTCTTTACTTTTGGCTCACCCTATATATATATATATATATATATATATATACATATATATATACACACACACAAACTCAGAATGGTCCCCTGAGAACTATATGTTAAACACAGACCGTGCATGGAACAAGGAACTCTTCTGGGAAAATTAAATCCACTATAGTCCGAATAAGTAATGGTAAATGACAAATACCATAGTTTTCTTTTTCATGATGCTAGCCCGACGTGTTTACTAACACCAATGATTTCACTTTTCAAATTTATTGTTCTATCTATGATAATAAAAATAATAATAACACCAAAAATAACAAAAATTACTTTCTAAAAAGAAAAAACCTAATAATTTCCAACTTTAAAGTTTCGTGGAGTCATTAAGTTAAAAGGAAACTTTAAAAATATTTTATTTTTTATTTGTTTTCGCAAAACGATATTTTTTCGTTTTTTTTTCTTGTTTTCGCTGGTTTTTAAAATGTGTTTTGAAATATATTAATTTTTTTCTCCGACTCTGTACTTTTCAATACTTTTTTATACTTTTTCAATATCGTAATGGGTTAGTAAAAAGTTTAAAAAGTATTAGTTCGGTCTTTTTTTTTTTAAGAAAAAAATTAAAAGTTCCCCCTTGCAACATCTTTTCCGTCCACAGAAAACTTTTTCAAAAGAACTTCAAGATCGCTTTTTAAATTTTTGGAAATTAATTGTTTCTCTTTTATAATCACTTGTTTAAAAAAAAAATAATAATATACACACACACACACACACATATATATATATAATATATATATATATATATACACACACAGAATGATGGAACATTATCTGTTTGTGGAGTTTATCGGTCACTGTACACAAACAAGAGCCTCGAGTAAACAAAACTTCTGAATAAAAACGATTCTGTTTTGTTTAAGATTTGTAGTAAAAATGGGGCGTGTTTTGTTTGTTGTTAATTGGTGATTTAGAGGGACAATGAACCATGCAGCCTGAATGCGTGCAAAAGCGTTCTTGAGGCCATGAGCAAAGTGAGGTTCATTATTTATTTATGAACTAGTGGAAATGGATCGGCATTAGTCATTACGTAGCAGCAACCCGATTTTGGTTACCTGTTACAGAAGAGAGAGAGAGAGAGAGAGAGAGAGCCACTCTAGGCTAGCCCAAGAAATAAGGAGGAAAGTTAGTATTATCAATGAAAAGAAAAGAATACTGAAAACTTACACTTATGGACGTGTAAAGCGTTCACACAGCACGAGTAGTAATAGTAAAGTATACAACAGACAAGACTGTCTCCCTCCTTCGCCAGACACTGCTGACAGAAAATAGTGGTGAAGGAAGATTTGCAGGAAAGTAGGAAAAAGTATAATGAAGAGAATAGCTTCAATAGTTCATTCACACGATGCATACACTTATCTCTTGTACTCAGTTACGCATTAGAAGACAGTGGAAAATAAAGGACAGCATGAATACTAAACAACTTAATCTAATCTACACCATGCAATTTTTTTTAGGATATTTTATTCATTTCGTCGTTGCATTTCGTCGTTGCATCATTTCTCCGTAGCCTGCCAAAGCCACCGTACCGAAGATTTATCATATATTGCGTCCTTCGCATAGGAATTACCAAGATAAAGCACAGGAATTACTCAGATAATATTATGCATTTATATAAAACGTTTATCTAGTCCATTAACAAGGCAGGCGAGTGTCTGAACGTGTTTTCTGTAATTGGATGTGTATGTGTCTACCAACACTATGAATGTCGCGAGTTTCAACATGGGTATCCCGCCGTGAAAAATGTTTGTGCGGCAAGTGATATATCCAGTTGTTCATACTTCGCGCTGTTGTGCCTCCACGAGAGTAGAGAAAATCTCTTATCGACCACATATGATCAGATATAGACCCACGACACATACAGAACACAGGGATACTCCTTGCAGGCATAACTAACCACCTCCCAAATTACGTCGCAATCAGAACAACGGCAAACACCCTAAAGTACACAAATAAATTCAAGACGAAATTAGGCGAAACAGATTTCGACTTCATTGACAACCCTCATACAGTAAACAAATTTGAAAAGTTTTAGGAATCTCTTTGGCACGCTTTTAATGACTCCTCCCCATCATTGAAAAAATATTCCTCCGGTTTGAATCAACAATCCATGGTTGAACCTTGGCCTAAAGACATCTATTAGACAAAAACACAAACTATATAAAAATGTGAAGGAACGTCTACTTACTCTCAAAGGAAGGCTACAGTCACTATAGAAACAGACTTAATTCGTTATTAAATATTAAACAAAGCTAAAGGTAATTACTATAAATATTAATTGGAAAAATACAAAGGCGATTCAAAACAATACTGGAACTTCGTTAACAAAGCGATTAATAAAAAACTAACAAAACCCTAATTAGAGGAATTTTATAGCAATCTCAATGACAAAAAACTTTAATAATCATCCTACTTGATCTAACTAAGGCGTTTGACACAGTACCTCATGACATACTCTTAAAAATCTCGAACACTACGGCTTCAGGGGACTACCCTTAAGATGATGCAACACGTACTTGGCTAACAGGACACAGTTTATAGCACAAAACGCTTTTACCTCACAGACAAGACGCATCTCCCACGGAGTACCCCAAGGGAGCATTCTGGCACCTATCCTGTTCCTACTTTATATAAACGACTTTCACAGGTCACTAAATAGCTCTTCCTGTTACCAGTATGCAGATGATACTTCAATCATAACCTCACATAGACTCACTACTACTCCAAATGACCACCAACAATAAACTCCAGAGTGTTTATGTATGGATTAATATCAACAAACTATCCTTAAATATTAAAAACAGCTTATATAGTCATCACAAAAAATAAATCGTTGTTCCCTTTAAACCTACACATAAATTTAATTCTTGGTCAGCGAGTGCAAATGGCCAAGCCTCTGGGAATTACCATCGATTCAGATCTCTCATTCAAAGAGCACACTGAAGATCTATGCAACAAATTAATCAAAGGCTCACTCATAATTACAAAAGTAGGTGCAGCACATCCGAAGCAGATCCTTCGATCCATATATTTCACCATGGTGTACCCACACCTATAATACTGCATTAGTGCTTACGGAAGCACACGTCAATTTTCGCTATAGCCATTGTTAGTAATGCAAAAATGATTAATTAGGAGAATCTATAAATCGAACAAGCATAACGAAGGTACAGATCAAATGTTCCACGAGTTAAAAATTCTAAAACTAGGAGAAATCTACAAACTAAACATTGTCTCATATATGTACACATCGTCCATAATACTGCTCCAGAAATCGTCAAAAACAAAATATTAGCTTCCCAAACACAACACCGCTTTAACACAAGAAAATCAGACACGTACATCAGAAAACCGAATTATTATCTAGATTGTGCGACTCGATCCTTTATCCTCAACTGGTCCAAACCTTTGGTACTGATTTGCTCAAGAGATAAAACAATGTAGAACATTAAAAATCTTCCAAAGGAAACTGAAAGACAAATTCGTCAACTTATACAAGCCATAACTCTGTATCGCCTGTCTTATTTCAATAACACAATTAAACTATACACTCTTGCTTCCATCATAATCAATTTACATAATCAAGGTACAGTAGTTGAGAAACTCAATAAAGAAAGGAATTAATATTTCGATATTTTAATTAGGAGTATATAATTATGTAATATTTAATTATATTTCAGCGTCTAATATACAAATAAATACGAAGGTGTTGTAGTGGTTAGCGTCGCTGACTACGAATCCATCGGCCCCGGGATCGAGATCCGGTGACGGCAGGCGGCGCGCAGCAAAACCCAGCTCTTCATCCTTCCACACAATAAAAAAATTGGTTGGTAGATAAACGGGTACCCTGGGTAGCCTAGTGGTTAAGACGCTGGGCTGCTGATGGAGCGTGGTTCGGATTCCACGTTAAACTGTAGGTCTAAGGTGGAGTGACAAACTTGACCTTCGTCAGAATGAACAATTCGGGCAGAAGCAAAACCAAGGTTAATCTTAGCTGACTACTAATGTAATTAGTAGTTTAATGTAATTATGTGTAGTTATGTGAATGTGTAATCTTAGTTGAATATCCAAAATGTATGTATTTCTAAACGTATGTTTGTAGTTTACAACAGAAAATCTCCCCTGTACTTTTCTCTCTTTGCCTCTATATCTTTAAAGCTAGTGTACATAATTTCGCTACTCTGTATTATCTATCAAGATTTACCATACAACTCCATTCTGCCAATAAAGCATAAAGTTTGCTTGTTTATAGCAGTTCTATGCTATGTAAATGTAGGAATGTATTACCGTCCCATTTATCTGAATGTATAATGGGCATGTGTGTATAAATATATGTATGCAGGTGCGTATTTATGGGTTATACATGTATGTACCTGCGTATATATATATTATATATATATATATTATATATATATATATATATATATATATATATATACTGTATATATATATGTATCTATCCTTCCTGTAGCAACTGATGTGCACTATCAACACGTATGAAAACAATAATAAATTGTAATGTTGCTATTATTATTGTTGTTGTTGTTTTTACTATCGTTTTATATTGTCTATTCTACTTCGCTCGTATGCTTAGGAATGCTTTAACTGTCGCACTATCATGTGTGTGTGTGTGTGTGTGTTTTACTCTCTGTATACCTATTATATGCCTTATACATGTAACAAAGCACAATAAAATTATTATTATTGTTATTAATATAAACTGGAATTTTGCCAGACTTCGAGGCTATGTTGTGGCCACATCACAACACTGCTTCCCGTTAGATCATCGAGGTTAAGCAACGTTCGGTATGCTTTGCAGTTGGATGGGTGACTGTCCTTTGGGTTTAGATGATGTAGCAACTCGTACATGGTTCGGATTCCACGTAAAGCCGTAGGTCCGCTCCGTGACGTGACCTTTGCCGTAAAAACGTGAAACAACTCCAAACATTATTTATTCCCCAGACCTACACTAAAAAAATAAAAATATTTAATTTAAACAAAAATTTTGTTTGGATTTTAGACGAACAAAAAACTGGCTTCAGAATTATGAAGTAAAGTTTGATAAAATTGAACGAAATAAATGATGCTACTTCAGAATAAATTTGTTTAAATTACACCCACATAAAATTATATTTACTTAGAATTGGGACTGACCTCGTTTGGAAAATTTGAAAATTATTAATTTCAAGTAATTATAATCTTGGGCACGTGTCATCTTAACCATTTTTAAGTAACAATTTCTTTCGGTTCAACAAAACTGAGGTTTATAATTTTGAACACAGTACTACGTTCGTCTAAAATCCAAACAAATGTTTTGTTCAAATTAAGTAGGCTCTTAGTAAAGGCTAGATTTTGTTGTGAGTGCGGTTTGATTGGCCTAAGATATTCTTATAACACTCGCCTAAACTTCATATCCTGACGTACAGCTGCCCGCATATGTAATGTTCCTCGCCTCACAGACGACTCTGTACACGTGGCAACGCCTCAGTGATAGTCAAAGTACCCCCAACTAATAATAATGATTGGGGTTGTTTAACCTTCTCCGCAACATCTAAGGTCATATGACGGAGGGAACCTACAGCTTTACGTGGGATCCGAACCACGGGTCGCTACATAATCTAGACACGGAGGACGGTCTTCCATCCAACTACTACTCAGACCCAATGTCGCTTAAATTCGCTGATGAACGGGAAGCGGTGTTACGACATTGGCTACGACGTAGCCCGTACCCCAACGAGGGTGAAGGTTGGGTGGAAGGGGTACAACCGAGTCCAACAACATATAACACAGACATATACTGGATATCTAAAGGACAATTGAATGTGCAGTCATTGACATACAGGTAATTATAATGTAATATCTGTATTCATAAAGATAAACAATTAATATGGTCGTGAACAGCGTTGAACTCCATGTAGTTTACTGGTCTTATACAGTAACTAGCGGAACGACCCGGCGTTGCCCCTGTGGAAGTTGAACGCTATATATATACACACACGAGTGTATATATATATATATACGAGTATAAGCAAAGAACCACAGGGAAAAGGAAACACGAAATCCGAGCGCTTTCGTGATATGTTCACATCTTCTTGTCCTTGAAGATGTGAATATATCACGAAAGCGCTCGGATTTCGTGTTTCCTTTTCCTTTTCCCTGTGGTTCTTTGCTTCTTAAGAAGATCACGTGTTGTTCTGTGATTTTATTGCATATACGAGTATATATATATATATGTATATATATAATATATATATATATTATATATATATATATATATATATATATATATATATATATATATAATTTAGGGTGATTCAAATATGGGGGTAAAAATTTTTTTATATTTTAATGTGTTCAACCCTTTAAATGGTTCATTTCAGCATAAAAACAACTATCCTAAAATATTTTAGCAAATTTTTAATTTTTAGGGGTTGCTACCAGCAATTAAAAATTGACAGAACGACTCAAATTGTCAAATTTTTCCACACCACCCAGGAGGTACAGTGTAAGGCGCATTGCTTTTTTTTAACGTGGAAAGCTCCCCCGTAGGTCCTACCATAACCACAAGCATGCATAATTAAACTAGCATGATATTTGAGACATTAGCTGTCCTTACTTCATCAATGTTTCTTTCTTTCTATCAGGGTAACAGCCCTGTAGTTTTTCACTACTTGTAGCAAGAATTGTTTTTGATCTTCGTCATGTGTTAGTATTTTATTATATCATCCATTAATTTTACTCCTCTTTCCGCTATATCATTCACGACTTTCCACTGTTTGATAGATTTCTTAGCGGAGTTATACTCTTCATCATTATGTCATTCTTTAGCATCTTTGAGTAAAAATTTTGAACTAAATTCTGTTATTGTAAAGAATCTTTGAGTATTTGATGTGACAAAATCTTCTAATTTCTTCGTTGGAATAAGTGCAGGATCTAGAAAAGCCCGTTTTGCAGGAAGAGTTTCTGTTGTATTTTGCAAGGCCTTTAAAATTTTGTTTTTCTTTTCAGTAGGCACTTCATCATCATAAAAGGCCAAGGCTACCAGTTCTTCTGATAGGTACCAGAGGTGACCTAACAGTTTTTTAATAGCAACAAATGCAATTGTGTCATTTATTTGTTTGTAGACTACAAGATTCTGTAATAATTCCAGATGAAGACGAGGAGCGCAAGATGGCACAGGAGCTGTAAACTATGCCTTTACATGTAACCGAGTAGCAAATAGACAGATGTCTTTTAGTCCTTTTTTGTCTTTTACTGAAATTTTGAACTGAGATTTGAACATAAAAATTTTTAATGAATATGTAATTTTGGCCATCCACCTAGCCCGATGAAGTCCCGCTGGATGTTTAAATTTGATTCCACCTTTTGGTTCACCTCCCCAAAAAATAATTGTTAACTGCAATAGTTCTAGGTAATCGTCTCTTGGTTGGAATGTATCTAGTTGATTTGCTGCAAATATAATTGTCATCTTTGATGTCATGAATATTTTCATAGATATCTGGATCTGATAATGCTGTTTCGTAGTCCTCCTTATTAATGCTTGACCATTTTTCTCTGAACTTCTTAAAAAGGACTATATCTGGGCCAGAAGATGGTGATAAAGACTTTGAAACAACAGCTTCCAGCATAATTTCAAATATATGGTGTCGACATGCCAGCCACAATAAATCGTTGTCGAATTTTTGTTCTAGAAGAATAGCTGCACCATTTCTAGGACCAGTATTGGCTGTCGTTGTATTGAAACACATGCATTTTATTTGTTCGCAGATGTCCCATTCAAGCGATGTCTGATTGTTTGCATTAAAACTAGAGACGCATTTCTGTCACTCAATTTTGCAACATCAAGACTTCCTAATAATTTATCATCAAACAATTTTCTACGTTTGCCAACCTTACTTTTCCATGTTGAAGGTTGTGCAGCACAGAAACCAGATTCATCACTTTTACTCTCCTCTGATTCTGATTCTGATGATGTACTGGTGAGTATGTAGCCTCTTCATTCTTCTTTCTTTTGATCTCTTCTTCTGCTTTCCTCTTTTCATAACGTTGTTGCTTTTCTGCTGCTCTTTGCTCTTTTTTAGCAACAGCCTTATCAATGGTACCCATTTTTCCATGACGTCCTTTCTCACGTTGCATTTTCAAGAATTTCTTATCATCTTCTATTTTTATAAGCTGCATAGCATTCCCATGAGCAATGTCAAATAAGTTTTCAAGTTTATCTTTCCATTTTTCTTCTTTATTATTTAAATTTTGTGATCTTTTCAATTTGTTTGCTTTGTTTGTTCTTTGTTTTCTTTGTTTATCTACTGCATGTATTCTTTGTTTTGCTGGTATTCCTGTTTTTTTCCAAACTGCTAGCACATCATCTGCAGTAGAGCAGCATGATTCTCTAATGTCTTGCTTTTAATATTTCTGTAGTGCATGAAGAGGGCCATCATTTCCTTCTCTGATGGTAATACGGATGTTTTTAGTACTGCAGAGGGCTGCCCAATTAGCCATACTTCAGTTTCTTTTCTTGTAGAACTTCTCCCAAATGAGCAACTGGGTGATGGTGAGTTAGGCCTAGCTTCCATAATCGATTAATTGGTATCAAAATTACGAGTTCCAAGCAACAATTAAAAGCAAGCTAGTATATAAACCATTAATTAAAAATTCTGAAATATAAACAATTAAACATAAAATCATAAGTTGTAAAAACAAACATTGAAAAAGAGGGAAACTTTGACGCCTGGTAGCACATATTAAATTTTATTTAAAATTCACCAAATTTGGCATACACTACTTTTTTGTCATATGGAATAAAAATACAGGTTGAACAATTAAAAAAAAAAACTTTGATTTTTTTGAATCACCATTATTGTCAGGTTACATAGGGCTTTTCTGTTTCTTTGCAGGTAAATGAGTTATGAGATGTTATCGAAGGAGCGCATTGATGTGATATTCCTAGCTGGCTGCACAAGTGCATTGCCGTTAACGGTGGCCATATAGAACATGTGATGTGACTATTCCCCTGTATCATTACATAATACAGTATTTCCCTATGTAACCTGACTTTTGAATCACCCTGTATATATATATATATATATATATATATATATATATATATATATATATATATATATATATACTGTATATATTAGGCAATTAGGCAATGGCAATACTTCTAGTAGGGAATTCTGGAAGGAGGTTAATAAAATTAACAATAGTAATCTTACCCTTACTAAATGTAATAGTAATTATGAAACCCTATTTAATTGTCTCGGGGAGGAGAGACTAAATATATGCCGAAATGTAGAACGCTCTGAGGAGCTACTAATTAATGACTCGGAAATCTGGCAGGCTATTCATAAGTTAGATGATAACAAAAGTTGTGGCCTAGATGGCATACAAGCAGAACATTTAAAATGTTGTAGCCCTCGTATAATACCTATGCTTGCAATGTATTTCACAAGCTATATGATAAATGCAAAAAACTTCACTTTTCTACGTGAAGGTCAAAATATGATAATAAAAACCCACTCTAATAGACAGAGTTTATTTCCACAACAGTTTCGATGCCCACTGGCCTCCTCTTCGGGTGGATACAGAAGAGGATGCTAGTGGGCATCGAAAGTGTTGTGGAAATAAACTCTGTCTATTAGAGTGGGTTTTTATTATCATACGCTGTATGATACATGAGTACTTGCCACAGTCCATTTTGTCGGTTGTTTTGTTGCCAGTTGTTAAAAATAAGGGTGCTAGTATCTGTGATAAGAATAATTATAGGCTATAGCACTTGTCAGTATACTTTCTAAGGTGTTAGAATATGTCATTTATAATAGGATAAGTACTTACTTGCAGACTTATGACAATCAGTTTGGCTTTAGAGTGAAACATGGTACTGACATGTGTATTTATATGCTAAAGGAAGCCGTCCTAAAGTACCAGATGTCAAGTAGCAATGTATATTCCTGTTTTTGGGTGCATCAAAAGCATTTGATAGAATTAACCATCACAAACTTTTCAAGAAACTCTTGTGTCGAGAGGTACCTAAATATATACTTAGGATACTTACATTCTGGTATAGAGAGCAGACCATGTTTGTAAGATGGAAAAGCACTATATCACCAGGTTTTAAGGTAACTAATGGAGTTAGGCAAGGAGGTGTATTATCACTCTATCTTTCCTGCATATACGTGGATGACCTTACCAAAGAACTAAAAACTGCACGTACTGGCTGTGTCATTGGAAAGGAAAAAATTAATCATTTAATGTATTCTGATGACCTTGTTCTTCTGTCACCCTCTCCCCATGGGCTGAGAGTACTATTAGAGATATGTGAACAATATGGTATAGAAAATGACATCACCTATAATGGGGCAAAGAGTTGTATTTTGATTTTTAGGTGTAATCTACTGAAACATGTATCATGTGGGTCTTTTGAAATGAATGGTCAGACTATACTTGTCAAAGAGACATGTAAATACTTAGGTCATGTAATTAATCACGAGCTGCGAGATGAACTCGATATTAAGAGGCAACGTAAAAAGCTGTATGTACAGGGTAACATGCTAGTAAGGAAATCTGGTATGTGTTCAGAATCAGTTAAAACTTATCTTTTTAGAACTTACTGTACTGCATTGTATACTGTACATCCCATCTGTGGTGGAACTATACAAAAACTGCTATGAATAAACTCTCTGTTGCTTATAATAACATTTTTCGTATGCCATGAAGGGAACCAAAATGGTGCAGTGCCAGTTTTATGTTTACTACGCGTAACCTACCTACCAGCCAAATGTTAATCCAGAAGAATATATATAATTTCATTACTAGGGTCCAAAACAGCTCTAATGTGTTATTGTACAATGTCCTGTCTTCAGATACTGTGTACCTCTCACCTATATAGCAGTCTTGGTTCAAACAACTGCGGGTTTACAAAAACTTATTTTTGTAACTTAGCAAAGATTATATATGCATATTACGTTATGTTATAATAAGTGGATATGTTATAATAAGTGTTATAAGATGTCTCATGTAATAACAATATACATAAAATTGTCAGATAATTAATCAAACAGTATGCTAGGTTAAGTGGCTATGTTGGCCCATTTTTGTATTAAGTTCAGTGTATACGTAAGATTGTACTTATATGTTAGGTTAAGTGGCTATGGATTGTGAATGATCAGCAAAAAGATGTTTCGTTTGATATATATATATATATATATATATATATATATATATTATATATATATATATATATATATTTATATGAAGAAAATGAAAATGAAAAGGTTTATTGGCAGACTATAGTCCATATGACAAATATTATTAATACAATGACAGTTCATATACTAAGGATAGAAATATATACAATTGATTAGAAATAATACCGTAATGTCGAAGTTAAGTGGAGCTACAGACAGACGTTTTCGTACCAAGAATTCCATAGCTTAGAGCAGGGCTTCTCAAACTTTTTTCACTTGCGACCCCTTTGGATCAGACAAATTTTTTCGCGACCCTTCACTCAATGTCATAAAAGCAATAGGTACTAACACTGTATATTTATGAAAAAAATATTTTCAAATGTTTCTGCGACCCCCAATAATATTTACGCGACCCCTAGTTTGAGAAGCGTGGGCTTAGAGGATAAATGGCAGGACTCATGGATAGCTTGGATAATCGGGTTGGTTGATTTTTTAATTCTTTGCATTAGACTGTATTGAGCACGTCTTGTTACCTCCTGGAAGCTCGGGACATTGCGGGTAGCAAACATTTGCGAAGCTGAGCATCTCGGGGGTAATTTATGTAAGAGTCTAAAAGACCTGTTGTACAGCAAATTTAGGGTTCTGCAAGAACCTTTTTTATAATTCACCCACAGTTGCTGTCCGTATATATTACTTGTACAAAATCGAAAGTTCCTTATGGTCATATTCGCTTTAGCACACAGGATTCGAGATTGTTGTCTTATATCCGAGTCATCACTCAAGGAGCTGGTAATAGTTTGACCCAAATACTTAAACTCTTGTACTTCCTCAATACTTCACCATTCATTTTAAACCTTATATCAGCTGGCTGATTACAGCTTTTAGGATGAAATTGCATAACCCTAGTTTTTGTAACATTAAAAAGAATATCATGTTTCTGCGAATACACTTCGCAGACTTTTAGTAGCCGATCCAGACCTTTAACAGATGGACTTATTAACACCATATCATCGGCATACTGTAAACTAAGTTATTTATCCTTGTGTTATCTATACAACATCCCAATGTTGCCTCATTAAGTGAAGCAATTAATCCGTCAAATATACACATTAAACAGCATAGAGGAGAACAAGGAGCCTTGTCTCACCCCGCAAAAGGAGCCAAAACACTCGGATAGTACATTGCCCCACCTAATGGTGAAAGATTGGTGGGAATACCAAAATTTCAATAAATTTAATATGTACATCGGAACCTTCCTGTCTTCTAGTTTTTCAAATAAAATATTGTGGTTCACCCTATCATATGCCTTACTTATATCTAGGAAACAGCTATAAATAGTTGAATTACTGTCAATATATTTAGATATTGTTTCATTAAGTTCATAGATACACAGGTCAGTTGAGTGGGACCTTTTAAAACCAAACTGATTAGGAGATGTCAATAGGAAATCGTTTAGTCGGAGTAACAAGAGTTTTTCTAGTAGTTTTGAGAAGCAGGAAGCGACAGCAATAGGCCTGTAATTATTGCTGGACAGAATGTCTCCGTACTTATTTTTGACCAGGGGCAAGATATATACCCTCATGAACTCTGCAGGAATATAGCTATGAGCAAACATGGCTGATAGGAGCAATGATATATGCAGACATACAACGTCATTGGCATATTTTAAGTGCTCATTCGCAGAGCTGGGCACTTGCGGCATATTTTGCGGTACTGCGGTACTGCGGTACTACCGCACTACCAAACCGGTACCAAACCGGTACGCGGAAATTTGAATGCGGTAGCGGTACTGCTGTACTTTCAGCGATCCTTTGCGGTACTGCGTTATGCGGTGCCGGTTTGGTAGTGCGGTAGTACCGCAGTACCGCAGTACCGCAAAATATGCCGCAAGTGCCCAGCTCTGCTCATTCGATAAGTCATCTACCCCTGACGCAAAACCAGTCTTTAACTCTTTAATTAACCTCTTTACTTCAGCAAATGATATCGAAGTATTTTCCCTTGTCCTTACCACAGTCGTTTTGCTGCAATCTATCTTAAGATTATCCCTGCTCACACTGTTTAGAATGTTAGAGTAGTGGTTTTTCTACAGCTTTGCAATTTCATCCTCCCCCGATTACAGCTTTTAGGATGAAATTGCATAACCCTAGTTTTTGTAACATTAAAAAGAATATCATGTTTCTGCGAATACACTTCGCAGACTTTTAGTAGCCGATCCAGACCTTTAACAGATGGACTTATTAACACCATATCATCGGCATACTGTAAACTAAGTTATTTATCCTTGTGTTATCTATACAACATCCCAATGTTGCCTCATTAAGTGAAGCAATTAATCCGTCAAATATACACATTAAACAGCATAGGGGAGAACAAGGAGCCTTGTCTCACCCCGCAAAAGGAGCCAAAACACTCGGATAGTACATTGCCCCACCTAATGGTGGGAGGGAGGATATATATATATATATATATATGCCCGGTTAGGTCAGCTGAATGCCGGTTAGGTTAACTGAATGCCCAGTTAGGTTAACTGAATGCCCGGTTAGGTCAAGTGAATGCCCAAGTAGATTAATTAAATGCCCGGTTAGGTTAATTGTACGCCCTTGACGATTGGTTAGGTTAAGTAGTGATATTTTCGTTAGTTTTAACGAAAATATTACAATTTAACCTAACCAATCGTCAAGGGCGTACAGTTGATCTAACCGGGCATTCAATAATTTTACCATAGGTTTCGATATATATATATATATATATATATATATATATATATATATATATATATATATATATATATATATATCAGGGATGGGAAACTGATAAATTTTTAAGTCCAGTTTTCGATTTCAGTTTAAGTTTGCAAAAATATCGATTTCAGTTTCAATTTCAGTTTTTATTTATTTTTCGATTTGAGTTTATTTTTCGATTCAAGTTTTATATTTTTCGGTTCGATTCATTTTAAATTTCGATTCCAGTTTTTTTTTCAGATTTCTTTAAAAGAAGAACTTCTTTGTACTATTTATATTACTTTTTGGGTGGTATCCTATTGACAAATTCAGACTTAATTTTATATTTGTATTTGCATTCAATTTCTGTTTTCCAAAGAGAGAATTTGCTTTAGTAACTATCTTTACTTTTGTATGATTAAACATGTAAGCATCTATAGCCAACTGAATCAACACGAAACAATCATCTTTTTTTGTTTTTTTTCTTATTCGCTTCATTTCTTTCACATAAAGTTTTATTTAACAAAAAACTTTCAATTCGAATTTTTTTATTAATTCGTACACTCTTTAAATTTTAAAGCACACGACATGTATAAAATATATAAATAATAGTTTCAGCTGCGTTATTTTCTACATCGAATTAAAAGATAAATGGATATTTTAAATCCAAACAAATGTTAAGTCGCAAAAAAAATGAAAATAATTCAGGTTATTTATATTTTTTTGCGATCCAAATGCTCCTCAAAACTGAAACGCAAAATTGTTATTTTTAATCTATTCGATTTCAGATTTCAGTTTTTTATTGTTTTTCAATTTCAGTTCGAATTTCGATAAAAAGTTGTCAGAATTTTTTTCAGTTCCGAGTTTTTTCCGATTTCAGTTCATAAAATAATATCGATTTTATCAGTTTATCGATTCCAGTTCGATTCAGTTTCCCATTCCTGATATATATATATATATATATATATATATATATATATATATATCAATATATGACCTCGGAGGCCGACGCCACATAGCCTATGTTCTTATATATATATATATATATATATATATATATATATATATATATATATATATGAAAATTATTTCACGAAAGTAACACGTGAAAAATATTTAGGATGAATAAAACCACGAAGGAAAGGAAACAGAATGGTGCTCAAGCGCTTTCGTCTAATGACATCCTCAGGAACACTGAAGTACATAAAGAGTTACAGCCTATATATAGGTTACAAAAAAAAATATATATATATATATATATTTTTTTTTTTGTAACCTATATATAGGCTGTAACTTTATGTACTTCAGTGTTCCTGAGGATGTCATTAGACGAAAGCGCTTGAGCACCATTCTGTGTTTCCTTTCCTTCGTGGTTTTATTCATCATATATATATATATATATATATATATATATATATATATATATATATATATATATTAGTGATGTAGCGGTTGTCATTTTTCATAGCTCTGCAGTTGCGGTTGCGAAGCTTACAAACAGAGCTCCGCACGGTTGCGGTTATGTACCCTATAACATCATAATATTACCTAAGAATAAACAACACAATAAAATATCGCGTTTTAGCCACACTTTTCAGTCTACAATATAATGACTAATCTAAACTGTAAAAAGTGTGTTTCCAGGATGCGGGAAACCACTTTCCCCAACCACCGCCCATTCGAAAGTGGTGTATATAATTCTAATATATATATATATATATACACACTATTTGATCCTTATATTTAAATTGAATTGCTGGGAGATTGTATTTCAAAAATAATAGTTTTTCAGCTTTGTCTCCCTTCAGCCTATTCCTTTTTTCATCGTAGATGATCCCTGCTCCACTAAATAATTGTTCACTAGGAACACTTGAGGGAGGACATCCAAGGTATGTCCGAGCCAGTTTGCTCAAATTTTTGTATTTCTTTTGATCTGACCCTCCACCAAGCCAAAGCATCATCTTCTTGTCCAATCCTTTTCTCTGTGATAGTTCTCAATCATTTTTTGCGAGTCTCTGCTTGACTCAGTTTCGGTCTCGTCATCACTACTGGAAGCCAATAGAGCACTCATTGAGTCCATTATTGTTATTGATTTACTTGTAGAAGCTGATGCCTGGCCTAACTAAATCAGTGGTTTCTTTGCCGGTGGTTCACTGGCTGTCTCCGAGTCCGATGATGTTTGAGTCTTGTCCATTTCATCACAAAGATATCCCAATTTTTCCTGAACACCTTTTGTGACATGTGAAGAGGGAAAAAATTGTGCTTTATACCTTGGATCCAAATAGGTAGCCAAAGAATACATGTCATTTGCTTCTAGCCATCAAATCTCCTTGCTAGCTCTGTGTGCATTATCTCTTTCATTGTTTTGATTCCACGATCAGCTTCAGAATCACCACTTCGAGGTTGCAACACATTTTTGAAGGAAACGACGAGGGGAATAACATCAGATATGGAAGAGGCGGAACTACTCAATCTTTTTGTGATATCATCGAATGGTTCCAGCACAGCCATACAGTTTGACAAGCAAGTGAAGTCGACGTTAGTGAGTTGTTGCATTTTGAAGTTAACAGCGCTATATAGACTCAGTGGTTCCTCCAACTTCAGTGTTCTCTGCATCATGTAATAAGTGCTATTCCACCGTGTGGCGATATCATGAATGACTGTAAGTTCAGGTTGATCTAAGCGTTTCTGAAATTTTTTTAACTCATCCTGCGCCATCGTAGAATGGTTGAAATGAGTAGCGATGGATCGAAGTTTAGCTAACAAGTCACTGAGAGATTTTTGTGAGGATAATCCAGTTTTGATTACAAGTTGCAGTTTATGAACAGTGCAATTGATATTATGGACGCCACTGAGAAACAAAGCTTTTTTCATGTTTGCTCCTGAGTCGCGCATTACACAATGGATGGATGAATGTGCAATATCCCACTTCTGAAGCATCTGCTCAAATTTTTCTGGCAAGTATTCTCCAGTGTGGCGATCTTCAAGTGGCATTACGCTGAGCACCAAATTGGTTCTCTTGAAGTCTTGATTCACTGCATGGCATGTCAAAGAGAGTAAAGACACCAGTTTTTCTAGTAGTTTTGAGAAGCAGGAAGCGACAGCAATAGGCCTGTAATTATTGCTGGACAGAATGTCTCCGTACTTATTTTTGACCAGGGGCAAGATATATACCCTCATGAACTCTGCAGGAATATAGCTATGAGCAAACATGGCTGATAGGAGCAATGATATATGCAGACATACAACGTCATTGGCATATTTTAAGTGCTCATTCGATAAGTCATCTACCCCTGACGCAAAACCAGTCATCATTGCGGCTATGCGATAGTCCAGTGACTTTGATTTGGAATGATTCGCAGCCAAAATTTTGACGTTTTCGAAGGAACTTTCAATCGTCTGATTCTTTTCTTTCACTGCACACTTCATTTCCTGTAGGGGTGTAAGAGACACTTTTGATTCCTTTTTCTTCTCTGACTGTTCATTAGCTTCATTTTCACTAGATATCACTTCATTATATTCCTTCTTGTGCATTGAACGCAGATGGGTTTTTTTAAGTTAGTGGTACTCTTTCCCTTTCGTGAATAGTTCGTATTACATATGACACACTTCCCTACATCGTTTGACACTCTCAAGAAGTACTTCCACACTGCACTCGTAGATCGCTCCATGATGGTTGCACCACAGTCTAACACTTTACTAATGGGTTGAAGCACGTAACGTTACAAAGGTAGCGACGGAGAGCTAGCGCAACACAATCACCCTCACTCGTGTCTGAACAGATACTGAAGCCGGTGCTTTAATTTAGTTTGTAACTTGGTAGTGAAAGTTGCCTAATTTCTAATAAAAGAAATTGAGTGTTTTTTATCTTCTTTAATCAACAGTAATTACACTGGTATGCATCAATTTTGCTGTCAAGAGTTTTTCCTGCTGATTTCGAATCTGCAATCCGTTTTTCTCAATCAGCTCAGGTTATCCGGCTATGGCCTCATAAGTAAAATAGAATTTTTCGTGATTTTGTCAAAGCGGAATTGGAACAGTAACATCTATCATCACGTTTCACTTGTATAATATCTTTTTTTACTTTTCAGGCATATAGATAAAATATTTCATAATGAATAGAGCTTGTAAAAATGATCCCAGTAGATTCTGCTACATATGTGGGACGGTTACCATGCCAAATAACCAGTCCCAAATCACTAAATTTGTGAAGACAATGTATAGAGCATACTTTGGAATTAAGCTAGGGGACCAGGACAAAAATTTCGCCCCTCATATGTGCTGCAAGACGTGCATTGAAAATTTGAGAAGATGGAGCAAAGGCAGAGCGAAATCTTTGCCTTTTGGAATTCCCATGATTTGGAGAGAAGGAAAGGATCACGTGACAGATTGCTATTTCTGCATGACAAACCTCCAAGGTGGGCTTATAAATTTATTTTTCTTAAATATTTTGAAATCCTCGTATGAAACTTGACATAATATTCACCATAATGTAATATTCGCCATATATAGCATAATATTCACCATAATCGTAATCATACATTTACACATACATATTGTTATAGAAAATACATTTACACATACATATTGTTATACAAGTTACATTTACATATACAATGATTGTATATTTTCTTTCTTTTTCATTCATATTGTCCCCGAAGGGACAATATGAATGAAAAAGAAAGAAAATATACAGACTCCATCGACCTATTTCATATCTTACAGACCGCAGCCTTCCCTCACGAGCCGCCACTGTCTGAATGCTTCTTCTATTTCATATGCAAGTTTTATATCCATGTTTCTGTGTTTCTATTTTCAGGAGTTAACAAGAAGAATAAACACATTGTTGTATACCCTGACATTCCTTCTGCTATGAGACCTGTACCCCATGGTCCTGGAATTCCAATACCCGACCCACCTCAAACCCTGGACTTCGATGATTCTGATGATGAATCAATGACCAATGCTTCCAATGACCAGTCCCAGTCGTATATACCTCAAAATACCGCTTCAAATGAGCCGAGGCCTCTCAACCAGGCCAAACTTAATGATCTTACCAGGGATTTAGGACTTTCCAAATTAGCTGCCGAGATCTTGGGCTCACGACTTCGAGAGGACAACTTGCTGGCTCCGGAAACAACATTCTCCTGGTATAGGAAACGAGAGGAAGAATTCCGCAAGTTTTTTGCAGTGCACGAAAATACCTCTTCCTTAGTGTACTGCTGCAATGTTGAGGGGCTAATCGAATCCTTGGGCCTGCCATATAACGCATCAGAATGGAGGCTATTTATAGACTCGTCTAAACGAAGTTTGAAAGCAGTACTTCTCAACATTGGGAATAGGGTTGCATCAGTCCCTGTAGCACATTCCGTACAACTTACTGAGAGCTACGATAACATGAAAATTTTACTGGATGCTCTCGTATACGACCAACATAACTGGAGGATCTGTGGAGATTTGAAGGTAATACTAATATCATAAGTAAACTACTGCTATTGACTATGTTGTTTTTCCAAAGGTTATTTGAGAGCGTATAAGAACACTTAACTTCCCCACAGAAGTGATACAGTCCAATGCATAGATTTTTTTATCTGATAGAACAAATTCTCTAAATTCTTTAAATATTTTCATTTTTTTTCAGATTGTGGCATTTGTATTGGGAATGCAAGGGGGATACACGAAATACCCATGTTTCCTCTGCAAATGGGATAGCCGAGCGGATGAGAAGCACTATGCACAGCGTGAATGGGCATCCAGAGAGAATTTTGAACCTGGGTCGCATAATGTCGTTTCAGTGCCCCTTGTACCACCAACAAAAATTTTGCTCCCACCACTTCATATTAAGCTGGGCTTGATGAAAAATTTCATCAAATCAATGAATAAGGAGGGTTCAGCATTCCGATATCTCGAGAGTAAATTTCCTCATATATCTGATGCTAAACTAAATGCTAGGGTTTTTGATGGTCCTCAAATTCGAACTTTGATCAAGGATACTCAGTTCGAAAACGCAATGACTCCAACTGAGAAGAATGCCTGGCAGGCATTCAAATCAGTTGTCACTGATTTTCTTGGCAAGCGTAGAAGTCCAGCATACGAGTCCGTTGTCGAAAACTTGATGGAAGCTTTCAAAGCTCATGGGTCGCGCATGTCCATAAAAATGCACTTTTTGTGGTCCCACTTGAACTATTTTCCTGAAAATTGCGGGGATTATAGTGAGGAACAGGGTGAACGATTTCACCAAGATATCAAAATAATGGAAGAGAGGTACCAGGGAAACTGGGATATCAATATGCTGGCGGACTATTGCTGGTGTTTGAAGCGAGACGTGCCCGAAGAAAAACACAGACGGAAAGCCAAAAAAACTTCATTCCTTCCTCAATAAACTTTTTTCCATATTCATTGTATGAATAAAAGTATTTATTCACACAATGTTTTCATTTTTCACGAGTGTTCTTATAATATTACTCGTATCTACAGTGTTTAAGCTAAAAAAATCAATAAATTTGGGGATAAAATTGGACTTATAATAAATGGCCAATAGAGAAAAAACCTGACCTGATTGAGGAAAACCAATGTCATTTTCGAATTCAGCATGGTCGATTTATATAATATGAGTTGAAAAAACCCTCACAGCAGACTAAAACATTTCATATGCATACCAGTGTTATACATCATCATTGCTTTATTAAATATAATTAAAATAATGCTTTTCTAGCCACCTAGCGCTGATAAATGTAAGTTATTATCCATCCAGTCCAAGTATCAAATGTAGACATGTCGCAATTAGGGCGTAGCAAACTTTTACTTTTTGCACCCTTGAGTGAAGGCATGAGGCATGACAGGAACAGCATTTGGCGACGTTTATAGCATTTATAACCATTACACTCGCATTTATAACGTTTGGTTGCCCTAGTAAGAAGATATCCTCAAACAACCGCAATAACCGCACTTATGAATGCGGTTGCGGACAACCGCTACATTACTAATATATATATATATATATATGCTAGAGCTCCCCCCATTTTATGTCCCTGTCTTTAATGACGTGTCTATGATGTCACTATCTTTCAACCAATCCGGAATACAGAGGCCTTCAGCGGCCTCAGATGACCTCGGAAGCCGACGCCACATAGCCTATGTTCTTTCCCGGCCTCAGTTACCCCTATCCTCCAAGTCCATCCAAATCTGGCCAGTGGTTTGGCCGGTCATAAGAAACAAAGAAAGTTCGCAGACAGTTCGACCGTCACAATTATTAGTGTAAATAAGGTTTCATTATGATTACTGCAAGTCTATATGAACAGCTACACACAATACAACTTTCTATATACTAGTGAATTTGAACCAAAAATAGACATTACACAACCAACCTCCACACTCCCTCATTCACCTTCCCCACCCACCAGTCTTCTTTCTATTACGCTTGCTCATCATTGTCATATACTCATCATCCTTTTTAGATGTTTTTCGCTTCCATCATCAACCTGTTTGTTTTTCACATCCCCAGTTTATGAGTGGTGAGAAAGTGTTTTGGAAACAGTAGACAATGATACTCCAGCTTTAGCAGCTATTTGTCTTTGAGTGTTGCCTTCTTTATGGAGAACAATAATTTTCACCCTATTCTTGTACGAAATTTCTTTATTTGGAACCATTATACTATCTTATCTGTAAAAAAAATTAGAAGATGAGACACTTTTTGTATTAAAGTTTAACAAATAAGATGATATTTTTGAAGAAACTTGCGATTACATGAGGGTATAAACATGTGTGAATCATTAAATCTATAAAACATGTTATTACATCAAATTGAATAGTTTATTTACCAGTAAAGAACCTGACCCTCAAAATTAACAAAATCAATAAAAACTAGTGGTGTACTGATTCATCGGCATTGGCAGAATCGGCCATTTTTTGGGCATTGGCATCGGCCAAATTTAGCTGATTCTCTTACTGATTATTTGAAATTTTAAAATTTTCATTACAAAACAAAATATATATTTACAGAAAATTGAACACCAAAAAACACTATGATAATTTATACTCATTTCAAAGTGTAATTATATAAAAATATTTTACATTCACAAAAATGGCAAAGCAAAATAAGTTAAGTTGTCCATAAATTTACATTTTCTCGACTAGTTAATCTCTAAATATTATAAACTATTGTAATGTAATTGTAATTGGTTGTGTAATATCTATTTTTGGTTCAAATTCATTAGTATATAAAAAGTTGTATTGTGGTAGCTGTTCATATAGACTTGCAGTATCATAACGGAACCTTATTACTGTATAAGACTACTAAACTACATGCCGGAGTTCAACGCTGTATGCGATCATATTGTTTATCTTTATGAACACAAACATTACAATATATCATAATTACCTGTATATCAATGAATGCACATTCAATTATCCTTTAGATATATATGTATGTGTTATATGTTGTTGAACTCGGTTGTCCCCCCTCCACCCCACCTTCCCCCAGTTGGGGTACCTTGATTATCACTGCGGCGTTGCCACATGAACGAAGTCGCCTGTGAGGCGAGGAACATTACATATGCGGGCAACTGTGCCTGCGATAAAGTCTTGCATTCACATTCATACTGCGATGCCACAGTTCACATTTATTTCTCATTTATGTTGATCAGCGAAGTTAAGAGACATTGGGTCTGGGTAGTAATTGGATGGGAGACCATCCTCTGCGTCCAGATTATGTAGGGACCCGTGGTTCAGATTCCACGTAAAGCTGTAGGTCCTCTCCGTCATGACCTTAGTTGTTTCGAAGGAGATTAAACAACCCCATCATTACACTACTCGGTGTTAGGAGGCTCGGGGTCTCGCTACTCTTGTCTGACCATTTCGAAAAACTTTAGTATCCTTTTAGGGTGTACAAGAATGTTAATTTTCTCACCGTCGCGTTTGGAAGTGATATTGAGATGGCGTTTATAGTCCTTGCCAGTGGTGGGCAAATTATTAAGATTTCGTAATCGAGTAAAAGTAGAATAACTTGTCGAAAATAGTAATGAAGTAGAAGTAAAATTACTATCTTAAAAAAGTAATCGATTAAAAGTAAAAATTACTGATGTTTGAAAAGTAACTAAAAGTATAAAGTAGAAATTACTTCTCTGGATTAATTATATATTGCTTTTCAATGTCTATTTTTATTTACATAGCACAAATTTGCAGCACTGATATTCTAGTAATATGATTACAATTTTAACTATTAGTTAATGCATTAGTGATTCACTATAATGCTAAATTGCAGATATTACCGAAGTTTATACATTACATTACGTAAGAAAAACTAAACAGCCTTGGGAGATCCGGAAAAAATAAAATAAAAAATAAAAAAGTAATTGTATAGCTTTTTACAAAAGTAATGAAGTAAAAAGTAGTTAATATTGATAAATATTTAATCGATTACAAGTAAAAAGTAGTCGTTCAGAACAGTAATGTTACGAGTAGATTACTGGAAAAACTACTTAGTTACTGTAATCGATTACAAATGCTTCGTTACTTGCCCACCACTAGTCCTCGCCTTTATTGCTGTCTGTCTAATGTAGGTGAAACTTCGAAATCACCTCAGCTCCGTCTAGGCCGGCATAAATATATTGGGTGTACTAAGAATTCAATAAGTCAACATTCTTCAAAAGGTCAATGCATTGCATCAACTGGGATGCGTTAAAATTTCTGTATAAGTCTAGCAATAAAAATAATTACAAAATTATTGAGTCGGATTGTATTAGTTTTTACCTAATTTTATTTTAATGAAGGAACTCGATAAAATTTATAACGATACTGGAAAGTCAATACAGTTGCAGTTGGACTTTTTTCTTTTTAAGTTTCCACTTATATTTTTCTTCCTTGTTTTGTATTATTTTGGGTTAATTTTACATCGTTCCTCTGGCTACACAAGTTGGACGTTTTTTTTTTTTTCTCAATTCTTTTTCAAGCATGTATCGTACTTTTGGCTACTGGAGATGAATTCTTTTTCTCTTCTTTTGTTCAAGGACTGTCTGGATCTATTGTTTTTTATCTTTATTTGTTTCTTCCCTATTCGCATCACTGCGACTTCACAGGGAGTCTTTTTTTAGTTGGATTTGAAAAGGCGTCACTGTTCGCTGACGCGAAAATTGTACAATTTTTTATTTTAGTGACTCTCTCTCTCTCTCTCTCTGTATATATATATATATATATATATATATATATATATATATATATATACACACACACACACACACACACACACACTGATACACCATTATTATTAATAATTATTAATAAAGCTAATAATTATATCTCTTTATATATTAGCATACAAACGTACAGCAAAAGTTTATTCTTTATATACAAAACAAAAACCACTGAACACAGATTTACTTAAGAAAAAACGACCATAAAAAATTGAGTTTATAAAATTACATATTAATACTACAATGGCAGAAATATTGTTGACTCAATAGATGACGTCAATTGCAGACATCTGTATATATGGCGGCCATAAGCTTAATTCATTCTTTCAATCCTGTTCTTTATCGTTTCTCTTAAACGTTAGTGAGGGGTTTGGCCTTGGAAATTAAGGTAGAAAGAGCGATACATTTATTCGTAGTAAAAGGTATTGCAAGACATTGAAAAAGAATCAGCGTAAAGCTGTGAGAGCTGAATACGAATTTCGAAGAAAATTAAGAAAAGCGATAGCCGAATTAAGACAAACAAAGAAGTTTTGGAATGTGAAAAGGACTTGAATGCGGAGAGCTTCCTCTCAAACTTTCTCGAGAAAGCACCGGAATTGTGAGAAAAGTTTCACAAAGACAAAGGAAAAGCTGTACTTTGTTGCGTGAATGTATGAAGAAAAGGATAAACATTTATATAAAGACGGAACAGTTTCTGCTCAAATAAGTTTTTTCATGAGACATTTTAAGAAAGATGACAGTCAAAATGTCTTAAGACGAAATTTTAACAAGTATCGGAGTGTCACTGGCGCCAGCATAATAGCAAAATTCAAGGATAAATAATCGTCCACGCACTACCTTGCGTGAACAAATCTTTTTTGACTCGCCTAGCAATTCGCGGACGGCTCTTCTGAAGGCTAACTTTTTTCAGAAAAAAATACACCAAACGTATTGTACACCAAAAGATAGATGTCGTCGTCGCGAATAATTTGATGTAATCATCGAACGAACAAACTCATCCAATACAAAAATGTTTAGAGCAACGTTTTATGTGGCCAAAATGTTCTTCAGCTGAGTAAGCCGTCAGTCCGCGTGAGGTTGAGCAGAGCTTATTCGTCGAGAGTTCTAAGCTCCGCCCAACAAAACTACTTCACAATTTGTGTTGGTTGTGATAAAAAATAATAAATAAGTTTGTGCATCTAGTCACACCACGCTTGTACAAAACTTTATACTCTTTTGGGTACTTTCCTGTTATCCCGGACTCCAGACTTTTTGCCAGTTGCCAGACTTCAATTTTGACAGAATATTTTCGTTAAAACTAACGAAAATATCACGACTTAACCTAACCAATTATCAAGGGCGTAGAGTAGGCCGGGTCGAAAATGGGAAATTTTTTTTTCTTAAAAAGTACACTATGTGAGAAGTTTCATTTTATCATCTTAACAAAATATTAAAATATCAAGCATGTGGTACCCCTGCTACCCCTAGCACATACCCCCCTTTTTTACCCTCATATTTGCATATATTTAAATGGGAAAAAATGTTATTTCTTAAATAGAAAGGTTTTTTATCACTTTAACAAAATATTAAAAAATCAAGCATGTGCTACCCTACCATTCCTATCACATGCCCCTCCTCCCTTTTTTACTTTCATATTTGCATATGTTTAATGCTGTTATATGTTACATGATAAGTTGTGTGTTTAATGCTTGATATTTTTATGTTTCAGATAAACAGAAATAATTTTTCAGATAAATAGAAATAATTTGCATTTGCTTTAATTATAATTTGAATTATCATAAATTATAAATTACATATAATTTGATTTTACTTCTGAATATAAACTATGACTAATAGGAACATGAAAACCCACTCTAATAGACAGAGTTTATTTCCACAACAGTTTCGATGCCCACTGGCATCCTCCTCGGGTGGATACAGAAAAACGAATGAACCAAAACAAGAGGGGAAAACAGTCCAGGGACCGACCGTTAAGAAATTCGCACCTAGGTTAGATCCCGTTCTCCCGACACCGGAAGGGCATTTTCATTAAAGGGACCCGCTTATAAGCAGAGTTGGGCACCGCAAACTCAAAATCACTTCCGCAATCGCAAATCCGCAAACTCAAACCTTACCTTCCGCAACCGAAAATCCGCAAACTGCTTGCCATTTTTGGTGCCGCAAACGCAAATCCGCAAACGCAAACCATATTTCCAATTTTTACAGTGCTGGGCACTTCCGCAAACACTTCCGCAAACCGCAAATTCCGCAATCGCAATTTTAACTATAAAAAGTATCCAAAACATTAAAGAGGTATAAAAAGTTTTTATATCTTTTTAATGTTTAATGTTTTAGCCTTGTTTTTATTAAAAACAAGGCTAAATAATTTATTACAATAAATCACTATTGTAGAAGAAATAAAAATACTACATATATTGATATATTATATTGAACAAAAACACCTCCTGCAAGTAAATAGTAAATAAATTAAATAATAAATTTAATCATTTGAATTTCATAAATTTTGAGACTTAGACACGTTATGTCTAACAGATTCAAACTGGCTTGTGTGAGATGGCGGGAAGATGCACGGGGCGGCGGAGTGGCGGGAAAGATGACGCGCTGCCTGCCAGCCAATTGGCGGCCAGTGACAGCAGCGTCACAGCACTAGCGGGCTTGGCCAGTGGCCACGTGGGAAATTTGCGGAAAGATTTGCGTTTGCGGTCTTAGTTCCGCAACGCAAATTCACTAATTTGCGATGACTTTGCCGCAAACGCAAATCCGCAAACGAAAAACATGCTTCCGCAATTGCGGAATTTGCGGTTTGCGGAAGTGTTTGCGGAAGTGCCCAGCTCTGCTTATAAGTACATTCGCGCAAATTTAAAACTATCTTCCTATTCTAAACATACAGATTCTATTATTTTTTACATAATTTTTACATTTATTATTAAATTTATTACATTTAATATTGCATTATTATTTATTACAGAAATTATAAATTTATTATTACATTACATTATTACATTTTATATTTTGACCTTCACGTAGGAAAAAGAAGGTTTTTTTGCATTTATTATGACTAATAGAAGCAAGTCCTCAAATGCAGCGTTTGGATATCCTACGGAATTCCCAGCAGCCATGACTCCTTCAAAAGCAGATGTTGTGAGACACTACCTTTTTGTGCGCCGTCGTGAAGAAGCTAAATCAAAAGGAATAGCAACTGCTAATGATTGTTACAGGGTTGTTGTAAAAGATACTGAAGACATTTGGATGAAATTTTCTTTTCCTACGATTAACACCAAAGGTCTCTATTTTAAAGTTAGTCGACTAATAGAAGAAACCTCAAAACTGAACAAGGTGCCGTTACATCGAAGAAATGAAAATTTTGTCTTAAAAGTAGCTCAGTATGATGAAATGTTTGATATATCGTCTTGTGAATGCTATGATAAGGGAATTGATAGGAAATCTTGCAGGTGTAAGGATAAAATACCAATGGCAGAATGGGAGTCTTTTGTGGGTCAAAAACAAAGAAAAAATCAGTTAGGACCAATTGATCGCTAGCTAGTTCAACAAAGAAGAGATCCTTAGCAAGAGCCCAAGCAGCATAAAACCGTCAACTAAGAGCACAAGAAGAAATGACTGAAGTCACCAATGTTTTACCATTGGAATTTATAGAAAATACCGAAGAAAACATAGATGTAGATTCAGAGAGTAAGGATGTAGATTATGAGGCCGATTTAGAATTGACTGAGAATATTCAGAACAGGCACTCCTATAAAAACCTAGCATTAACAGCAGATCGTTATCGTGTAAGTTGTAGAGCTGCAGCTGCAATAGTCAATGCAGCTTTTAAAGATATGGGGATCCTTAACCACACCAACATGCTTGACAAAAAGAAATTAGAAAGAGAAAGAAATCGCATAGGTGAAACAAATACTTTTAGGTCTAAATCCGAAAATCTGAAGATGGAGTGCCTTGGATTTGATGGAAGAAAAGATAACACATTAACTAAAAGTGGAAAGATAAAAGAAGAACACTATGTTATTGTGAAAGAACCTGGAAGCATCTATGTAGACCATGTCACACCAGATAGTGGAACTGCTCGCTGCATAGCAGAAGAGTTGATAACTATTATTACAGACTCGAACAGCACAGATACTCTCAAAGCTTTACTGTGTGATGGTACTCCTGTAAATACAGGAAAAATTGGTGGAGCCGTAAAACTGGTTGAAATTCATCTTAACAGACCAGTGCAGTGGTTGGTGTGCCTCTTGCATTTGAATGAGCTGCTTTTTATGCACGTCTACAAAGCCATTGATGGTAAAACAACAGGTCCAAATACTTTTGTGGGTTCAATTGGGAATAAACTGAAAACAGGTTTAACAAAATTGGAGGTAGTCAAATATTCTCGCGTAAAGGGAAACATTAAAGAAATTCCAGCAAATGTTGTGAAGGAGCTAAGCAGTGATCAAAGCTATCTCTATGATATGTGTCTGACAGTGCAAACTGGAGATACTTCTCAAGATCTGTCCACTCGATCCCCAGGTACCCTTCACCATGCTCGCTGGCTAACTCTAGCCAACAGGGTCCTTCGATTATATATCTCAACGCCAAATCCCGATAAAAACCTTCAAGATATAATCAAGATTATTATGCACTTCTATGCTCCAGGGTGGTTTTGGATAAAATCTCACCCTAATGCAACTGATGGTGCATATAACTTTTGGCATTTAATGTGCTTGCTTCGAAATTTAGATGAACAACATAGATCAATCATAGAACCAGTATTAAAGAATAACGCCTACTTTGCCCAGCCAGAAAATATACTCATATCACTGGTAACTGACAAGAGACTAGAAATTAGGGAGCAAGCTATTCAGAAAATCATCCTTTCAAGAACAGGATTTTCAGGTACCAGAAACTTTGAATTGCCTCGAACCCTCGATTTCCAATCTACTGACTACACCGAGATGATCGATTGGCAAAAAGAGATCATTACTCCTCCACGCTGCTAAACAATTTTAGCGACGATGAGCTACTACACTAACTACAGGCTCGATGTAAGCCACTGGAGATAGCTTCTTTTCCATGCCACAGTCAAAGTGTGGAAAGGGCAGTGAACTTAGTAACAAAGGCATGTCAGGAAAGAATAGGATATGACAACCGTCAAAAGTTTATCTTAAACTCATTAGAATCAAGGCGAAAACTGCCCAAGTTTGAAAGGAAGGCCCAATGGAATGAATAAGAAACATATGAAATAAAATTTCCTAATGATATTGAAAATTTCTTCCCTTTTGATGTGATAAGGAACAATGAAAAAGTGAATTGAATTTTAGCACATTTATTATGCCTCTAATTTTTTCTTCTGAATATGAGGGGTCGCGCGTTTTAAGATGCCTAAGCGCCACCACAGGCGAAAATGTTTTTGATGGATATCACTATTTTCACCCTTCCTCATCGCGTGGTTTGGGTTATAATGACCTTACGACACTAGAAGTATGGTTGAAAACCTTATGAAGCGAACAACTTTTTTCACTTCTATCGCTAGCCAAAAGTTCAACCAAAGTTCGGCATAATAAGAAAATAAAAAAATTAAAAAATATATATATAAAATATGAAAATCTATTCCAAAAACTCATCAACATCTTCATTAACATACTTAGAACTCTAATTTAGCCAAAAATGAACGTTCTAGCTCAATTAATAACAGATATTATTGCCAGAATATTGCTGAACTTTGGAGGCGATTTCTGACGAATTTTAATTTTGGCGCTTAAGTACCTTAAGACGCGGGACCTTTCAATTATATTGTTGTAGTTAATTAATTTTCCTAATACTGTACATTATTAAATAGAATATTAATGTTAATAAAGACTTATGTCATCAAAAAACCTGAATGTAGAGTAAGTCTCGTATAAATGGAATATTCTTCAATATAGGTAGGTCAAAAAGTGAAAAATTGTGCCAGGGGTAGGAGGCTTTAAACAGCGAAAATAATTTATGAGGGGGTTCCTGTGTTCCATTCAAACCCCTCACAATATGTACCTTTTCAATATAAAATTTCGACCCGGCCTAGCCTACAGTGTACACCTTGATAATTGATTAGGTTAAGTCGTGATATTTTCGTTAGTTTTAACGAAAATATTATGTCAAAATTGAAGTCTGGCAACTGGCAAAAAGTCTGGGGTCCGGGATAACAGGAAAGTACCTTCTTTTGTAAAATCGAGGAAATGCAAGTGGTCCGTAAATTTACAAAAATACCACAGCCATAAAAATTTTGAGCTTCACACCCAAGGACAGCGAGACCAAATTTGTGAAGCTGCACTCAAAATGTAAGTGTTTCGTAAGCTTAAAGTAAATGTTAAGTTCTCACTGTCTTTAAACCGTATGTTCAAAAGGTAGGATGAGTGCTAATTTTGTGCAAAATTTGTTTTTAAAACAAAAAAGCTTTGCCATCAAAAAGCAAGGACTAGTCTAAAAAATGCGTCCTGCAGAAAGTAAAATCTTTTTTGTGTGCATAATAGATGCTAGAAAGAAGGTGAATGTATTGTCTATTGTGCAGAAACATATATGAAAGTGGAGACTGGCCTACTGACTTTATGAGAGTCTCTATGATTACTATCCCCAAGAAACCAAGAGCCACCAAGTGTTCAGAATTTCGAACCATAAGCTTGGTCAGCCATGTATCAAAAATAATGCTAAGAATACTAACCAGAAGACTAATGAACAGAGCTGAGCAATACATTGGAGAGGATCAGTTTGGATTTAGGTCAAAATGACGAACAAGAGAAACTATTGGTATTATGAGAATGATGGGAGAGAGAGTGCTGGAACATGATCAGGAAATGTTTGTTTGTTTTATTGACTCTGAAAAAGCTTTTGACAGAGTTCAATGGAGGAAACTAATGGAAATATTGAAGAATATTAATGTTGATTGGAGGGACCGTAGGCTGATAAAAAATCTATATCTTGGGCAGACTGTGAATGTTAGAGTTGCAGGAGGAGAATCGGAACCTGGATTGGTTGGGAGAGGGGTCAGGAAAGGATGCTCCCTGTACCCCGTGTTATTTAACATTTATGCGGAAACAATGATAATAGAAGCACTCTCAGATCTGGAAGAGGGAATCAGAGTGGGAGGTAAATTGGTCAAATCTGTAAGGTTTGCGGATGACAAGGCATTTGTTTGTAGTACTGAGGAAGGACTGCAAAGAATGGTCAATAGCTTGACAACAACGGCGGAAGAATTCGGAATGAGAATTAATGAGACCAATACAAAGGTAATGAAAATTGCAAGAAGGAAAGGAGCACAACTGAACCTAACGAGAGGAAATCGAACCTTAGAAGAAGCTGAGCAGTTTAAATATCTGGGAAGTTTATTAACCAACAATGGAGATTGCAATAAGGAAGTAAGATCTAGAATTGGTATGGGTAAGGTAGCCTTTGAGAGACAGAAAAGACTACTTAAAGGTAAACTCGACTTGAAGCTGAAGAAAAGGTTAGTAAAAAGCTTGATATGGAGTGTGGTACTGTATGGAGCAGAAACATGGACATTGAAAACAACTGAGAAGAAACTCCTGGAAAGTTTTGAAATGTGGATTTGGAGAAGAATGCTAAAGATAAGCTGGAGGGAACACCAAAGTAATGAGGAAGTACTGCAACAGGTGAAGGAGGAAAGAAGACTCATTAACGTGATAAGAGAAAGACAGAAGAAATGGATCGGACATGTGTTGAGAGGAGAAGGATTGTTGAAGGAGGTGATAGAGGGTAGATATGAAGGTAGAAGGCCGAGGGGAAGGAAAAGGAAAGCAATGCTGGATGATTTGAAGGCAGGCAAGAGCTATCATAAGACGAAAAGGATAGCTCAGGATAGAACACTGGCGGGACACATGAGTTGGACCTGCCTGATAAGCAGAACACGATGGATGGATGGAATAATATACCTTAAAAAGAACAAGACAAGAATAACACACACACACACAAACACACACAACACACACACACACACAAAACCAATTTGGTGTTAAAAATTGAAAGATAAAAAACAAAAAATATTTAGCGACAATTTTTTTAAAGTATATATATATATATATACAGTGGTGTAGTGCTGTGGGAGCGCGTGGGAACGGCGTTCCCTTACTTTTTTTGGTAGACGGAACGGCGTTCCCTCACTATTTCAAATAAATCCGAATTTACAAATCTCTAACGTCATGAAATTTTAATTCCCACCCCTAGAAGAAATATGAGAAAGAATCATTAACTGCTTCATTTCTTTTAGCTTCGACTGAGGCAATGCTAGCCTATAAAGATCTGGTGAAACAGTCACCACGGCGTACCAGTTGTTAACTTTTTTTTAGTTAATCATTCCAGTTGTTAGCTATTTTTATTGATCGTACTGGATGTCATATATCTAATGACACTGGAAATACTGCATCTTCATCCTTGGAATATATCCTAATATCCAGTGCATATGACCTCAAAATATCCCTGAAATTAGTCAGATTTCAAAAGATTTCCCGGGGGGCTTACAGTGCCCCCGGACCCCCAGCTGTATGGGCTCGCCGCGCTCGCCATTGTCCCCCCCGCATCTGAGTAACACTTCCAAAATGCGTTCCCTCACTTCTTTATTTAGCACTACACCACTGTGTATATATATATATATATATATAAAACAGCATACATACTAAAATATACATGCTGAAACCAATGAGAAAGAGTATATATACACAAAGCTATGTCAGTATATCTTAACATCACATGACCTAGTGGAAGTTGCTGTTAGCATGTTCTTCCTGATTAACATAAAATTTATATGCATGTAATTACTCTCATTTATGAAAATAAACTGAAATTGTATATATTGGCATTTCCTCCAATACATGGCGCCACGTGCTTCAATTAAATTATTTTTAAGGAATAAGTTCCAAAAAGTATTTCATCAAACATCACCTGCGGGCACTTGCTCGATGAAAGAATTTCCTATATCTTCATAAAAATTCTAGTCTCAGTGTACATGTTAAAAGCCACCGCTATTTTTTTTTTAACGCCAACTTTGAACTTTTAACGGGCCCATTAGGTAAACCTGCCGTGCTGAGGCCTTCGATCTCGGTAATTGGGGGCCTGCGGCCCCCCAATTACTGGTGAGTCAATTACTCGGTCAATAAACTATAGAAAAAAACGCAGTCATGAAAACTTTAAGCTTCACAAATCTTGATACAGTGGGTTCGGATGTGAAGCTTAAGATTTTCATTGCTGCGTTCTTTTCTATAGTTTTATTGACCGAATAATTGAACTCTCAGTAATTGTCAGGTCAATTAGTCGGTCAATAAAACTATAGAAAAGAATACAGCAATGAAAATCTTAAGCTTCACATCTGAACCATTGTATCAAGCAATGAAAATCTGAATGCATTAGAGTAAAACGTTGAAACAAAGCAAAGCGCATTTATATCTATGTTCAGAATCGCTTAATACCTTTCAATCTTTCAAATGTTCCGCGCGATGATTTCTCATTTTACGTAGAGTGTAGACGTGCAATTTAGAGCTCTGAAGAACAAGAACAACAAAGTGAACATTTTTCAGATAAGAAAAGTCACTGAAAAGGCTACTTTCTTCGCAGTTAATGACGAAGCGGAATTCAGATCACTTGAAGAACTGATTTGAATTGTTTTCAAAACTTGGATTCACCGTTTGTTTTAGAAATTTGCAAAATTTTAGCAAGATTTTAACAAACAAAGTCTATGGCAGAAACCATTAAGACAGGATGTATGGGGACAGTTATTAAAGAGGAGCCTTCTGTAAGTGCAAGGGGAAGAATAGTTAAATTAGCTGAAAAAGCAAAAGGATACAATAAAACAGAAATAAATTTAATAGGAAACATGACAAGAGAAGGAGACAAAACAGTGGATGATAGTGACATATCGATGACAGAGATAGGCCAGGGCCTAAAGAATGGATCAGACAGCCTATTACCTGAAGATGAAATTAGTGAATTGATTAATGTAAGCTTTCAAAATGGGGAAAACAAGTTTTGGACCTCAACACAGATAACAAGTTGTAATGATGGCAATTGGGAAGAAGAAGAAGGCTGTCAGATCTGTGGCGGAGAAATCCTAGGGAAAAGTGTTTCATGTGATAAATGCAAAAGACGGTCATGCTGGAATTGCCATTATCTTAATAAAACAAAAATAAAGTCAATTCAGAGCAGGGAATCAATAGAGAGCTTATTTTGGTTTGTAAAAAGTGTGTGAGACATCAGACATGTCACACAAGATTGGATACAGAGAGATGAGAGAAACCTAGAACAACAAGATTGGGCAGAAAAGGAGGGAGACACAGTAATAAAACTGAAGGAACAGTTACTTGAGGAATCAAGGAAAGTATGCGAGTGGTATAAAGAAAAATATGAAAAATGTAGGGGAGAACTGGTTGATTATCAGGCAAAATCAAAGGAAATAAGTAAAACCAAAGATAATGAGCTAAGAAAAATACAAAGAGAAGCAGGAAATTATAAGGCTAAATTAGAAAATGAAATAATGGAAAGAATGGATGGAAAGAGAACAATTAATAATCTAAATGAGATGGTAATCAGTTAAAGGAAACTAATAGCGAATTACTGGATGAAGTATATACAGTAGAGTGAAAGGTAAAAAGAAGGCAGAAGAAAGAACAATCTTGAGGATAGGGGCGATGAATAGAATCAAATGCATGGAGGAGTTAACTGTAGAACAAATAAATACAGCAGGGATGAGGCAAAAAAAAAAAGAAATGGACAATGCTAGCATCAAAGAAAAAAAAGGGAAGAAAATGAAACAAGAAGGGATGAAATTGACAAAGAAAGAGTCGTAAATGAGAGAAGGCTTACTGTATGTAAATATTATACTAGAGGATATTGTAGGAATAGAAACTGTTGGTTTGCTCATAAGGACTGCAGGTACTTTATCAATAAAAAGTATTGCCCATACTATGGTTACTGTAGATTTAGATGTTATGCAGAGGATAACAGAAAGGAGCAAGGATATAATGCAAACAATAGATTAGTATTAGAAAACAAGACAAGGGAAATAGAGCAGTTAAAGGAGGAGGAAATTTACAGGTATGAAAATTATCATAATAACCAAGGATATAGAAGTGGAGATAAAAGATGGAATGGAAACTATAATTATGGACAATACAAACAAAATAGAGGAGGGTATGTTATGTCTAGGAATAGCAATTAGGGTGAAACGAGCTCACAAGAAGTAGGAAAAAGAATGGATTTTTTAGAACAATTGTTGTACCAAAAATTAAGCAAAATGGAGGGAGCTATAGAAAGAAAGGGTGTATACCAACAAACTCAAGAGGACATTCAGCCAAGTTATTGGAATCAGATGATGGGAGGACAACAAGTGGGACAAGAAGAAATGAGAAGTCAAGGGGCCAGGGGATCTTATGTGAATGCACAGATACCAGGAGTAACAGCACAACCAATGCAATGCTGACTGCAGGAAGTGGGACCAATGTAAATTGGAGGAAAGGAAAAATAACGACAAAGAATACAATAAAAACTCGGAGACTTATGATAAATCGCAACAAGTTTAAAATGTTCTCAATTTACTATGTTAATATAAGGGGGCTTACATCAAAAACTGCATCACTACAAGAAATCATTGATGGAAAAAACCAAAAGTAGTATGTAGAACAGAATCATATGTAAAAGAAAATGAAAAAGTACAATTGAAAGGATATAAATATTTTATACTAAAAGTGAGGAAGGTAAAGGAGGAATTGTAGTATTTGTGAAAGACGACATATTAAACTTCTGTTGTGAGGTGAAAAGAATTCATGACTCAAGTGAAGAAATGTGGATATTAATTAGCAATGGAAGAAACAAAATCAGACTTGGAGTCATATATGCACCGCGAGAATCGAGAAACAGTATTGAAATATTCAAAAACATGTATAACTATTGAAAAACAAATAAGAAAAGCAGAGACAAGAGAAGAAAAAATACTCATATGTGGGGACTTTAACTGCAAAAGAGGAAAGATAATAGTAAATAATAAAGATGAAGTTACAAAATCAGGTAAACTCCTCATCAATTTAATAGTCAAAAGGTCTAACACTTCTTAATTCTAACAATTTATGTAAAGGACTTTGGACAAGAAGGGAAGGAGATCCCAAATCCTTATTGGACTATTTAATTATTAAGCAGGAAGATGATTCACATGTAAAGGAAGTGTATATAGATGAAAAGAAAATCTGGACCCCTTATAGAGTAACTGATAAAATTACTTACAGTGACCACTGTGCAATGATGTGTACTATTAACTGGTATGAGGCAGCATGTAAAGTAAATCAGCAAAAGGAAAAAATGATAATAGAAAAAGGACTAAAGAAATTTAATAGATTAACTCAGGGGGCGGGCCTCATATTTATAAAGTCCCTATCTATTTCAGTGAAAACGTAGCAAAAAGGGTAAAATTCAATAACAATATAATAGAAGGTATACATTTAATGAATACTTAAGCATGTGATTCTACATGAGCACCATCAGTATCTCTACAGAGTTCGAATCTATCAGCAGCATTGCGGAACACATTTTGGAGCATGACAGGGGTTATTTTTGTAACTGCTGTTACGATACGAGCACGTAAATCTTGCAGATCTGTAACCCTCGCTTGATAGACGTTTGATTTCATAAAGCCCCATGCAAAGAAATCCAAGGGCGTTAGGTCAGGAGATCGAGCCGCCCAGAGCCTGTTGCCTCCACGTCCGATCCACCGATATGGAAATCGTTCATTTAGGTACTCCCGAACAATGTTTGCGCAATGACAAGGTGCCCCATCTTGTTGAAAGACGACGGTGTTTAAAATGCCATCTGAATGAAGCTGGGACATCTACGTGCTCGTATCGTAACAGCAGTTACAAAAATAGCTCCTGTCATGTTCAAAAATGTATTCCGCAATGCTGCTGACAGATTCGAACTCTGTAGAGATACTGATGGTGCTCATATAGAATCATATGCTTAAGTATTTATTAAATATATGCCTTCTATTATATTGTTATTGAATTTTACCCTTTTTGCTACGTTTTCACTGAAATGGATAGGGACTTTATAAACACCCTGTATATGGGAAAACAAAATTGAAGAAATAATGGAAGAATGTAAGACACTTATTAAGTGGAAGAGAGTACCAGAAAATATAATTGTAAAGAAATTAAAAAGATAAAAAGAATTTATAAGAAAAGAAGTTATGACTGGAATAATAGTGAAGAAGAAAAGAAGAAAGCGAGAACGCGAGTGAGTTTGATAGAGGAGTGGATGATAAAGAAGGAAAAAATCAAAAATCAAAAGAAAATAATTAAGACAATGGAACGGTTAAAAGGAAGAGGAGGACTGGATAATGGAACATTTTAGAAATTTAAAAAGGATATGGACAGAAATACAAAGGTGGAACGAGGAGCTTTAAAAATAGAGAAGGAAAAATTGTAGAAGAAACTAGTGAAGCAGTGAAAGTATATGAAGATTTTTACCATGATCTACTTATTACAAATAAGGCAGAAAATAAGGAAGAGAAAAAAGCTGAAGAGATTAATAAACTACACCAGAAAACTATTAAAGCTGTAGTAGAGGATAGACATACCATAAATAGCATTACAAATGAGGATGTTGAAAATGTTATTAGAAAGTTAAAAAATAAGAAGTCAACAGACCAACAAGGATGGAGCAATAGTATAATGAAGAATGCTGGATGGGATGTAATAAGAAGTCTGACAAAACTATTCAATGTAATTCTTAAGAATTACAATATCCCAGAACAGTGGAACAATATGAAAATAATATCAATTTACAAAAGCGGTGATAGATTGGACATAGATAATAGGAGAGGGATATTCATAACAAGTATAGTTAGTAAAATTTTGAGAAAGTTAGACTAAATAAGAAGAGAAGTGACTGGAATCGGGAATTAATTATGTACCAATGTGGAGGAATAGAAGGGAAATCAACAACAGACCACATATTAACGATGAATGCAATAATTGACTATAATAAATATCTAGGTAACAATACATATGTTCGGTTTGGGGATGCTGTAAAATGTTTTGACTTGCTAGAGTTGAAGGACTGCATCAAAGAAGCATCAAAAGTAGTAGGCCCAGAAGAAGCACAACTAATACACAACTTAAACAAAAATGGCACAATACAAATAAAAACAAATTTAGGTGACACAAGACCAAGAAATATAGAAGAAGTAGTCAAACAAGGCACGTCTCTGGGACCCAGACTGTGCTCAGTGGACACAGAGTAAATAATATGGGTACATGCCTGACAAGAATAAGGGAAATAGAAATTCAATCATGTATATTTATGGATGATATAATGCAGGCATCAAGTAACTTAGGAATAATAGAAAAAGCAATTAATAATTGTAGATCAATGGAAATACTACAAAACTTACATTTAATAATAAAAAAGAGAAATCAGCAGTAATGATAATAAATGTGATGAGAAGAAAAGTACCTGAAATGAGAACAATTAACAAAATGAAAATGGGAAGTATAGAACAAGTGCAAGAATACAAGTATTTGGGACAATAGTTCAATAACAGAGGTGATCACCAAACACATATAGAAAAGAAGGAAAGTAAGATAACCATAATAGTACCTCCAATATTTTATGGAATGGAAACATGGACGAGAACAAGGACAAAGGATACTGAAGAAGTGGAACAAATGCAGGGAAGAATTCTAAGGGAAATAACAGGAATAAAATGTAGTACCTCCATATTGGGGATTATTAGCTGAATTAGGAATGTGGCCAGTCAAAGAAAAAATTGGATACCAGAAGATAATGTTAATGAACAATATATTAAACTCAACTCAGGATAGGTTAATTAAAATGATAACCGAAGATCAGTTGAAAAATCCATACCCAGAATGTTGGGCAGAGGAAGTGGCAGAAATGTGTTAATTATATAAAGTAACATTAAAGGACTTGAAAATGATGAAAATAAGTGAATTAAAGAAAAGGGTACGACAAAAAAATAATGAATATTTACAGGAAAAACTAATAAAGAGGAAAACTAAAATGAAAAAACTAAGATTTATTGATGAATTTAAAAGAAAATCATATATTGAAAATATGAAAGAAAATGATATGAAGATTATAATGGAAATCCGATTAAATATGGTAGAGGTGAAAGAAAACTATAAAGGAAAATATAAGGACATGAAGTGTAAAGTATGCGGGAGAGAGAATGATACGACAGAACACTCTTTTCATTGTGAAAAACTAAGAAACATAGTGGGGGAGATGATGGGGGTAGAAAATATTAAAAAACCAGAAAGTATCAAAAATTATATTGTAAAAATAATGGAAATTAGAAGAAGATTTTGTTGTTGTTGGTTAGCCGATCAGCCCACCCTGATCGAGCACGCCGGCGGCACGCAGGTAACCGATCGCCCTCTCCGGAGTGGACCAGAGGTTCAGCGCACTAGTGATGTTGTGTTGTGTTCGTTGTTGTGCTAGAGCAGTACAGTCTGTCATAATGTGTTCAATTGTTTGTGGTGTGTCCTGGCACAGGTGGCAGGTGTCGTCTGTGGAGTTGTCTAGTCTGTATTTATATGTCTGTAAGTTGGGGTGATGTCCACATCGGAATCGTGCTAAGTTAACTCGACAGCATTCGGACCGAGTCGTGTCAGTGCTTTGTGGGTTAGGTGTGTGTGTATGTGTTTTCTGTACTGTGTGATGTCTGTGGGGCGTGGTATGGTATGGAGTATTTGGTTATAATGTCTCTCTGGTGTTACCTTAATGGCGCGAGGTGTTGGTGCATGATTGTACATGTAGTGGCAAGGGTGTTGTGGGTTAGTTGTCGCTGCTGCCATGAATTGTGTTCCCCTCATGTCTAAATGTTCCCTAACTTTCAGTATTTTTGTTTCTGTGTGCAGCTGTTCTATTGGTGTTGTTTGAGCACATCCTGTAATGATACGAAGTGCGTTGTTTTGTATTGTCCGTAAGGTGTTTATGTGTGTGTTCGAGATAATGGGTGCCCAGCATGGGCTAGCATAGTCCATAACTGAGCGAATATATTGTTTGTATATGAGTGATGTTGTTTCCTGCTGATGTCCAAAGTTTGTGCCTGTTAGTACCCTAAGCGTGTTAAGTCTTGACGTACATTTGTTTTTAATGTCCTGAATGTGGTTTGCAAAAGATAATGATGTGTTGTATGTGACCCCAAGTATTTTGGTCCTGTGAGTGTGTGGAATGTTCGTGTTGTTTAGTGTAATCTGTGGAGTTATCTGGTGTTCTTTTGTGTTGCTTGTTAGCAAGGTGATGGTTGATTTTGTGGGCGCTACTTTGAGCCTATTGTGTGTGAGTCAGTCTTGTATACTGTTTATGTATGTTTGTAGGTTATTTGTAGCGGTGTCGATGTTGTTGTGGGTGGATGTTAGAGTGATGTCATCTGCATATGATGATAAGGTAAACTTGTTATCTATGGGTGTTGGAATACCATGCATGTATAAGTTGAACAGTGTTGGTGAGAGAACAGAGCCTTGAAGGACCCCGTTCGGAAAAAGCTTGTTTTTGGATGACTTGCCATTAAATGTGACATGTGAGTATCTTCCTGAAAGATAGTTGCTCAGCCACCTTTTGGTATTATTGTGCATGTTTGTGTTGAATATTTTGTTTATGAGAGGGAAGCGTGGGATAGCATCAAATGCTTTACTAATGTCTATTGTTGCTAATAGTGTACGTTGAGCTGGTCGTCTGGAGTTGATGCCATCCATGATGTGCTGCGTGAGGTTAGTGAGTAATGTCGTGGTTGAGTGGTGAGGCCTGAATCCATGTTGAGTAGGCGATAGTGGTATGTGTGGGTTGGTGATTTGTAAGATTAGTCTTTCTGTTACTTTGGAAGGTGTGCATAGTAAAGTAATGGGTCTATAGGAAGCTGGTTTTGTTGGATTTTTGTTTGGTTTGAGTAGTGTAATAATTTTACCTTGTTGACAGTAAAGGGTTAAGTACATAATAGGAGATACATTGTAGAGGCTCTGCACCGGAAACGTGTGCTGATCCGCAGGATCAAGTGAGCGATTTCTGGAACCTGGAACCCTCCTCTCAAATAATAATAAATACATGGTGTCTACAGACGCACAGACAGAACTGCCTTTTAGCAGTATAGAAGATTAGTATGCACACAAAAAGGAGTTTTGTTTTTAAAACAAAAGGGCGTTTCCAACAAAAAGAACACATGGACTAGTCTGAAAAACGCGTCCTGCAAAAAGACAAATCTTTTTTGTTTGCTACTGAGGGGAGTGAGGTTAAAAGAAGGGAAAAGGAGAAAATAACAAAATTTTATATTTTTAATATTTGAATCATAAATTATCATCCTATTTTCAGTTATTTTCCTGTTCTGTAAGTTTACAATTCTTTGTATCTTAACCTAGACTTAAGCAAGTGTAGGGCCATATGATAAATGTTTTTTAGTTAAATTTTTCACAAGGCCTGATATAAATAGTACACTTTAAATATGAGGCTGGGCTTTATCTGCTTTCATACAGTCGTTTGTGATTTATTCCATCCTTAGGCTGAGTTAATCACTTCACTTAATGCACCGAATTTGGCTTCTTTTAGGGAAAATTTGAGGATTTGTCTCGGGATAATGTTAGGTCCCAAATTTTAAGGGCCTATTCAAATTTCCCTTACAACAGCATTTCCATACTTCTTGGCTCCCAACAGAGTTCCCAGCTTCATGATTTTTAGATCTTATCATTTATTAAATTTTGGTCTCACCAGAAGTTGAGGGAAGGAAAACATTCAGACAGCTCAATTTATAAGAACATCAGAAGCATAAGAATAAATCAGAGGTATACAGACCCCTCTAGGTTATTCCTGTTCAAAGTAAGGATCAACCCACCCCAAATACATAATACAATATTTTACTCTATTAGTACTATAACTGTACAAAAATCCCAGTTATTTATAAAGTTTCTCCTGAAAATAGGCCTCATATTACTCTTAAATCCATTAGATTGTGTCATTCAAATGTAAGAACCGATTAACCTAATAAGCTATTAACAAGAACCCCCTTTTTATACTAGTCAAATTGGGTTGTGTTATAACCGACTTAACTAACTTTTGTACTATTTACAAGATTTTTCTTTGATTAAAAATTTCATAAAGTTCTTTCTTAAAAGTATCAAAGTACCACATTCACCACTGTAGTTGGTTAGTCATTACAAAAGTCCATCACTCTAAAACTGAAGAAATATTTACGCAGAGCTAATCTACAAGTCTTACAAAAATTTTTTATTAGGAACTATAGTTCAATTGTTAGTTTCTAATGAAAATAATAGTTTTTATATATCTACCCTTTCTATCCCTCAAACATATTGAATAGTTCAATCAGATCATCCTTACTGCGTCTTCTTTCAAAGGAAAACATTTTTAATTGCTTCTCACTCTGACAGTGAACTATCATACTAAACAAATATCTCGCTCTTCATATCATTGTTGGCGACAATACACCTTTTTTCATTATAACAAACAATGAAGAAGTTTACTGTTATTTTCTTATAGAAAATACCAGTCTACAGTATGTGAGGCATGTAAAATAACTCGTAATTAATATTCTATCATTACATCCTTTTTTACCATACTATCACTAATTTCCTGTGTTTGGTTTGGAGGTTTATAAAATGCATTTATTCAAATGTACTCTTTACTTGGTACACAAATATCATCCCATGCTGATTCTACTTTATTGCCTGATTTAATACCATCATTCTGAACTGGAGTTAATTCATTCTTAATATAGCAGACCAAGCCCAACCCACACTCAAACTTATTTTACAATGTTGGCACCAGTACACCTTTCTGTAAACCTCATGATGCATCTACTGAGTGAGCAGTCACTTTCTTCCTAGAAGAACTTTTTATGACACCTATGACATGCTTACTCCAAATACTTTTCATTCTATGGTAATAAAAACCCACTCCAATAAACAGAGTTTATTTCCACAATAGTTTCGATGCCCACTGGCATCCTCTTCGGGTGTATCCACCCAAAGAGGATGCCAGCCTTTCTTTTATTTACATTCAATATTTCAAATACAGCAACCATTTGACTTCTTTAGGGAGAAATTGTCTGAAGCTAATGTTAGGTCTCAAATTTTAAGGGTCTATTGTAATTTATCTTAAACTGACATTTCCGTAATCCTTGGCCCCCTATCAGAGTTCCCAGCTTCATGACTTTTAGATCTCATCACTTATCAATTTTTTTCTCATTTTTGTGCGATTTCTTAAACTTAAAACAAATCAAGGCCTCACATTGTCTCTCATCCCACTTATGGTATTATAACTAACAATATAACTCTTAAGATGACTTCCACACTTAGTAATTATTTCATTACAAAAACAAATCAATCTAGAGAAAATACATAACAATTCTTTAATAACAATATTTAGTAAAATCAGAAGCTACGTATGCAGATTCAACTTATTGACTTGCTGTATGCTCTTGTGAAATTCTATGAACTATGACCACAAAGTGGTCAACATCTTCTCTTGACTCATCTTCTTCAATTATGCCATGGAATGAACTTCAACAGCTAGATTAATTAGAATGAAAACATCTCATAGTCTTCTCAAAATTCTTTTCATTGGTGAACCCGTCTTAGGGGATTCATCTAATATTTTTCGCTCACATCTACAAATACAGTACAGTAATCCCTCTCTTTACGGAAATTTAATTTACGGAATTTTGCTGTAACGGAAATGATTAATAAGAGAATAAAATTCAGTATAACGGAAGTAAGATTCGTTATAACGGAAATTTGAGTCTAAAAAACACTAACTCAGTCACTAAAATATCTAATCTATTCTAATTTTAAACAGGCAGTGACTCGTGCTCACCACAACCTTCCCTCCAGTCCTCTCTCCCCTCTCTCCCACCGCCTCACACGTCTCCATTGATAGACACCCTTATTCTTACTTTTTCTCACTTTATTATTAAGCACTATACAAATATAATATATAGTAATAATATACAGAGTATTTTACAATGTACAAAGTTTTTTGCGTTATTATGTGCATGTGTTACATTGCAGAGTTAAGATTTTGTTTCGTAGGAACGTATCTCCAAATATATAATGGGAGTCTATGCGAAAATAGGATTCGATATATGGAAATCAGCTTTACGGAACGATTTTACGGAACGTAACCCTTCCGTAAAGTGAGGGATTACTGTACTGTAACACAATAACATAGGCCAAACATATACTGTATTCTCTAAATGTATCTTTGATAAAACCAATGAAAATTTAAACTTTACAAAAAAGAGTAGAAAAAATATCACTGAATCTTTTGAAATGACAAAGCTTTACCAAAAAAGTGGAGTCACCTAACTCACACCTGAGAATATTTTGTTTCAGTCTATAATATTTTTTCTACTTAAATTATTCACTCTTACAATGAACTGTTATACGAAACAAATATTCCTCTTGCTACATTTACTATTCAATCAGTTTCATCCAAAAAAGATTTTTATTACACCTATGACTTGCTTGCCCCTCTTCACTCTAAGTACTTTCAACTTTAAATATACTTCTTGCTCTTGATCAAACACTTCAAATACTTAATTTCTTTCGCATCCTCCCAACTTTCACCTTTCTCTACAAAAGTACATACCAACTCTTATCCTTTCTCAAAAAGAACCTTTCTTTTATTTACATTCATCTTCAATAATCTTTCATATACGAGTACATCAATAAAATTTGTCGCTTCTCACCCTAATTCATTCTCTGATTCATCCAGAAACAAAACAAAATTATCACTATGTCCTAAAGTAACAAAATCATGGTTACTAATTTTCAAATAGACCTAGGTATCATCCCTATAGGAACCTATTCTGCAGTATGTCACGTACAAAGTAGCATGAAGCTAGACTAGACTATGAGAAATCATTTCATAGGCTTAAATCTGATTTTTAGTAATCATATTTAACTTGAAAAAGTTTTAATCTCTTTGATTATGAAAACAAATCTTTTCACACTTTATGATCTTGCACCCAAATTCAGGATTTTATACACAGATTGTACAGACAATTTTTAAAATCTATTCAAAATATAAAATATGACTACTTAAAATTTTACAGGAAGATTTTTAACTAGTCCTACTTAAAGTATAAAATTTTATACCAAGATGTTTTGGAATTTATACTATAAAATCAGGAAGGATTACTCAGCCACAAATTTTTATTTTTATAAATAGTATTAAAGAACTGTTTCTTCTATAACTGAAAAGTACTTTTTAAGAGTCTTTACTCAGTTTTTCCATGTTCCCTTTACAGTATTAATGTTCGGGGGTAAAAACTTTCTTCTACCTTCTAACCATGTTGCTTCATCTGTGATTTCTTTATAGAATAACTTTTCAGTTCATTTATTTCATCTGAGGCAAACTAAAGAGTTTGCTATAAATTTGCAACTGTAACATGATTAGATGCAAGAAAGATCTAAATATTCTTAAAGGTATGATATTTTCCTGGAATTAAGTTCTGAATGTATTATTGAAAGTGGAACTGTGAGATGGGCCTATATATCAAAAGCTCAAGATCCAGACCTCATTACATTTTTATGAACAATGTGAATCCATCTCGTCTTATTGAGCTTAAACGAGATTGGACTAAACCCATGGGCGTTTTTAACATAGGGGCAAGCGGGGCACGGCCTCGACGGGCCTCCCTTACCCTGGGCCCTTTTGTCTAATTTTGAAGACACGTTTGTAACTTGTTAGACTAGGCGCAGAAACACGTTCTAGATCACTGATCATTACTCCATGGTTCTTTAATCTTGAATGTAGTTTGAACAGACATGTTAACCATTATGTGAGCACATTTGGGTCTTTTCCAAATGGACGACCCCACGGGATTTAGCTGAAAATTTGTATACTAATAAATTTCTATATTCTAATAACGAAAGTGACATTATTTTCCTGAGAAATAGGCGCAACATACGAAACAAATTGCATTTATATGCGCACTAGTTACGAGGTTGCTGTGTGGCCCCCGGTTAATTGAGTGCCCGGTTAGGTAAATTGAATGGACGGTTAGGTCAACTGTACGCCCTTGACGATTGGTTAAGCAGTGATATTTTCGTTAAAACTAACAAAAATATCATGACTTAACCTAACCAATCGTCAAGGACGTTCAGTTGACCTAACCGGGCATTCAATTGACCTAACCGGGCATTCAATTGACCTAACCGGGCATTCAATTGACCGGGGGCAACTCGCAAGTATATAGATCACAGCACTCCATTATCATATGCTCACACTACAACAATAATATTCAGACTAAACTAAGTCTAAACAGGCAACAAATAAACATTAATAACAACAACAAAAATTACTGTTTATGCAAGTTCGTATGGAGAAAAAGGTATGCAAATGAAGATTTATTTATTAAAATATTAAATATTGCAAATTTTAATAAATAAAGGATATTATCTGCGTTTTGTGTTGTAAAACCCACTACATAACACTACATAATTTAGATAACGGTCATGCGCCATGGAAACTAGTGCGCATATAAATGCAATTTTTTCGTATGTTGCGCCTATTTCTCCAGGAAAATAATGTCATTTTCGTTATTAGAATATAAAAATTTATTAGTATGCAAATTTTCAGCTAAATCCCGTGGGGTCGTCCATTTGGAAAAGATCCGCACATTTTATTTCACAAAATTTACCATTAGGCTATGTTTAGTCATTTACCTTCCTGTGAAGGTAAATGTCTAAACATAGCCTAGTATTTAATCATTCGTTATAATTGGTTACTATAATTCTTCTGCTCTATATATTTGCATCCTGAATAAAGTTTACAAAAATCAGTGCTGTTTGTACTTTTCTTAACTTTGGTTGAAATAACTTTACTTAAATATGTAATAATTAGTGAAAACATTAAAGAGTTTTTCGAGAACTTCCACTAAGGAAAACTGGTAAACGGAGCCCGGGCCCCCTGTGGCATAACTTGCCCCGACCAATTCAAAACTTTAAATACGCCCCTGACTAAACCACAAACTACTGGGTAAAAACATATAAAGCCTAGCCCCATATTTAAAGTGTACAATTATGCAGGCCTTGTGGAAAATTTGACCAAAGAACTTTTATCACATGGCCCTACACTACCTAAGTTTAGATTAAGATACAAAGAATTGTGAACTCACAGAACAGTAAAAAACCTGAAAGTAGGATGATAATTTATCATTCATATATATAAAATTTTAAAATAAATTTATAAAAGTTATTTACCCAAAGTATGAAGCAGCTGGACTGTCAAGAGCAAAAATGGTATTTACAGTATTTACAGTAACTTAAGAATGCATTGTTTACCTGTACCTGTATACACAAACTATTAAGCGAGTTTGGGGCTGGGAGATGGGTTGTACGCGCTGTGTGTGTGTGAGGGCGATAAAAAGGATGCCTTCAGAGGGTCCGTGGATGACTCACCTTGGCATCGGTCGTCGTATATGAGAAAATGTATTATATTTTCTTTTATTGAGCAAGTCTTGTTTGCACAAGTGTTGAAAAAAAGATGAGATCAGAGGGTCCTTCACATGGCTCACCTTGGCATTAGTGATCATATACAGTATATGTATACATGTGGGTTAAGTTAGTTACTCTTGGGGAAGCATGATTTAGGCTCCGCCCACAATTATGTCAGCTGAGTGGAGAGGGTAGCCTCTCACTCTTGTCCAAACATACCCGTCGCGCGCACACGTTGTAGCCGCCCGCGTCCCGTCCAAGGGCAGCCGCGTTTGTTTGTTTGATAACACTAAAGTTTGTAGTATGACGTCAGGCACACATTTATTTTATTTTCACTTATCACCATTCCTTTATCTTATCCCCCCTTCTCCTTATCGTCCCCCACTCCCCCACCATGATATATTTTTATTTTTCACTTATCACCCCCATTCCTATTACTTCTTACCACCATCCTCCTTATCTTACACCCGATTCCCCTACCACCATATAGATATTTTTATTTACTCTCCCTTATCACCCTCCCTTTGTCTTCCCCCCACTCCCCAATTTCTCCCAATCCCCCACCACCATATTTTTATTTTCTCTTATCACCCTTCCATCCCCCCTTATCCCCGCTCATCAGTTACCCCTTATCACCCTTCCATCCTGCATTACCCCCACTCACCATTTACCCTTATTACCCCTCCATGCCCCTACTTACCAATTTTTTCATTCAGGAAGGAGGGGCCAAGGGTGAATGACACAAAAGCGCTCCTCCCCCCATAGAAGAAGAAGAGAGCCAAAATCAAGGTACAGGACTTTCGAAATGCCTGAACACTCTGAGTTTGAAAGATGAGAGGTCATAGACAGTGGGAAAGATGGAGTGAGGAAGGGTGTTCCAGAATTAACTGATTGAGTAGATGAAAGATTCTAAATACCGATTAATCCTTGCGTTAGAAAGTTGGACAGAAAAGGAATGAGAATGTGTCGAAAGTCAGGTACTGTGTGCTCTCCTTAAAGGAGGAGGCATGCAATTAGAGATTTCAGAAGTAAAGAGATAGTAAAGAGAGAATGAGGCAACATTGCGGCGAAGAGAAAGGAATTGAAGACAGTCAGTAAGAGGAGGGGAAATGATGGGAAGAAAAGCTTTTGATTCCACCCGGTCAAGTACGGCTCTGCGGGTTGAGCCACCTCACACATGAGACGCGTACTCCATACAAGTGCGGACAAGACCCCTGTACAGAGACAACAACTGAGCGGGGGTGAAGAAACTGTGGAGGCGCTACAGACACACCTAACCTCTTAGAAGCTGTTTTGAAAAGAGAGTATATGTTATCTTTCCAGGAAAGATCACGCGAAAAGAAAACGCCAAGAATGTTAAGAGAAGAGGAAGGATTGAGCTATGTATTGCTGAAGGGAAGGGGATATAGTCGTGTGGAAGAATGTGACGAGCAGACAGATGGAAGAACTGAGTTTTTGAGGCATTGAAAGCCACAAGGTTCTCTCTGCTCTAATCAGAGATGGCAGAAAGATCAGAGGCTAGATGTACCATAGTCGTCCTACGCGAATCATGGAGTGACTGTTGAAAGTGACGCTTTGCAAAGCAGGTGGAGAAGTGAAGAGTGGAATCATCGGCATAAGAGTGGACAGGACAGGAAGTGCGTCTTAATAGATCATTGATGAATAAAAGGGAAAGAGTGGGTGACAGGACAGAACCCTGAGGAACACTACTGCTGATAGTTTTAGGAAAAGAACAGTGACCATCTACAACCGCATCTATAGATCGACCAAAAAGGAAATTACAGAGGAAGGCACAGATAGAAGGAGAGAAACCGAAGGAGGGCAGTTTGGAAATTAAAGATTTGTGCCAGTCTTTCAAAATCTTTTGATATGTCCAGCGCAATATCAAAAGTTTCACCGAAATTCCGAAAGGGAGATGACCAAGAGTCAGAGAGATATGCAAGATGATCGGCAAGAAATCAAAGCAATTGGATCATACTGTAGTTGGAGGGTTGAGAGGAATAGGCTAAACAAGCGGTAGCTCGCTATTGCTCGCGACCATTGTACAACTTGACCCTCCGGGCGGGTAGCACTGTGATCCAGCTACAAAATTTAAAAAAACACCATTACCCCCATTACCCCCACCTCTCTCCCCCATTATCCCCACTCCCCCATTACCCCATACACAAAAGTAAAAAACGCCATTACCCCCATTACCCCCACCCCCTCCCCCCATTACCCCACCCCCACTCCCGAAATTACCCCACCCCCTCCCCCACTACCCCCGGGCGGGTAGCTGTATATGTCACAGTATATGTAGCAGTATATGTCACATATGAAAATCTTAAGATTCAGAAATCTTGACATAATGTGAAGCTCAAGATTTTCACGGCTGCGTTCTTTTCTGTAGTTTTATCGCGGTGCTGGGGCCTTCGGACCCAGTAATTGTGACCTAGGACCGAGAAACTTGACAGAGCACATCGGCAGCTCATGGGCTATCAGTTGGTGGTGGTTGCAGAATTTTCCGATGTGCCGTTTAGTCTGTGCACGGTTCCGAAGAAACGCGGACAGACACACAGACACACAGACACATTTTAGCTCAATAGTATATAGGATGAAAGCAAATTTCTAGCAGGAAGGAAAAGTACCACATGAGAGACAAAGACGAAACAGTTTGGCTAGGCAGGATGTCAGCACAGAAGCACAGTTCTTGAGAACAACAGGAGGAACACCATCAGGACCGTACGCCTTCCTGGAGTTGAGCACAGATAGGGCAGAAAGAACATGTTTGGAAGAGATTCTAATTTCAGGTATAATAAAGTCGGAGGGAGGAAGAGATGGAGGAAGAGCACCGGAATCGTCCATAGTTGAGTTAGAGGCGAAAGTCTGAGCTTAGAGTTCAGCTTTGTCAGGCGAAGAGACGGAAACTGAGTCGTCGGAATTGAAAAGAGGAGCGAAAGAAGTAAAGTTTTTGGAGGGGTACTTAGCTAGGTGCTAGAAAGAGCGAGAAGAATTAGAATTAGATAGATTTTATATTTTTGTTGGATGAATTTTTGGCGAGTCGAAGAACAGATTTTGAACAATTCCGGGCAGAAATTTCTGAGTGAGAGTCAGGAGTTGGATGGCGACTGTACCTTCTGAAAGACTCATCTCTGTTGCGGATAGCATTAGAACAAGTAAAGTTAAACCAAGGGTGTTTTGCATCAGTAGTAAGAACAGAATATGGAATGTACGCCTCCATGTCCGAGAGAATCGCCTCCGTGATGCGCATAGCACACTCGGAAGGGCCCCGGCCAAGGAAGCAGTAATCATTCCATGGGAAATCAGAGAAGTACTACCTAAGAACCTCCCAATCAGCGCGCCATAGTGCCAAAGGTGCCTCCTCTTGGGAGGATCCCAAGGCCGAATTGGAGTGATAGGACAGGAAACAGATAAAAGATTACCCCTTATCACCATCCTCCTTATCTTATCCCCCATCCCCCACTTCACCACCACTATATATATATTATATTTTTGTTTATTTATTTTTTCTCCCTCATCACCATCCCTTTATCTTATCCCCCTTCCTCCTTACCATCTCCCCACTTCCCCACCAACATAATTTTTTTTTCAATTTTTATTTTTCCTTATTACCCCCATCTCCTCGTCCCTACTCCCCCATTACCCTGAACCCTTCTCCCTTCTGACCATCCTCCTTATCTTACACCACTCCTTTCATCAAACCCATTGTTTACACAGCTGTGACAAAAAATTGTTTTTGCCTATTTTCCCCTCTTTTCCCTTATCACCCTTTCCTCTCACTTGGCACTGTCCTTTGGCACTGGCACACAACCCCCTCATACTCGATGCCACTATACTACTATGTGGAACAGAGGCAAATGAGGTATAAAAGCGATGCTAACAATGATATACAATGTAGTTCGAAAGCGTTCTGTTTTCACGTTTCGTGATTACCGACGTTACGTAAGGATGACTAAAATCAACTGCATTTGGGGAAAAATTCGGCAAATTTTTTTTCCTTGACAAGTTGTTTGTGCATTTAACAAGTCAGAAAAATGTTTCGTAAAGATTCTAAAAGTAATTTGGCATTATTTTAGAGAAAACTATTAAAAGGCCCAGTTATGGAAAATGGCAAAAAACAGTTTTTTTCATTTTCTTCTCTAATATTTGAACTCTATAGTCAGTATTTCTAAATAGGTGTTATATACACACACACACACAATATATATATATATATATACACACACACACACACACACACAGGGTGTTTCATAACATGTGGGACGCACTTTCAGGATGGATTTAGGACCTGAAACCAATTAAAAAAGTTTATATAAACATATGCCCGAAATCGCTGTTTCTGAGTTACAGCCCTTTTTGTGTTCCAGCAATTCTTTTCGCAAACAGTTTACAAACACTGCTTGCCGACAATGTTTGTGAGTGTGCACGAGACTTATTTCATGTGTGGCCTTGCCGATTGTAATGTTTCGTACACTCTATGACATGTTTCAATATCGTTGAGTGTAGAGCCATCAGTCAGTCAGAGGTGCATCGCGATGTTTCACTGTTCGTATTCGTAACTTCTTACCGCGAATAAGTGCAGCCCAGTGAAAAAAAAAACTTAAAAGTTTTTGTGCTATTCAGTGATAGTGGGCATTTGAAGTGAGGCTTATTCAAACAGAGAAATGGCAAACATGCATCTCATGTATGGATTTGCCGAGTGTAATGCGGCCGCAGCAAGACGTCTGTATGCGGAAAGGTTTCCGAATGGCGTCTGCCAGATAAGAAGACCTTTCAGAGAATAGACGAGCGTCTTGGTGATATAGAATCATTCAACAAGCGAGTTTCAGATGGTGGTAGACCAATCAGCGCCAGAACTGTTGAGTTGGAAGAGCGGGTCCTGAATCGCGTGGAGGAACATCCTGGTGTCAACACCAGAAGGATAGCAGCAGCAGAGGGTGTAAGATACAGAACTGTGTGGAGAATTTTACGGGAACAATAGCTTTACCCATATCACATTCAGAGAGTAGAAGGCCTTACTGAAGCTGATTTCCCACCACGATAGGCTTTTTGTACTTGGTTCCTTCAACAGTGTGCTCGCGATCCTCTTTTTCTATCCTCCTTGTTGTTTTCTGATGAGGTTGCCTTCACAAGAAATGGCGTGATCAATTTTCACAACACTCATCACTGGGCCGAGGAGAATCCGCATGCCATCATCCAGTCAAGGCACCAACAACAATTTAGTATCTACAGATCTACAGAAGATAAGGATAACAAAGACCCTAAGATCCACTTTAAGGTTAGCCCGAGAGAAAGAAGAAAGTAAGGGGTTAAAAGAAGTGAATAAGGGGTTAAGTAAGTAGCAAAACCTATCACTCGTAGGTTAAAATTCATTCAGAAAGAGAGAAAGAAAGACACCATCACCATCCGACTTATTGCCGACAACTTAATCGGTCCTTTTGTTTTGCCTGGAAGATTAACAGGAGAATCCTATTCCAATTTTTTAAGGAATGATTTAAGCGATTTACTAGATGAAGTTCCTCTTGGTGTCCGACATCGTATGTGGTTTATGCATGACGGCGCTCCGCCTCATTTTGATCGAGTAGCCAGAGACTATTTCGATGACCATTCCTCTGATAAATGAATAGGTCGTGGAGGACCCATTGCGTGGCCTGCTCCTTCCCGAACCTGAATCCGCTCGATTTTTACCTGTGGGGTCATCTGAAATCCATCGTTTACGTGACACCCATTGACAACGTTGAAATGCTTAGCCAACGTGTACACCAAGGATGCCAGAAGATCCGAGCAATACCTGGAATGTTTGAACGCGTCAGGCAATCTATGACGAGGCGTGTTCAGGCGTGTATTCGAGCACAAAGATATATATATATATATATATATATATATATATATATGATGAATAAAACCACGAAGGGAAAAGAAACACAAAGTGGTGCTCAAGCGCTTTCGTCTAATGACATCCTCGTCATAAATATTTTTCACGTGTCACTTTCGTGAAATAATTTTCATATATATATATATATACTGTATTATTTAAACATAGATGCTGTTAGCGATTATCCCTGATTTTACTTAAGTTTGCCCTGTTCCATAAAAAATGCAAGATAAAAAGCGGAAATTAATAACAGCTTTTATAAATTCGGTACTTCCTAACACTAAATAAAGATGGCATTTTTCCATTAGAGTACAAACTGAAAAAATGATAAATTATTTTGTTTGGCTTTAGAAATAAAAAAAAAATATCATTTGATATGAATGGTGACCTTATATAAGCGATAAGAATTGCCAGAATACTAGGATTATATACATACAGGGTGTCCGAAAAATCATGAAATATAGGAATTATGCTTTTTCAATGCGAAAATATTTATTTGCATTGAAAAGCAAAGTTCCTATTTTTTCCGACTTTTCGGACACCCTGTATATATATATATGATGAATAAAACCACGAAGGAAGGAAACACAAAAAGGTGCTCAAGCGCTTTCGTCTAATGACATCCTCAGGAACACTCAGTGTTCCTGAGGATGTCATTAGACGAAAGCGCTTGAGCACCTTTTTGTGTTTCCTTCCTTCGTGGTTTTATTCATCATAAATATTTTTCACGTGTTACTTTCGTGAAATAATTTTCATATATATATATATACTGTATATATATATATATATATATATATATATATATATATATATATATATACACACACACACACACACAAACACACACATATATATATATACAGGGTGTCCATAAAGTCGCGCATCATATGAAAATACATTTTTGTTTATTTATTTATTTTGTTTTATTTATTTGTTCGAAATGATTCCCACCAATCTCAAAACACGTTTGTAAACGAAAAAGCAGGTTTCTTTGAATGTTCCTCAACATATTTGGCCTGATGGAGACATAAATAAATAGACATTGCTTATGTTCCTATGATGCGTGACTTTTTGAACATATGTGTGTGTATATATATATATAGAGGGTGTTTCACAACCGATCTGCCATACTTTGGGGGGGGGGTGATATCGAGTAAAAGAGTTAATACAACACCGGTGCTATTTCCAACCGTTGCGGAGCTACGGACGTTTTAAGGTGCACGGAAAAAAAATTAAAGAGAGTGTTAATCTGATGTATTTATTGTTACATTTTATGAGATACACATTATAAATGTTCAAAATGTCCGCCTCAGTTTTCAATGCACAGCCTTGCTCGTTCCAAACAAGACTCCACTGACCATTGAATCATTTCGGGGTGTTCTCGTATGTAAGCAGTGACATCCATAATCCGACGCAAGAGTGGTGCTCTCGTTTGTACTTTGGTCTTGTAGACCATCTCTTTCATAAGGCCCCATAAAAAGAAATCTAACGGGGTTAGGTTCGGAGATCTTGGGGGCCACGATAGTGGACCAGCACGACCAATCCAACGATTCCCGTACCGCTGATTCAAGTAATCCGTAACATGACGACCAAAATGTGGTGGTGCCCCATCGTGCTGAAAGAACATCCTACGCCTTGTCTCCAAGGGCAGTTAATCGTTGTTCCAAAACGAACGGTCCAATCAACTGATGTACCAAATCACCGAGAATCGATGTTGAAAGTTTCCTTCAACGATACCGTGGGGATTATCGGCGGACCACAAGTGAGAATTTCGTCTATTGTTAATTCCATCCCGAATGAATTGTGCTTCATCACTAAACAGTATGCGATTAAGAATTTGGCGATACATAATCATCCACTGGCAAAATTGAACACGTTTATCGTAATCATCCGGTTAAAGAGCTTGCACACGTTGCAAATGATAGGGATGCAAACCTCCATCATGTATGGTTCGCCATACACGCGATGCGGATTCACCAATTCGTCTAGAAATCCTTCGAACACTGGTAGTTGGGCTACGCTGTACTAGGTCCAATATGCGCTCCTCCACAGCAACGGGCCGTCGTACTACATGTTCTTGGTGACGTGGAACAATTGTGCCTGTTTCCCTTAATCTCTGGTGTGTGTCACTAAACACTTGCCTGTTCGGTATTCGCCGGTTCGGAAAACGTCTTCGATATTTCCCAACTGACGCTCTGCTGTTACTATCACAGAATCCATAAATGAAATGGATATCAGCATATTCAGCCTGTGTGAACTGTTGATTCATTTTGATTGTTCACCTTAGCGCAACACAGTGTCTCGTACCACAGATCAGAACCAACTGAAAGAAAAAACTAAAGATTAGTAGAGATAACTTCGTTAATCGAAACTACCAACAGTACTGCCATCTATCGAATTACAAACAAGTAGGAATTTGTTCTTTGCACATCTTAAAATGTCCGTAGCTCCGCAACAGTTGGAAATACCACCTATGTTGTATTAAGTTTTTTAGCCGATATCACTCCCCAAATGATCCCCCAAAGTATGGCAGACCGGTTGTGAAACACCCTGTATATATATATATATATATATATATATACTGTATATATATATATATATCCGTTCAATTAATATGTTGCAAAATAGCGGACTTATAAATTTCTACAACCCATTATTATTTTCACGGAGTCATAGAGGTCTTTCATATACTTTAGGCTTGGTTAACTGAGATTGGACATCATCCAATGTGCAGCACAAGATGGCGTACTATACAGTTTTTTCGACGAACACTACTTTTCAAATTATCTTTCACATCTCCAATATCTTGAAATTTGTTCATTAGTCTCTTTATTCTAGATCTGCTATGGGGCTCGCCTTACTCAAAATTCTGATTTAAAAATCACGATGCATTTTCCCAACATTCTTTGTATACAAATAATGTTTCACGAGAAACCAACGTTGCATGAGCTTTAGAATACGCCATCTTGCGCTGTAAATTCGATGATAGCCTAAACCAGTAATCCTGTCCTGAACTACGTGAAATAATCTTCTAAGTTTCGTGAAATTACTGTAATGATATCGTAAAAATTTGTCAAATACTTTGAAACGCACGAATAAAGAGCACAGAGCATCTTTTTTTTCAGTTTTTTGTACTGTTCACAGTTTGTCGAGTTAGTATTATTATTAAGAATAAATATATATATATAAGATTGAACTCAGAATGGTTCCCTGAGATCTTTTATGTTACACACAGACCGTGCATGGAACAAGGAACTCTTCTGGGAAAATTAAATCCACTATAGTCCGAATAAATAATGGTAAATGACACATACTATAGTTTTTCTTTTTCATGGTGTTACCCGACGTGGGCAACGGGTCACTCGCAAAGAAGTCCCAAAATATAGCTTCCTTCACCAGCTATCTGCCAAGTAGATAGGATCCAGCTTTGGGACAGCTTGGGACCCTAGATCCTGTCCCGCAGCTGGATCGTATCTGCTTGGCAGATAGTTGGTGAGGGAAGCTATACTTTTGGGGCCTCTTTGCGAGTGACCCGTTCTCCACACTGGGCTAACATCATGAAAAAGAAAAACTATAGTATGTGTCATTTACCATAGTGGATTTAATTTTTCCAGAAGAGTTCCTTGTTCCATGCACGGTCTGTGTGTAACATATATATATATATAACTACTACTACTACTACTACTACTACTACTACTACTACTAATAATAATAATAATAATAATAATAATAATAATGCAAAAAACATTGATAATTTTGCGAGAAGAGAAAAAAAAAGATTGGTAAACTACACTTTTCCCTTTGTATTTCGTATCCACAACCAAGAGTCGTTGGTAACAGTTATCTCTTCGAATAAAAGGGGAAAAAATCTCTTTCCCCCTCAGTGCCACCGCTAAATGCCAACCCCTGAAACCCCTCTTTCAGTCTCCCCTTTCCTAAAGGCGATTACAAAATCTGACAAAAATAGTGGTCTGCGAAAATCTGGCATAAATCTTTTTCTTTTCCATTAACTTTCTCATCGCAAATGGGGAAAATAATAGGCGGTATTTCCCTTGCAAAGGTGATTAAATAGTTGGACCTAATCGGCCTTTGAACCCATATATGTAATGGTTATCATTAGCCCCCGTTGAGAGATTGGTCCGATAGGGTAAATGCAGGACGTGTTCTATGGTCTGTGCAGCCAACACTTGACTATTTATTGCGGAACAAAAATTTGTGTATCTGATGTAAGGGGAGACAGTAATATATATATATATACGAGTTACGCTCGCTCCTATTCGGTGCTATATTTTGTATCACTTTCCTCCTACATGCAAAATAGTTACTATTTAGTTGTAGATTATGTTTTTTTAGTTCAATTTAGGTTAGGTTAACGTAACGTAACGTAACCTAAAATAAAATTTAAAAAACAAAAAACTGGGTGTGTAAAATCCTGAGGTAGCACGAAGTAGTATTAATTGGATTTCGAGGTTTTTAATTAAAATTCTAACACGAGTGAAATTCGAAAAAATAATCGCTGTATACGATAAAGGAGCGTATTCTCTAGACTTTTTAGTGCTACCCTTACCTATTTTAATGCAAGTGATTAAAAATTTGAAAAAACAAAAGATGTAGGAGCTAATATAACTTCAACGACCACCGACGAAAATGTAGGAGAATTTGCACTCTTAGAAATATATATATATATATATATAATATATTATATATATACGTGTGTGTGTGTGTGTGTGTGTGTGTGTGTATAAATCCCCAAGTAGCGTCAATAGTAAGCCAATTTTTTAAACAGTTACGTCGAACTTTGTAAATAAATCATATATTCTCGTACGACATACTTTTTTGAGGTTTGGTTACGCAACGTTAGGTTAAGTTAACTCAGGTTAACCTAACCTAGTGTAAACTAACCTACAACAAATCAGTGTGTGTGTAAAGTCTGGGAAAAACATAAAGAACGACTTATTTCGCTTCGAGTGCTTTGAATTAAAATGGTAACGCGAGTGAAATAAAAAAAAAATATTCAACGGTCAAAAATCATTTTATTTAAACTTTCTCATAGACGCCCCCCACCCAACCACACTACCTTAACATAAGCGAAAGTGATTCAAAATTTAAAAATAAAAAAATATTTAACCTCTTCGACGAACTGGATAAAAAATAGTCGCGGACGAAAATTTACACGAATGTTCGATCAATTTGGCCATTTATTATTATTATATATATATATATATATATATATATATATATAATTTTCTCAATATAGCTTTAATTAGAAGGTTATGATAATGAAGTTATACTTCACAAAATAACGCGCGTTGTAGTTCCTCTTCTCATATTACTGTTTGGGGATTTATCTATCTATCGATCTATCTATCTATCTTTCTATCTATCTATCTATATATATATATATATATATAATTAGTCATGAATGTCGGAATACTTCCAACATTGTAGAAATTTCCAGCATCATTTTATTTACTAAGTAGGTCGGACATGTCATATATTTTACATTTCCAGATTTTTAATCTCTTTCGCTTGTGTTAAGGTACAGTAGAGGTGATCGGGTTCTGTCAGAAAGTTTAGAGAAAGAGCTTTTTACCGTATACAATGATTATTTTATCGAATTTCAAAACTTATAGAAAAGTAAGTCGTACTTTGTGCTACCTCAGGCTTTTACACACCCAGTGTTTTGTTTTAGGTTAGGTTCGGTTAACGTCATTTAACCTAACTAAAGAAAAGTAAAATTTTCTTGTTGGATATTTATTTATCTACAAAATCGGACTCAGTGGGTAAAAAAGGCGGCTTACTACGAGTATTGGCGCTATCTGGGGATTTAGGCATATATATATATATATAATATATATATATTATATATATATATATATATATATATATAATCTTGTGTGCCAGCACGGCATCAAAGAAAGCCTATCAATAATTCTTAACCAAACAGTGGGCAGCAATTTTCCTGTAGAACTTTCTCCCCCTATTTTATAAAAATCTTACACACACACACACACACACACTATATATATATATATTCCAGCATTTTCCACTACTGAATAATATTTTTGTTATTTCAAAAGTTTTTGTAATAATATTTGTGTATTAGAAAGATTTATCGACGATTGTAACTTTTGTTCGATTTGCGTTATTAAGATACAAAGATTTTGTACATTGATAAGACTTTTGCTTTGATTTTCTTTTACGATTTATTTGAACTCGTACGCGCTGTTAGTGGTTAAAAGTTCATAAATAATCGATAAATATTTATACAAATTCTTAAATAACGTTAAAGATTCGTAAAGGTTCGTAAAGTGTGTTAGAGATTCATAAAGATACGCGTGAAAATGACGCGTGAATTGCGGATATAAGAATCGTTTGACTGAATGCGTTTTATGGGTGCGATAACCGCGATTAAATAAGACGTAAATTGAAAAGGTATTAAAGTGGGAAACTAGGAGCTGTTGGGACTCGAACTCGCGTCGCGTGGTTTCAGAGACAAAGTCTTTTGAACGGTTCCTTTCGCGTGGGTTCTGGATGGTGTAATAAAAAATAGTGCTGACTCTGAAACCGGGCGACATCGTGAGTTTGAGCTCCATTAGGTCCTAAATGCAGTTTTATTTCCTCTTCACTTTCCATCATTTGACTAATTGACGAATCATTTTAGTTTTTATTTTCAAAATGGAAGTATTTTTTCGGGAAAACCTTTAAATCCTATAAATTTCTTTTCCTTTCAGTTCGTCCCTTCTTCGTGCGTCTTCCTGACGATGTGACGATCGTAGTGGGTTCGACCGCTCGCTTGGAATGTCGCGCGGGCGGCGCTCCACGCCCGCACGTTCTGTGGCGACGGGCTGACGGGCGTATGCCGATAGGAAGGGCGCGAATGGACGACGACAGCTCTCTCCTGATAAAAAATCTGGTGACGGAGGACGCGGGTGTTTACATCTGCCAGGCGGAGAATGACGTCGCAACTGTCGTCGCCAATGCGTCTCTCATCGTCAGAGGTAAGAGACGACGAAGGAGAAACAAAGACGTTATAAGAAATCCTCCGTTAACATTCAGTGGAGCGTAACTTTATACGTGAAACCAAGTAGAAACGGCAATTAACGTCGAAGGACGGAAGACAAGACCGTAAGGAAACGATAATGCACGTTCCATTCACGATCCCCAATGGACGCGAGAATTTTCTTTCGTCGTCCTGAGAGTCGATGTTAGGTGCGTCAAAATCATTATTAACTCGTTTTTGACGGAAGAATTCGCGTTAGACATTTTAGAAAGGATCGACGAACAGAATCAAACTCCACCAATTGGTTTGTCTTTCAGAAACTCTCATTGAGTTCACTGGACTGAAACACTTGCAAAAGACCAATCATATATTATTATCATGGTTCAAAATTTTCACATCATCATCAAAAGAATGTCTCCCGTTTTTCCTTATTTTTAACATAAAAAAGTCAAAAACGAGGGTAAGAATTTACTAACCAAGTGTTTTTCGTTTTGGCAAATTCCATTTACTTTATACCAATTCATTCTCGTAACCCATTTACGTAACTTCAGTAACTATAACTTCCTTTCATAATAGTTAAATATAGAGGAAAAATATGACCATTTTAAAAAAATAATCTGGTAATTACAGTATTGCAATAATCATAAAATGTGAAGGAACAAACCTTAATTTCTCTTAAAATCATTGCGTCTATAAATGAAGATTTTAGAACACCCTAACTTCTTTTGAACAAAAAAAAAAAAACTTTACGAGTCTTCACTTTGTAATATCTTAAAGGGAACATATACATACATATATATATATATATATATATATATATATATTAGTGGTGGACCGGATGTCAGTTTTTCAACATCTGCGGATGCGGATGCGGATATTTAGTTAATCTATCAATATAATAAAGAATTATGAATATATGACAAAAATTTTCAAATTTCGTGATATTACTATTATGGCAGGCAATGCATAAGAATTAAAATTAATATTAATGTTTTCATTATGATAAAAATAATAACTTTCTCAAGAGTTTCAGCCACAGAAAATTCAATGAAACGAGTTTCATTCAATTTTCTGTGTTACCACCTATTTATATTTTAAGGTTTATATATTTGTTTGTTCATTAATAATTAATACTTTACATGAAATGTGCATGACTGGGCATTATAAGCTACTTTATAAGCTAATTTAATTGTAAATTGCATAATTTATTAGAGGTAATATCTGCAGTCAGAAGTGCGGATGCGGATGTTAAAAATGACGCGGATATCCGGTCCACCACTAATATATATAATATATATATATATATATACTGTGTGTGTATATATATATATATATATATATATATATGGGATGAATTTCACAATTCACCACGTGAAATGAATGAATGATATAAACCCACAGGGAAAAAAAAAGTACACCTCGTCAGGGAATTCATTCCTTGACGAGGTGTACTTCTGAATACACGAAAGGCCTTGGAATCACCTTTCTTTTTCCTTGTGGGTTTATATCAGATATATATATATATATATATATATATATATATATATACAGGGTGGGCCGTAAGTTTCCATACATAGGAAAAATTAAACGTTTGTTTTTATGTTTCAGATACCCTAAGAATATGATGCGTTTGACGAAAGAGCAACGAATTGAAATCATACTGATGGCTGGGTCGGGAAGCAGTCGCATGGTTGCAATGAACTTTAACAGACAACATGGAACGAACATCACACACGACACTGTGGCAAAACTTATTAACAAGTTTCAGAAAACTGGAAATGTTGCAGATCAACCGCGAAGTGGTCCAAGACGTACAGCCACCGATGAAGACACAACAGCTACGATACTTACAGCGCTTACACGGAGTCCCAGAAAAAGTACACGACGGTTGTCTGCAGAAAGTGGTGTCAGCAGATCGAGTATCAGGCGCATTTTGAAAGCAAACAAATGGCATCCATACAAATTGCATATGGCACAGCATTTGAGTGAAGACGACCCGGATAGACGGATGGAATTCTGTGAATGGGCATTAACCAAAGTGAACGAGGATGCAAACTTTTCAACTAAGATCTTGTTTACTGATGAAGCAAATTTTTACGTCAATGGAGAGGTTAATCGGCAAAACATACGTTACTGGAGTAATGCTAACCCTAACTGGCTGAGTCCGACGAAGATGCAAGGTGCCGGTAAAGTGATGGTGTGGGCCGGGATATGGGGTGACAGAATTATTGGACCAATTTTTGTCAGTGGAAATCTTAATGCCGAAAGGTATCTTAACATGTTGCAAGAAGAGATTTTCCCATCCCTGCTAAACGAGGAAGGTAACTTCCCAGTTTACTTCCAGCAAGATGGAGCTCCACCTCATTATGGTCTTCACGTGCGTCGGTATTTGGATCAGCAGTTTCCGGATGCTTGGATTGGTCGGCGTGGTCCTGTGGAGTGGCCTCCCAGATCCCCAGATCTCACCCCCCTTGATTTCTATCTTTGGGGGCACTTGAAGGCCATGGTGTATCAGGAAAAGATACGAGACATAAATCATCTAAAGGAACGTATCACCAACGCCATTACAAGCATAACGTCAACTGTGCTAATGCGTGTTCATCAACAGTGGGGAACACGTATTGAAATGTGTTTTCAAAACAATGGCAACCATGTAGAGCATATTATATAAATAAAAATGGTTGTCCATAAAAAAATGTTTATTTTTCCTATGTATGGAAACTTACGGCCCACCCTGTATATATATATATATATATATATATATTATATATATATATATATATATATATATATATATATATATATCATACCAATTACCTTAACATTTTTGTAAGAACTTGTAAGAACTCTTATTAGATTAATTAACCTTAGATGTTAATATGGAAAACCCCTGAAAGTATTTTTATGTTTTAGTTAAGGTATACTCGTAAAAAAAAAGTGGCCTGAAGTTAATTCAAGGCGAAAATTATGACGCGATATCAGAGCACTTTTGTTACCCCTTAAAGCAAATGTGGATGTAGAGCATGATAAAAGTGGCCTTAAAATATGGTAATTACGGTCCTAATTTTAAAGAAGTTTTCTTACTCCTTAACTAAGACATAAAAGATATCTTGTAAGAAATATATATATATATATATATATATAATTTTTTTTTTTCAGATCCTCCTCGTGTTAAGGTTGGTCCCAAAGACAAAGCAATGATCGTAAACACGAGTCTCGCCCTCCCCTGCAAAGGAGAAGGGGCTCCCGCTCCACTCCCTTTATGGACCATTGCTGGGAAGCCCCAACCCCTGGGGACTGGGTGGTCATCTTCGTGGGCAAAGATCTTGCAAGATGGAACTTTAAAAGTAAGTTGTTGTTTTTAGTTAACCTAAAATAATAATGTATTTTATGTTAACTGTTTCGAGTTATCTTATTATTTTTATTTTTATTCATTACATTTTTACACATATATATAGTTTTTATTTATTACATTACATTACATTATTAATTAATTATATTAAGTCGACATATTTTGTAGATGAACCAAAAAGTTCACAAATTTTCATAACCTTTATTCATTTCAGTGAAAATGGTTTGTAGTTCAGTTAAAAAATATTTTTTTCTGTTGTCATTTTGTAACTGTCATAAACGAGTAATATAAATATTAGTATTTTCAATATTCACTGAATAAAATTCATCGCGAGGGGTGTACGTGTCGTGGCCACGTCGAAATACCACTTCCCGTAAGATCAGCGAAGGTGTGTGTGTGTGTGTGTGTGTGTGTGTGTATGTGTGTGTTTCGGTAGCTTAAAATTTAACTTAGCGTTACAGTATATTATACAATCTATTCAGATGATGTACAGACCCTTGGTTCGAATTCTACGAAACACGTTTTATTAGGTGAAGAATATTCTTTATACGTGAACCATTAGTGTAAATGATGTTTTAAACTCGCGTCGTCTTTGATCTAATCACATTACAAAATAATAACTAAACAGAACACTAAATTAAGTTAGATTTTTGCCTAGCAACCAGTTATTGCTAGGAGCATTCCTAAAAAATGATTACTCCTTAATACATACAAAAATTAAATTTGTGATACATTTACAATGCTTGTACTAATGACTTAAGATTCATTGCGAGTAACTTGACTATTCTTTAGAAAGGTTCTTAGCAACGACTGGTTACTAAGCAAACTAGTTTTACGGAAGTGACCTTTCCGGTTATTAGTTAATTTGTGACCTAACACTAGTTCTCTTCCTTCCTAAACCCGTTCAGATACAGCCCAGAGACGAATCAGCGGGTGGAACGTACACTTGCCACCTTATTAGTGTGAGCGGCGGCATCAAGTCCTCCGCTTACGTCACAGTTGTGTCTCCTAGAAGCGCTCCGCCCCCTTTGTTCGTTTCGAAGCCATCCAATCAAACCCTACCTATGGGCGAACCTGGAACTCTTCACTGTCGAGTCCGGGGACTTCCTTACCCTCGTGTCACCTGGTTAAGGGGATCGACCCCGGTTAGGATCGATAACAACAGGATTAAGATGACTAAAGAAGGAGATTTATTTTTTGAGGGTAAGTGCATTTTTTGGCTGTTGTTCAAAACACGGACTTGAAGTATGTGCTTTGCTCAATTTACGGTCACATATTCCTCAATGTCTGACATTCACTATCCAGAAGATTTGGCCGTTTTCATTTTGTTGCCCATTTCTGTAACAATCTACATTTGATGGTTTTCAGAAAAGAGTTTACTAATATATATATATATATATATATATATATATATATATGAAAATTATTTCACGAAAATAACACGTGAAAAATATTCATGATTAATAAAACCACGAAGGAAAGGAAACACAGAATGGTGCTCAAGTGCTTTCGTCTAATGACATCCTCAGGAACACTGAAGTAAATAAAGAGTTCAAGACTATATACAGGTTACAAAATAAATAAATATATATATATATATAACTTATATATATATATATATATAATAAATATGGAAATAAAAATTGTGGGAGGAGTATACAAATTTGTAAGGAAAACTACCAATTTTAGCACTTTGCCCGAATTCAACTCAAGATCAAATGGATTGTTTACATTATATTTTTTGTGACCTATATATCATTCAGGCATTAACTATAAAATTGGTTGTAAACTTTACAACCAATTTTATAGTTAATGCCTGAATGATATATAGGTCACAAAAAATATAAAAAAAATATATATATATAATAAATTGAAAAATAAAAATTGTAAGCGGAGCATACAAATTTATAAGGGAAAACTACCCAAGTTTTAGCACTCTGCCCTTCTTGTCTAAATCTGTTCTGAACGAATTCAACACAAGATCAAATGGATTGTTTACAACCAATTTTATAGATAAGGCCTGAATGATATATAGGTCACCAAAAAAAAATATATATATATAAAACTAAATTGAAAAATAAAAATTGTAAGAAAACATACAAATTTATAAGGAAACACTACCAAAGTTTTAGCACTCTACCCTTCTTGTCTAAGTCCGTTCTGAACGAATTCAAAACAACGGTATCGAGTTGAAAAAGACCTTTGCTCATGTTAAAGTTATTTGTAAGTTGGATAATAGCAGACTCAAGAATATTTCTATTAACAATGTTGCTAGAGTGAAACAAAACTGAAGCATTATTCCAACCAATACTTTCTATCGTGTGAATAATAACACTCGCACTGTCAAAGAATATTTTAGTACTTCCATTTTTCCCAGGCTTTTTAGGCGTTGCTGATGCACTTAAACTTTTGGATATTAATGTAGTATTTTCATATAACAATATTGTGAAAAATATCATAGTAAAAAATAGCCCTACCAATAATTCAGGCATTATCTATAAAATTGGTTGTAAACAATGTGATTCCTTTTACATTGGTCAGACGGGAAAGGATTTGCACACGCGTGTAAAACAGCATCAATATTCCGTTAGAACGGGACAGTCGTCCAGTGCCCTTTTTGTCAATTTGTCAGAGTTATCCCATTATATTGATTGGAATAATGCTTCAGTTTTGTTTCATTCTAGCAACATTGTTAATAGAAATATTCTTGAGTCTGCTATTACCCAACTTACAAATAACTTTAACATGAGCAAAGGTCTTTTTCAACTCGATCCCGTTGTTTTGAATTCGTTCAGAACGGATTTAGACAAGAAGGGTAGAGTGCTAAAACTTTGGTAGTGTTTCCGTATAAATTTGTATGCTTCTCTTACAATTTTTATTTTTCAATTTAGTTTTATATATAAATATTTTTTTTTGTGACCTATATATCATTCAGGCCTTATCTATAAAATTGGTTGTAAACAATCCATTTGATCTTGTGTTGAATTCGTTCAGAACGGATTTAGACAAGAAGGACAGAGTGCTAAAACTTGGGTAGGTTTCCTTTATAAATTTGTATGCTCCTCTTACAATTTTTATTTTTCAATTTATTTTTATATATATTTTTTTTTTATTTTTTGTGACCTATATATCATTCAGGTATTAACTATAAAATTGGTTGTAAACAATCCATTTGATCTTGTGTTGAATTCGGGCAAAGTGCTAAAATTGGTAGTTTTCTTACAAATTTGTATGCTCCTCCCACAATTTATATATATATATATTTTTTTTTTTGTAACCTGAATATAGACTTGAACTCTTTATTTACTTCAGTGTTCTTGAGGATGTCATTAGATGAAAGCGCTTGAGCACCATTCTGTGTTTCCTTTCCTTCGTGCTTTTATTCATATATATAATGAGAGAGAGAGAGAGAGAGAGAGAGAGAGAGAGAACATTTATTATACTTTATTATATTGTATATGATAAAGGTAAAGGCCAGGTAAATATTTAATTATCTGCAAATGATGCATTGTCCGTACCGAGTAAAGTCATTAATAAAATGTTTAATTCTTTCTCTTCATTGATTTATTTGAATATTTGTTTCGTGTCGATTCAGTTTTTCCAGAAAGCGTCGTAGTTCTCCCGTAGATTTTCACTCAGTGTCGAACCAAATGTTGATATAAGATTAAAATTTGAAAAACGTAATTTGAACTATTTTTAATGAGAATGGATAACAAACGTTTAAAACCTCATCGATACTTTTAGATAGAATCCTCGAAAGAAAACTATTGTTATTTTGCACTGAATCGTGTTCAGTAATATTTGAGACGCGTTATGAACGTTTGTTTATACTTTGTGTTCTTATTTTAGTACCATTTCAAATAATTCAGTGTACATTATAATGTTCATTATAAAGTGTTTTCAGTGTTTAGGACGCGTTCTGTCAATTGGCCAATTGCGTCGTGCGTCAACTAACCACTAGAACACGTCCGAAACACTGGAATCGCTCTATGTTTGGGTGGGTAAGGGCAATCACATTATATTGTATATCCATCATTTTGTGTACGTACATATATACATATAGTGTTAACTGTGTATCTGTAGATGTATCCACACAAAATAACGAAAATGTAATACGTGTACAGTTGCGGTAAAAAGTTCGCCTAGAAAAGAAATTTCTAAAATCATAGAAATTACTAATTGGTAATATATTTTTCTTTTTATATTTTATTTTTATTTGGTGATTTAAAATATGGGACGCAATCATTACTGATTAGTAACTTTTTATGCTTTTTAGAAATTGTTCCTAGGCAACTTTTTTCCAAAACTATCCATGAACTGTTTCACTTAAAACGTGAAACCAATGTACTAACGAAAATGCATTGAATTATAACCTTGGTTAACCTTGGTTAACCTTGGTTTTGCTTCTGCCCAATTTGTTCATTCTGACGAAGGTCAAGCTCGTCACTCCACCTTAGACCTCAGTTTAACGTGGAATCCGAACCACGCTCCACCAGCAGCCTAGCGTCTTAACCACTAGGCTACCCAAGGTTTCCATTTATTTACCGACCAACTTTTTTACTGTGTGAAAGGATGAACAGCTGAGTTTTGCTGCGCGCCGCCTGCCGCCACCGAATCTCGATCCCGGGAACGATGGATTCGCGGTCAGCGACGCTAACCACTACACCATCTGAAACGTTACTAAAATACGACAAAGAATTTATAATGAATAAGACTCACTAACTCTATTAAGAATATTCGTTAAATAAAATAATATTTGTGATTTCCCTTTCATATTATATATATATATATATATATATATACACGGTGAACCAAAAGTAGGTGGACAGTAGGTTGAATACGGTTTGTGTTATATTATATTATAACTATGGTGTTCATTATAACTATGGTGTTTGTGTTTTATTATATTAAATATTATAACTAAATTTATTTAAATTTTATTTTGTATTATAGTATACAAAAAAATTAAATATGTATTCGCAAAATAAACGTTATCATTTACTGTCCACCTACATTTGGTTCACCCTATATATATATATATAAAACGGGTGTGCCATTAAAAATGGGTACATTTTAAAAAGGCTATAAAATCAACATTTGTCATTTAATTTTAATAAAACTTCTACGTTATAAAACATATGTATTTATCAATATGCAAACAAGTTTTCAGACTAAAATATCAAATAATTCAAATTCTATCAACATTTAACGAAAGAGTATGATTTTTCTACTTAACATGCAAAAACTATTAAACCTTTTTAATATTTCTTTTTTTATAAAAATAATTTTTAACGTAAAATTTACCTGAAATTATTAAAAAATTGTTCGAAATGCTTTCTTTCCATTTCAATAACTTTTTTATTCTTGGCCGGAATTCATCTATGGCTCGATTTACTTGTTCCTATGGAAGCTCTTCCCATTTTTGAATGATGATCTCGCTTAAATGAGCGACATCTTTTGTCCTAGTCCTGTAGACTCGCTCTGCTAAGTTCTCCCATACTCCGGCCAAGAATAAAAAAGTTATTGAAATGGAAGGAAAGCATTTCGAACAATTTTTTAATAATTTCAGGTAAATTTTACGTTAAAAATTATTTTTATAAAAATATTAAAAAGGTTTAATAGTTTTTGCATGTTAAGTAGAAAAATCATACTCTTTTGTTAAATGTTGATACCATTTGAATTTTTTGATATTTTAGTATGAAAACTTGTTTGCTTATAGATAAATACATATGTTTTATTGTGAAGAAGTTTTATTAAAATTAAATGACAAATGTTGATTTTATAGCTTTTTTAAAATGTACACTTTTTTATGGCACACCCGTTTTATATATATATATATATATATATATATATATAATATATATACAGGGTGTCCCGTAAGTCTGGACCCATAGGGAAAAATAATAAAATTACAAAATAGTCCAAAAATTTATTTATAATATATTTTTTTATTATTTTTATTATTATTTTTATTATTTTTTTATTATGATCTTACTCCGCTGGAGTTTTATTTGTGGGGACTTGAAAGCCAAAGTGTACGAGGTCAAACTTCAGAACATTTTCCACCTTAAAGCACGCATTGTGGAGGCGTGTCAAGAAATTTCTGCGACTGTGATTCAGAAAGTGCTGTCGCAGTGGAGATTGCGTCTTCAACTATGTGTGCGACACAACGGCGGACACTTTGAACAGATTATGTAATAAATTTTTGGACTATTTTGTAATTTTATTATTTTTCCCTATGGGTCCAGACTTACGGGACACCCTGTATATATATATATATATATATATATATATATATATAATTTAATGAGTAGCATATACTATATTTCATATAGGCTATTATAACGATAATATGAATATATAGAAATTAACAACAAAATTCAATTTATATTTCTGTTCCTATAAATCACCTAACACTTCGCATTTAACACCTTTATGCTCTCCATTGCCAGCAAAATTCAAAATAATAGTATTCCCAAACTACTGCTTGAATAAACCACATCATTTCCCACACATATACACACACACCTCCATAATCCATTACAGTCCTATTAATTATTCACACTTACTCTTCGGTCCATTATTCCTAAATAAATGAATTTACAAGGAAATCATTTTAAACAAACACACTATATATATATATATATATATATATATATTACTTTGGTAGAAGCATTGCGCTTTATTTAAACTTTAGTCTCCGACAAGAACTGAAAATTTATAGTTGGAAAGCATATCCGTTTCGAAAGTAATGGTTCCAGTTTGTGTCAGAGCGTGGGAAAACCATTTTAAAATCAGCTGTGTTACCTGAATGAAGCAAATACACCTGAGGTAATTAACAAGAGCTCCAGTTTTAAAATAATGGCTCTTCATATAATTATACAATGTGTTCCGAAAAGTTGGAAGGCAAATGAAATTCAATATTGCATTTTCATTAGCATGTACCTTAGCTTATAAAAAAAGTTTAAAAAGTTACATGAGAAATGATCTTTTATATATATATATATATATATATATATATATATATATATATATATATATATATATAACTTGATTGAAGGGTTTGTTCTTGGGGAACCGTTACTTAGTAAGGAATAAGAGGACGAGGAGATGGTACATGTTTATTTACAAACGTTTCGGAAATTTCAATTTCCATCATCAGTGCTGAAAATTTAAAATCAAATATAAAGAATGAATAAATATAATGAACAGAAATTTATACAATATATTTAAATAAACGTGTGATATTAATAAAATATTTACAGTATATATTTAATTAATTAAAATTAAAAATAAAATAATATAAAATATAGGAGGGTGATCAATAGTCAAAATATAAAATGTTAAAAGGTGAATGGGAATTGAGAAGTATCTTACCAGGTTATTATAGGGGTGAGTTGGTCAATATGCCCGCCGTCTTCCTCACAAACAGATCTTAACTTTTTTTTCCACGACATGATACGTTTTCTGACTTCACTTAAAGTTATTTTGTCCCAAACATTAAGTATCTTTTCTTTTAATTGCAACTCAGTAAACTCTGTAAAGTATCTTTTCTTTTAATTGCAACTCAGTAAACTCAATAAACATAGGCTTTATCATATGGAACAGTTTAATTATTGCTATACTTCAACATATATGCACAAAATTAACATAAAACATAATTGCCGATTTGGAAGGTTTATTTAAGGGCTGCGAAGTTCTAGTAGACATACCGCGATGCTCGTCCACCCTTGTTTGATATTGGCGAATGGTGCGGCCAATATAGTTCGCTTTACAGCGAACACAGTTAAAAATGGAAATAGTGGACGAAGCTAGGGGCCTGGGTGTTTTTTCTTTGTGGTTGAGGTATAATTTGATGCTGTTATTGTTGGTGGAACCGAATTGAAAGTTAATTTGGGGGTGAAGAGGGGTGAGTAGGAGGCGGAGTTCTGAGAGTATTTTGTGCCTGATATGTTCGTAATAGGGAATGGAAAAGTATTGTCCGTCTTTTTTTAAGGGGGGATTGATAAGTATTGTTAAGGAAATTTCTGTTTAAAGATTGTAGTAGATGTTTTGGGAAGGAGTTGTCAATGCCGAAATTGTGAATGAGTTCTATTTCGTTGTGGAAGGATAAGTACAAAGAGCAAAGTTGATAGGCGCGGTGGATTAAGATTTTGATGCTATTAATTTTATATGGCGAAGGGGTGTGGCTTAGGTAATTAGGTCCTAGGCCTGTGTATGTGGGTTTTCGATATATGGAAGTGCTGAATTTGTTGTTTTGTTATTATTATATCTAATAAGGGTAGGGTGTTGTTGAATTTGTCTTCTTTGATGAACTTAACTATTTTAATTCCTAACACAAAAACATTAAGTTCAACGTTTATTTAAATATATTGTTTAAGTTTCTGTTCATTATATTTATTCATTCTTTATATTTGATTTTAAATTTTTAGCACTGATGATGGAAATTGAAATTTCCGAAACGTCTGTAAATAAACATGTACCATCTCCTCGTCTTCTTATTCCTTACTATATATATAGATTGGTGGTATAGTGGTTAACGTCGCTGACTACAAGTCCATCGGCTCCGGGATCGAGACCCGGTGACAACAGGCGGCGCGCAGCAAAACTCAGCTGTTCATCCTTCCACACAATAAAAAACAAAAAACATTGTTGGTATATAAATCGGTACCCTGGGTAGCCTCGTGGTTAAAACGCTGGGCTGCTGGTGGAGCCTGGTTCGGATTCTACGTTAAACTGTAGGTCTAAGGTGGAGTGACAAGCTTGACCTTTGTTAGAATGAATAATTCGGGCGGAAGCTAAACCAAGGTTAGCCAAGGGTGACCCATAAAAAATGTCCCAAGATTTAAAGTGCAATAACTTCCAAAATATACACTGTACAATCACAAATTTGAAATCCATATAAATTCAGTCTATTGACAAGCTGCCATAAAATTTTCAGAATTCTACATGCAATACTTTTTCGAAAATGAATGAAGCAATAAGGTACACTCAAATAAATAAATATCATGAAACAAAAATTTATTATTCACATCTTATTGACAGAGTTGGTCAATATGCCCGCCGTCTTCCTCACAAACAGATCTTAACTTTTTTTTCCACGACGTGATACATTTTCTGACTTCACTTAAAGTTATTTTGTCCCAAACACTAAGTATCTTTTCTTTTAATTGCAACTCAGTAAATTTTTCTATTTCACCTTCATAAACCTCTTCTGCGAGAGAGTTCGATATGCAATAGGCCATTGGATTGCAGTCTGGTGACTGAGGTGGCCAGTCATTTTTCCCAATGAAATTGGCCACATCTGTTGGAGATAGTCTTGGGTGTAGATGCTCGTATGAACGGTAGCTCCATCTTGCTGGAATCATGGGCGTCGATTGCGGAGGGGGGGACGCAGGGAACATGTGGCCCCCCACTTTCGTGGAGGAATTGCTATAAATGCTAATTATACTGTACAACAAATTTTCGGTTCAGAAAAAAAACGGGAATAACATTCGGTCATTCTTAATATTTCGAGTGTGCTGATGCCAAATCTGAAAATAGTTTTTTTCTATCACGTAACGTTTTTTTGTAATGACTGCTTAAAATCTTCATACCAAAAAATAAACAAGATTATTTAGAATCTGTATTTTCAAAAGTTTCTTTTATTAAAGTAACGTTGTTACAAACATTCGATATGTGCACCATTAGTGATTCGCAAAACATCCAATCGATACTCCAAATGCTGCCATGTACGCTGCAGCATATCCACATCAATTCGCTCAATAGCAGCTGTGATTCTTGCTTTTAAATCATCAATGTCTGTCACCCGCGTACATTTCTAAAAAACTTGTCAAAACGTGGTATCAGAAAAAACGTAATGAGATTCTCTGTAAAATGGGACAACACTGGAATTTCTACACTTCATGGTTGACTTTTAATAACAGCCAAAAATTGTACAGATAATTCTCGGACACCCTGTATTGATAAACAGATAGGCTTTATCATATGGAACAGTTTAATTATTGCTATACTTCAACATATATGCACAAAATTAACATAAAACTCTCGTATTATACTGTTTTCAATGCATTATTTGTATTTATGCTGGCGTTTGTGTGATGCTTCTAGTTGGTCACGCTTTAAATTCCAGTAGATATCGGCCAGCATAGCAGGACTCCACTTCGCTTTGTATCGGGTCTCCATTGTGGCTATATCCTGGTGGAATCTCTCCCCTTGTTCGTCGCTAACAGCAGATGCGTTTTCCGGAAAGAATGAGAGATGTGAATGCAAAAAATGAATTTTCAATGACATCTTACATCCGAGACGTTGGTATGAGTTGATAAGTTGATCCACAAGTGCAGCATAGTTGTCGTATTTAGTTTTTCCTAGTAGACCGCTGCACACGTTTTTGAATGCACACCAGGCTGCAAACTCAACCTCATCCATCACCGCTTCAAAGTGTTCCTCTAGCATGAGCTGGCGAATTTGAGGGCCGACGAATATGCCTTCTTTAATCTTGGCATCACTTATTTTTGGGAATTTTTCCTTTAGATATTTGAAGGCAGGCTTATCCTGTTTCAACGCCTTTGCAAATTGCTTCATCAGCCTTAGTTTTATGTGAAGTGACGGCAAGATAACCTTTTCCTTTCGTACTAGTGGTTCGTGAATAACATTGTGAGATCCAGGTGCGGAATTATCTCGCGGCAGCCATACTGAGCGTGTGTAGTGTTCAGACCTTGCTCGGCTATCCCATTTGCATAGGAAACACATGTATTTCGTAGAGCCAGTTTGCAATCCATTGAGAATAGCCACAACCTTCAAATCTGCGCAGATAAGCTATTCATGTTCATTGTATTTTATACAGTCCAGAATAAAAGCAACATTGTCATACGTTTCTCTCAAGACGACTGAATGAGCGATCGGAACAGAAGGCATTGTGTTCCCATTGTGTAGCAGTACACCCTTAACACTGTACAGAGATGCATTAGTGAACAATCTCCACTGATTCGGTTCATAGCACAAACCCAGAGCATCGAACAGACCATGTATATCAATACAATAACAAAGATTGTTCTTCATTGTGAAATATTCCTGCAAATCCAAGGAGCGCTTTCGGAATGCTCTAATTCGTACGTCTTCCGCCAGCAGATTCCATTCTTGTATACGTGAGGCCTTAAATCACGGACCAAATCATTGAATTCAGGCTGCGTGATGAGATGTTGTTCTTTCTTGGACTCGATTTGAGCTTCATAGCATTCGCCGTCTGATTCCGATTTGTCAGAGTCTATGTTATCGGTCGGCATTTCAGCTGGAGGACGAGGGATGGGTATATCTGTAGAATGTTCCACAGGACGCATAGCAGAACGAAGATTTGGGTAGACTATAGCCTTTTTCCCTTTTCTGTTGCAACCTGTAATGTGAGACAATAGACATTGTTGACTACTTAAGATAGCATAATTGTGTAATACATTATGCAGAGCAGGATATGCTAAAATGTGCTAAAAACACCAAATTTGAAGTGTATTAAAAAAAATAAAAGATTCAAACCTGTGATGTTCGTTAAGCAGAAATAGCAATCAGTTGAATGGTCCAGCGGCTCTCTCCATACCATTGGGACACCGAATCCCAGACCAGGACCGGTGCCTTTGAACCATGCAGATAACGAGCTTGTACATCTCACACAACAGATATGAGGCGCCCAGTGCTTGTCCTGATCACCAACTTTGCATGCGAAGTATAATTCATAAAGCTTTTTCACATGAGAAGTCAACTTCCTTTTATACTGTTTTAACATTAATGTCCCACAAATATAACAAAAACTGTCTGGCGAATTTTTGCACTCTCTAGGCATTGTAGTATAACATCAATAAAAACATGTAAAATAAGAAAATGATAGATCAATTTGCAATTTCACACAATATAGACGTTGTCGGTGAAATATACTTAATTTGATAGCTGTTATTCAATAATACTCACTTATAGCACCGATTTATGATAAAATATGGCTGACAATTTTGTTTTAAATGATTAATGAAAGAAATTTTTCATAAAATCAAAGTGGAAACACAGAGCCGAACACCACCACCACAGCATATGCATGCCTGAAGAAAATGTAAAAGATGCGTTCAGAGAACCAGTGGTTCTCAAAATGATACAATGAAATAGGGTCATTTTCATAGAATCGGTGGGTGATACAAATAAATGAGTGTTATTTTCGCGATCTCCGCATATAATTAGCCATAGAAATGACGATCTCATTTCCGTTTTTTTTTCACTGGTGTACAGTGTTATTAAATGGCACCTAATAAGACGTTATATGTCGTATTATATGCATATGCAAATGTAATAGCAATATTACAAATTATTGTCATGAACACCAGTGTATATTTATCATGGAATTTAGCAGTCAATTTGCATTTTAATAATTGCACGTAGCATTTGGTCATTAAGTACGCGAAATGGAAATATGTTAAATAAATGGTTTTGTTGCGTATCATTTTCAATATCAAAGTGTGATCAAAGTGCAGTTTATTTGTTTTACATTTCACGAACATATTTTGTTATCAGTTTGTGTACATTGACCTTTGTTGTCTACAGGTAATAAAAAATTTATTTCGGTCAAACATGTGTGATATTATGTTACATGAAAGGTTAAATATTATAAATAGTTTGTATTGCGCTTCTTATTTCTGCAAAAAAAATGCTTAAATAAAAGAAAGACAAAATGATTAAATACAATTGAGTTTTTTCAGGATGCTGAGAAAAATACAAAAAACGGGTAAATGGTAAATTAGACATTGATATATTACACGCAAGAGCTACTCAGAGTATTGTTTGATTCGCTGTTTGAAGGCGAAGTGTCACCTCCACTATTTTAGAGCAATCGACGCCCCTGGCTGGAATATGAAATCATTATCAGGATACAGACGCCGACAATCTGGCAAAAGATTTTGTTCCAAAAGATTAACACAAGTTTCTGAGTTCACTTTTTTGTTATTTTTATCAATGAAATGAATATTAGTCTTTTCGTTCCATGATACACCAGTTAAAACCACGATTTTTTTGAAAACCGACATGTCTGGTGGTAAAGCCTTGACCGATGGAGGAATATCTCTTTTGCGCACACCGTAAACAACATCGTTTTGGTGGTTTCGCGTAATTTCAATAATAAAATCCTTTTCATCTGTGAAAACAATATTTTTAACATCACGCGCTGAAAATTTGTCTAGCAACTTTCTTCAGCGAGTTTTCCTTTTTGTCTAACATTGCTGTCTCGTCTTGAGACACGGATTCTTTTATATGCCTAAGTTCTAGAGCTCTCTGCATTCTTTGAACAGAAATGCGACGTCTTCAAATTTCTTACAATTTTTCGCTGAGACAAGGTGAGTCCGGTCGATCGTCTTGAGACAAACTAACGGTTTGGACATAGTTAATATTTTCTTGCGTGGAAACTCTTTAAGGTCTGCCACTTCCAGATTTTTTTTCAGTTGATCCAGTTTCTTTAAATTTCTTTATTAATCTATTCACCGATCTCTTATTCCAATTTGTTCCAGGAAATTCCTTCACAATTCTTGTCCCAGTCCATCCTTTCTCTATAAAACACCTTTCAATTATCGCCTTGTCACCTTTGCTCAAAACCATAATTAGAGAGGTTAGAGAGGTTAAAAACTATTCAAGATTAAAAGTAGCCTAATCACACCTTTTGACATTCCTGCAGAAACTAGCTTAGCTTAGCCTAACTCCTCCTCAACTTTCGCAATAAAAATAGTTGCCAACTACTACTACTGCTACTACTACTACTACTTGTATATAATTTTTTTGTTTATTTGAGTGTACCTTATTGTTTCATTCATTTTTTAAAAAGTACTGCATGTAGAATTCTGGAAATTTTATGGTAGCTTCTTAATAGGCTGAATTTATAAAGATTTTAAATTTGTGATTGTACATTATATATTTTGGAAGTTATTGCACTTTAAATCTTGGGACGTTGTTTTTGGGTCACCCGATATATCACTGTGTAACTAGGGATTTCATAAAATCCCTAAAATGTTCAAGGATTTTATGCAAGGTTAAGTAGTGATATTTTGGTTAAACCTACGGGAAAATTATTGAATGCCCGGTTAGGTTATTTGAATGCCCAGTTGGGTCAACTGTACGCCCTTCACGATTGATTAGGTTAAGTCGTGATATTTTCGTTAAAACTAATGAAAATATCACGACTCAACCTTACATGAAATTCCTGAACATTTTAGAAATTTCATGAAATCTCTAGTTACACAGATTCCCTGTAACATATATACCTTTCAACCTTTCAAATGTTCAGTGTGATGATTTCTCATTTCACAAAGGTCAAGCTTGTCGCCCCTCCTCTTGAGTTGGCCTGGTGAAGTAAAGAGTTGGTTTCTTGTACTCGCCACCTCACTTAGCCAGGTAGCCCGGCTCATCTGGGATTGTTCTGAGCCAGACGTATAATATTCTTTTGAAGATGTCCACCGCAATACCACTCGTGTTCAGTAGTTCCTTGGGCAGCTGATTAAACAGTCTTGGTCCTCTCACAACAAAACTATTTTGCTTCAAGGTTGAGGATGTTCCCTGTTTAGCCTTTAATTCGGGAACACGACACAGACTTCTTCCTTTTCTACTTTCCACTGTTGTTTGGGGGGTTATAGGGTTCAGAATAAGATTAGGGTCTAGTTTCTCCATTATTTTCCCAAGTGTAAATAATGGTGTACCTCTCTTTTCTTCTTTACAGTAAATATAGGTTTAATTCACGTAACCTTTCCCCAGTAATTTAGTTCTTTGCACCCATTGATCTTGTCTGTGAAGCTTCTCTGAATCCCTTCTAGCTGACTTATGTCTTCATTGTTATATGGGGATGATAGGACCGAGCAGTATTCCAACTTGGGTATGATCAGTGTTTTCAATGGAGGAATCATTATATTCCTATTCTTTCGTTTAAAGGTTCTCAGTATCATGCCAGTTATTCTGTTTGCTTTATTTACTCCTATCTTATTTTGTGTTTGAAATTTCGCATCATCAGTCATTACAACTCCTAAACCTTTGGTTTCAAAATTTCTCTGCATTTCCTGTCCATTTGGAGTATAGTATTCCATGGATTTTAGGTCCTCCCTTTTTCCGTAGCTTAACAGTTGAAATTTCTGTGTTAAACTTCATATTGTTGTCTTCTGACCACTTGTAGATTCTGTTCATATATATATATATATAACACACACACACACACACAAGGGTAATTCAATACGTATCCGCACTTTTTATTTTCACAATTTTATTTTCACATCTGATAGATTATAAACACATCACTTCTCATATAGTCTCCCTGTTTCTCAATACACTTAGTCCAGCGATCTACAAGCTTCCTAATGCCATCACAAAAGAATGTTTTTGGTTGTGTGCGTAGCCAGTCATACACCATCTCCTTCAGGTCATCATCGCCTTGGAATCGCTGACCTCTCAAAGCGTCTTTTAGAGGTCCAAACAGGTAAAAATCCGAAGGTGTCAGGTCTGGACTGTAGGCTGGATGGTCGAGAACTTCAAAGTTAAGTTCTTGAAGGCATTTTCTAGTCTGTGCAGCGGTATGAGGGCGCGCATTGTCGTGTAACAGAATAACACCTTCCGACAATCTCCCTCTCCGTTTTGTGCGAATTGCTTGCTTTAACTCATTCCGAAACATGTCAAAATACGATGCACATGTTACTGTAGTTCCACGCTCTAGATAATGTTCAAGGATAGGGCCTCGTGTATTCCAAAACAGTGTTAGCATAACTTTACCTGCTGACGGCTGTGCTTTGAACTTCCTTGCAACGGGAGATTGTCGGAAGGTGTTATTCTGTTACACGGCAATGCACGCCCTCATACTGCCGCACAGACTAGAAAATGCCGTCAAGAACTTAAATTTGAAGTTCTCGACCATCCAGCCTACAGTCCAGACCTGACACCTTCGGATTTTTACCTGTTTGGACCTCTAAAAGACGCTTTGAGAGGTCAGCGATTCCAAGGCGATGATGACCTGAAGGAGATGGTGTATGACTGGCTACGCACACAACCAAAAACATTCTTTTGTGATGGCATTAGGAAGCTTGTAGATCGCTGGACTAAATGTATTGAGAAACAGGGAGACTATATGAGAAGTGATGTGTTTATAATTTATCAGATGTTAAAATAAAATTGTGAAAATAAAAAGTGCGGATACTTATTGAATTACCCTCTTTTGTGTGTGTGTGTGTGTATATATATATATATATATATACAGGGCGTCCCAAAAAAATGTATACACACTTTAAATAACTATAAAGGCAGTGTTTATTAAAATACATTTCATTTTCAAAATGTAATAGAATCTACAGGCATTATTTAATTGTTTTGTCAACGCCTGTTTTCAAACTGACGTCCGTTCTGGTCCAGGCACTGCTGATAACGCGAAGCAATGGAATCGCAAACATCACGAAACATTTCGTTTGGTATTTGTGTGCATTCTCGTTCAATGGCTGCTCTCAATTCAGCGACTGTTGCAGGTTTATAGCGTAGACTTTGTCTTTTAAGTATCCCCATAAAAAAAGTCTAGTGGTGTGAGGTCTGGTGAACGCGGAGGGTATTCTACGAAACTCCTTCGTCCAATCCACATCCACATCGTGCCAAGTACCACTCGCAATACTCCACTCTTCGGTCCGGATCATCTTCATTAATAGCACGGACTAATCTTGGAATGTAACTTTTCCATTGACAGCGCTTCAAAATGCGTTGGACAGACGATTCTGAAATTCCTACCTCACGACTCGCTTGCCACAGATTTTCTTGGACTTTGGTGATACGTTTCCAATACTCTTTCTTGCTTTGTGGGGCTTGTCGATGTCCGTGGTCTTCCGGAACGCTTCTTGTGGACATTCTGAACAGTTCCATCGGCTTCAAACTTATCTCTAATTCGAGTGATGGTAAGTCGCGTTGGTGGATCTGTTTGAAACTCCCTCCTAAACAGTCTTTGCACTTCAACTGCGTTTTCACACTTCCAGTAGCATTTTAGAATGAATTTGCTTTGTTCAAAGCTTAGTCTGACTGCCATTATTAATTCTAATGGGTTTAACTTGGAAAGAAAGAAACATCAATTGAGCTATCAGCTGTTAAAGTGTGTATACATGTTTTTGGGACGCCCTGTATATATATATGTATATATATAAAACTGCGTTTTCACACTTCCAGTAGCATTTTAGAATGAATTTGCTTTGTTCAAAGCTTAGTCTGACTGCCATTATTAATTCTAATGGGTTTAACTTGGAAAGAAAGAAACATCAATTGAGCTATCAGCTGTTAAAGTGTGTATACATTTTTTTGGGACGCCCTGTATATATATATGTATATATATATATATATATGGATATATAATTTCCTTAGTGAGACGTTACAGTTCAAAGAATATCTTCAGCAGAATCAGAGGTCCTCAACTCAGTACACAAGGAACAGTATTAGCTCCACTACTCTTCATAATCATGTTAACTGACATAGATGAAGACGTTACCAGAGACAGCACAGTAACATCCTGACACAAAGTTCAGTAGAAAAATAAGAAACCAAGAGGATATAGGATCTCTACAAACAGATATGAACAAAATCTACAAGTGGACGGAAAACAACAATATGAAGATTAACACTGAGAAATTTCAACTCTGAAGGTACAGAAAAAGGGAGGACCTAAAATCCATGGAATACTATACCCCAAATGGACAGGAAATTCAGAGAAATTCTAAAGCAAAAGATTTAGAAGTTGTAATGACTGATGATGCGAAATTTGAAACACAAAATAAGATAGCAGTAAATAGAGCAATGAGAATCACTGGCCAGATACTGAGAACCTTTAAACGAAGGGATAGGAATATAATGATTCCTCTACTGAAAACACGGATCATACCCAAG